>CAMXCT020002975.1:0-72500 GCA_947184155.2 Cladocopium goreaui
TTGAGCGGCGCGTCTCAGTTGTGATTTCAGCATAACAATAGGATGAAACTTGATTGGTGATGCAAATCAACAGCTTAATTTGAGACACATCTTGAATTTTGATGTTTGATGAACCAACAACATAAGGTTTGCAGCAAGTATCAGCGTATATATACATGTAATATAGATTCAACACTTGATTTCCAGGAAAAGCATGTCAGATTCCAGTGCTGATTGCGCAGACAAAGAGCAAAGACTTCGAAGACCGGCAATCGACAACTATGCCCTGACAACAAACCTAGGGACTAGCCTGACTCACAGCTACTCCCAGCTGTAGAGGTACCTTATTCGGTATCATAGTGCTTCAAGCAACGGGGACATTACTGAATTTTTTTATTGTCCTCGACAGCACTGGCTTTTGGAAGTCTGCTCATGCGGCTCATGCGTAGGCCAGCTTGTGGTGGCGAAAAGTAATGTGTCACTGCTCCATCCCCATAAAGCATTGAAACATGCGGCACAGGACAAGCCGTAGCTTACCTGCCGAAGCCTAAACCTTGAGCGACAGTGAACGGTGACAGTGACTTGCAGAAATTTTTGCGGATGCAAAACCCATGGAGCTTCAGTAGTCATCGACCTATACTGAGCTTGATTCAAAGTTGTCGGAGTGTTGCGAAACATTCGAAGTCCCAGAGGGGCACTGGAGATCCGAAAGAGCAAGCAGCTGAAGACCAGGTTTGAAGTCCGGTAAAGCCCAACCTGAGAAATATAGTTGCCACAGCTACTCACTCTTGCTTCAGCAAGGCAGCTCTGAGTCCGACACATCCCTCTGATGAAGCACCAGAATCTTCAGCTCCTGTTCGCACCTAGCACATGGATCTTGAATGTCGGAGTGAAAGCCGGGTTTCATCAATGCAATGGGACCCGTTTCAGGCGTAAAGTTCACCAAATGTTCACCAATTTCTCCGCCAAAAAACAAAGGCTTCAAGCCATTTCAAGTCAAGCACCACCTCACCAGGACAGGGCCAGTGACGCACAGGTTGATGCCTCAAATTCACAGTCTCCACATATCTCGAGATCGATCCACAGGCAGTACATCACAGCTCAAAGTTAAAAACTTCTGCTCTCGCTGCTTACCTGTAGAAGCTCAAACCTTGAGCGGTGACAGTGACTGGCAGAAATTTCTGCGGACGCAAAGCCCGTAGAGCTTCAGTAGTCATCGACCTATACTCAGCTTGGCACGGCACTGAAGGCAGAGCAAGCGGCTGAAGAACAGGTTTGAAGGCCGGCAAAGCCCGAGCTCAGAAATATAGTTGCTAGTTCGACAATGGAGCACGGACATGGCCAAACGACGCACAGGTGGATGCCTCAAATTGAGCAGCACCAAAAACCTCCATGAAGGGATTTAGTATTCGGGTTTATGTGGGGAACCCCCCGCGAAAGCAAAACCTCCATGCGCGAAAGCCGCGCGAAAGCTCCGCGAAAGGAGTGCGTCAAGGTCGAGCCGCGAAAGCAGCGGCGAAAGCAGGTAGATAGTAGAAGCGCATTTAAATATTCATGTGCGCCATTGTTTACGGGCAATTTTCCGCGAAAGCAACCGCGAAAGATATTACGAAACACCTGTCGCCGCCAAAGCCAAAACTGTGCGCGCGAAAGAACCGCGAAAGCCGTCGCGAAAGCTTGGAAGGATTAGAACCAAATCGCTACCCGGTTTTCGACGCCGCTCAATTCACAGTCTCCAAATATCTCCACAGGCAGTACATCAAACTAGCAGCTTGATGAAGCATGGAAGCATGGGATGAGGCACGGGACAAGAGATAGGAACTTTTCAAGTGTACTTTATGGCCTATTTTGTTGCTCAGGAGTCTGATGTGAGCACCGGATGGGTACCTTTTGGGTTTGAGCGGCGCGTCTCAGTTGTGATTTCAGCATCACAATGGGATTAAACTTGATTGGTGATGCAAATCAACAGCTTAATTTGAGACACATCTTGAATTTTGATGTTTGATGAACCAACAACATAAGGTTTGCAGCAAGTATCAGCGTATATATACATGTAATATAGATTCAACACTTGATTTCCAGGAAAAGCATGTCAGATTCCAGTGCTGATTGCGCAGACAAAGAGCAAAGACTTCGAAGACCGGCAATCGACAAGTATGCCCTGACAACAAACCTAGGAACCAGCCTGGTTCACACATCTCCAAAGACAATCTCAGCAAAACCCGTTCGCGCAAGCTTGTGCAACCCCATCTTGAAAGATCGATCATGCACCGCTGACTCGAGACAGGATACTGCCAAGATGCAAAGTTGTCCAGGAGAGTGGGATTTTTTGCCGTGGGCCCTTGAACTCATTGATGCACAAGTGCTTTACAAAAAACTTTTCTCATTGAAGCAGCAATGCTCACCACTAGCCAGTGGTCGGCCAAGCCTGGTTGGTAGGGTATACCAGCAAGGCAGCAAGATAGCCTACAAAGACACACAGCAGGATTCACTGATTCATCTCCGTTCCCGGTGCCCGATGATTTGCAAGTCACACGCGCTATTATTCGCATGGCCATCTGAATGTATTCATGCCTCTGGGAGGCATGTTTGTTTACTTGCCACAAGCTTGGTCCAACGTACGAGACACAGTGATCTGCATATGAAAACTGGATCCAATGTGATATTGAAACTGATGCTCAACGATTGGAAGTCTTGCCGCCCTTGACCACCTTCGAACCAATGATAGGCCAAAGACCTTGCCGCTCTTCGCATGCTTCGCATGCTTCACAATAAGAGCTCAGTGAAGGGGGCCTACTGCAACATGGCAATGCCAACATTTTCCGGTTCAGTTGGCCTCAACTAGAGGAAGTCTTGGGCGTTCTTTTGTCATACGGGCCCATGCAGTGGGCTTGCGTGCTTCTCATCTCAGTGCGCGTTCGCAGCTTGCAGAAGACATCTTTGGCGCCAGTAGCGGCGCCAGTTAGGTGTCAACAACTATACTTACAGTAAGCCGTATCCCCAAACATGCATTGCAGGTGCCACCACAATTAACAGTGTGCCTCCATTTGTCAGATTGCTCCGGGACATACCTGGAAAATGGCCTCGACCGGCCTCGCAATGCGAAGTTGATGGCCTGGAAGATCTAAAAGTACCAGGGTGTAGTGAAGAAGCTGACAACCCTCTCAGAGCTTCATTCCTTATTATCCACATTTGTGCCTCACCCAAGATTGCAGTCGCTGCTGGTTTTACTCACCCGGTGGGGTGGCCTTGCTGCATCAAGTGAAACTTGCAACATCTGCGTTGTCGCGCAGTTTTCCTTCAAGATGGTGGGCAAGCATGACCAGGAAAGACTTTAAAAACCAAATTGTGGAAGAAACCAGGCCTCAAGAGAGCCAAAGGATGCGACTCTGCATCTGGCAGCCGACACAAAA
The DNA here is from genome assembly GCA_947184155.2 of Cladocopium goreaui. Classification (NCBI taxonomy): domain Eukaryota; class Dinophyceae; order Suessiales; family Symbiodiniaceae; genus Cladocopium; species Cladocopium goreaui. Next base: position 3,393 of record CAMXCT020002975.1, read on the forward strand.
CGAAGAGATAGAAATCATTTTCAGCCAAGACACTTCGTTTTGAGTTCCCAGCAGGGGAGTGGGTGCAACCACCAAATCGCGGAATGCGCGGATTGACAGTTCGTTGCGCCATTGGCGCTCATCGTTGCTGCCAACACAGACTTGTTTTCCACTGAATGAACAGTGAAAACTGACAGAAGTTGGGAGAAGACATTGGTGCAAAGAATCTATTGGTTGCAACGGACTCGGAGCAGAACATCCGATTGTACAGCTGCTGATGTTGACATACCATTATTAATGTATAGCCTGTGCAAGCCCTGCCATGCCCCGTGCAATAAGTATTGCCCCATTTGGTCAGCTTTCTCGAACTAGTTCAGCCCTGGAAGCAGATCACGCAACTGTGTCAGGTGGCTCTCCAACCTCTCCAACACAAGTTGTATTTTATACATGCAACTGTGCAACCTACATCAATTCATCATCTCAGGTTCGATTCTGTCGCTTGACGTCTCACTGGCCAATTCTCTCATATGCTGCCAGGACCAAGCGCAAGTTCAGTTGCCCCAAAGCAGCCAGTTTTTGAAACAAACTACGAATCATGCACATTGAAATCCAGTTTTGTACGTTCAGCGCCTGTCAGTTATACTGTTCCCTCGCGTTTGGAGCATGATGCAGCATTTGTGCTCTGCAGTTTCGAAGGTTTCTGTTTGCTGCAGGGCTTTGCAGAAAGGTGTTTGTGCTCACGCCCATGTCAATCCAGACATGCAGTTGCTTTGCCTATCTTTCAAGTATGAGCACGATGGCAGTCTGAGCTGAGAAAGAATATGTTTGCGGCATGGAAGACAGGTGAAAGTACAATGATGGTCGGAAAGAAATCATCACCTATGAGAAATGCGTAGCAACCAATTCCTTTCATCACAGCATGATGCTGGTTTGACCCGACATTCAACTGCTGTTGTGTTACGGACATTGCCATTTTGACTTTTTGACTGTCCATTCCGTGAGACATTCAACGCCACTAACGCAGTCCCCTGATCCTCGTTCTTCTTAGCATAACACTGCCCCTCACAAAACCCTGACCGAGTGCATTGGCCATGATGTTGGACAGGAAGCTTTTTCAACACTGTTGGTTATAGCTCATGGCGAGGTGCAGCCATAGACGTGGCAAGACCACACAGTGGTTAATGCATGGCACCGGGCTTGTTTAGAGTTTTTGCTTCAAAGCCGCCAATCATTTTGAGACTTTATATGTATAAGTCTTTTAAGTTTTAAGCATTCAGCAATGCCTGGAGCTGCCCAGAATCTGGCTGCATGAAATCTGACGTCCTTTCGCTTGGTCATGCTGTTGTCGTTCTCAGGAGGATTGGTGGCACACGTCGGCTCAGTTTTCAGTGGACAGGAGGGCGAAATGAATCACAGCATGATTTTGATTTCGTTTTCAAGTGCTTAGGGCATGCACACGTTGAACCTGCTGTAGAAGAGGTGAGCTCTCATTTCAATGGTCAATCCTATCTCCTATCCTATGAGACAAAACCATGCATGAAAAGTCCAGCAGCGATTTAGGTTTCTTGATAGTAATTTCTTGCATGCGGTGAGCTGCAGGAGAAAGGACAGTCCATGACCAGTTTATTGCCTTGAGTTCAAAGAGTTTCCTGTTTCTGTTGTGTTGTGGGAAAAGAAGGGGAGGGTTCTTGGAGAAGGAGCCTGAGGAGCAAAGGTGGCTGCCAAGCACCAGTGAAGATGGGTGCTGCAGACGTTTCCATTTGAGCTGAGTTGCCTAAGGCCTATGTGAAGCTGACAACCAGCAGCAGTAGCGCCCCGCACCAGTCCAACATGGAGATCTACCTCCAGAACTTCAAGATGACTTGGGCTTTCCAGATGACTCGCGTGATGTTTGGGGGGAGCCTGCAGCAGTTGAAGATAGGGGGGAGGATGTGGAGAGCCTTGCATACTCTCCGGATGAGCTGCCGCGCTCGGAACTACCTGGGCCTGTCGCATCGTGGTCTTGCCCAGCAGCTGCAAAGAAAAGTGACACGACATGGTGCCAAATCCAGTCGTTGGCTGTCGGACCGAAAGCTTTTTCAACACTGTTGGTTATAGCTCATGGCGAGGTGCAGCCATAGACGTGGCAAGACCACACAGTGGTTAATGCATGGCACCGGGCTTGTTTAGAGTTTTTGCTTCAAAGCCGCCAATCATTTTGAGACTTTATATGTATAAGTCTTTTAAGTTTTAAGCATTCAGCAATGCCTGGAGCTGCCCAGAATCTGGCTGCATGAAATCTGACGTCCTTTCGCTTGGCCGTGCTGTTGCCGTTCTCAGGAGGATTGGTGGCACACGTCGGCTCAGTTTTCAGTGGACAGGAGGGCGAAATGAATCACAGCATGATTTTGAATTCCTGAAGCACTCAGGGCAACTTGCATTGCCAATCCGATATCTATCATATCCATTGATTTTGCTTTCGAAACAGAACTGCAGATGTTGCATGAGGAGTCATTAACCGCGGCAATTTCCACTTCGGTAGGAGCAAGAGAGCAGGAGGATGTTGAGCTTAGACAGGTTTCAGTCAGGCTTGTGAATTCCTTTCAGACTCGCTAGACTCGCCTTTCGCAGTCCCGAAGGATTTGTATTTTGGATGGAGTTGGTTCGCGCAAAAAATAGATGGCTGAATGGCAGAGCTCCAACAAGTACCAGCAACCCGCATACATCATGGATCCTTTAGCACCATGCGACCAGGATACTTGCTGCCAACCCCTTGATAAGGATCAACAGATATTCATGGTATCCAGACCATTGTTTCCAGCCCCAACCAATCAGTGATTCTGTGTCAAGTCCTCTCATCGATTTGCTCCTGAGATTGAAAGGATTCGGGTCATCGCCGTTGCGTTTTTTTCATCCGGGGACTGCTTTCAACGCTCGGATACAGGTTTGTGAACACGTGAATTTCTCAAGACCAAACAGTGCTTGAATTTTCCAGGTTTGCCACGCCACTTTTGTTTGCGCAGAGCCTTTGTGTACGAGAGAAAGCGAACAGTCGGCTCATCGATTATATAGTCTCGCCTGAGTGAAGGCCTGAGTTCGCAAAATCGAGCATGAAAAGATTGGTGCCAAGAAGCTGTCTACCATCCAGCTTTAGCTTGAGTAACCTATTTGCACAGAAGGATGTTTCCCACAGGCATAAGCTCGACTGTCAGCCAGCTGTGCAAATCGAGATTTCTAGAAGATAAGCTTTTGAAATTGGCGAGAACTTGCCCAAAGCAAAAGGTGCAGACTCAGTTGAGGACATGCAGACAGCTGTTACAGCGTATATATATATATAGATAGTTGACTCACTGATTCTGCAGTTTAGTGCGGACCGAAGGCTGAATTTACAAAATCTAGCATGAAAAGATTGGTGCACAGAACTGTCTACTATGCAGCCATAGCTTAAGCAACCTACGTGCACAGAAGGATGTTTTCCACAGGCAGAAGCTTTACCGTCAGCCAGCTGTACAAATCAAGATTTCTAGAAGATAAGCTTTTGAAATTGGCAAGAACTTGCCCAAAGCAAAAGGTGCAGACTCAGTTGAGGACATGCAGACAGCTGTTGCAGTGGATGGTTGACTCACTGATTCTGCAGTTTAGTGCGGACCGAAGGCTGAATTTACAAAATCTAGCATGAAAAGATTGGTGCACAGAACTGTCTACTCTGCAGCCGTAGCTTGAGGGACCTACGTGCACAGAAGAACGTTTTCCACAGGCAGAAGCTTCACCATCAGCCAGCTGTACAAATCGAGATTCCCAGAAGAGAAAACTTTTGAATTTTGCAAAAAATGATCAAAACCAAAGAGTGCAGACGCAGTTCAGGCCAAATAGCTTGCGGGAAATGCCAGGAGAGCCATTCAGCAACTGTTTGCCGCAGTATTTTGTACAGAATTTGGACAACGATGTGCATGTTTGCATGTCTTAATGCTTAATCATAGCTTGAACGTTTTCAGGGCGGTGCCTGTAGAGAGGAACATCTGATGCCAAAAGCACGTTGCCGGGGTTTGGCGCAGGCCTGACAGGTTCCAAGACGTGATGGTCTAAGGCCTCACACGGTGACACCCGTGACAGCTTAAACACCAACCATGGGTGTGGCAGGTTGGGCGTCGGCTGTGGTCCCCACCATCACCCACCAAAGGCTCAAACCTTTCACCCTGTGTGTACAATGAGGGCTGCCAAGCCTTCCACTGTAGAGACCTGTGATTGCTCTGTTCTTACCATCCCTCAGACCTGAAGGGGCCACAATTGAGACGCTGCGGCAGCATTGAGAGATAGTGACAGATGGAAGGAGCAGAGCCAGCTCACCAGAGGTCCCTGTTTTCCGAGTCTGACACGTTCTTTGCTGTTTGAGGCCCATCCTGAAGAACCGATGCACGGCATACAGTTTTGGCATGTCATCTCAACCAGCTCCCTGGCTTGCACCGTTGTGGTTGCAAGATCTCTGACCAGTTAGTTGGATCGCCTTCCACTCGAATCGTGATATGATCTCCAGCTATTCTCATGGTATGAGACAGATGAACAAGTTTAGGTCAACCTGGATGGAGACTAAAGGGATCCGCAGTATCTCGGATGCTGCTTTAAGCATGGCAAGCTCTGCGTTGTCCAGGGCGGGAGTTGCCACACCAAAGGGAAGCATGCTCAAGTTGACCCATATTTTGATATCCCGATACGATTGCTGCCTCGTTACATCACGGTAGGGAAGGGGATCCGCGCAGTTTCCGGCGGAAACTCCGCTCTCCAGAGAGGGAAGCCAGCTAAGCCCAAGTCTTCTTGCTACCACTTGGAGAGGAAGGATTGAAGCTCGGCGAGTGGGATATCTTTCCTCGGCTCTCCCATTTCGCCAAAGGCGAGACAAGGAAGTGTAAGAAGAAGACAAGATCTTTGTCATGCAGTCAGAAGTCCGTGTGTGCAAGCCATCCATTGCAAAGCGGGCCCTTCTGCTTCTGCGATTGAAGAGTTCAACACGTAGCACGAGTAGCAATGCCGACAGGATGATGAGGACTGCGGCGGAGTGGGTGTGCGCTGTGTCTCTTCTCCTTGTCCTGCTTGAAGATTACTGTAACAAACATATCTTTCAGAAAACAGAAATTGTCACAACTGATCAGGTGATCTTCGGATGGGCGCCCAGGCTGTTCAGAATTCGCAGTTGCTGATGCTTCACGTCTCGCTGAGTCGTCAATCTGCCATGGTTTTGACTAGTTTTGACCATGATGGTTGCTGTTTCCCCATGGGGTATGATCCTCCATCCATCAATAATTAATCGTTTTTTAGTTTTTCATATGTTCACGAAAGCCAGCCGCTAGGCTAGGCGAAGTTCCTTTTGCGAACAAGGGGGTCCGGGCGCCAGAGGGTGACAAAATCACGGAAATGGGTGCAATGGAACTTTTTGAGGGTTATGTACCAGGTGGCAATTGGGTGACGGTGGGGTATCGATTCCCCCCTGGTCCGTCCTCCGAGGTGCATTTGGGAAGACTGGAATGGAAGGGTAAATTTGTGGAGAAAACGAGTAAAACCATGGAAAAACAATGGAAAACCATGGAAAAACCGATCAAAACCATCTGAAAATTGGGTAAACCATGGAAAAATGGAGTAAAACTATGGGAAAATGGAGTAAACACCATGGAAAAATCAAGCAAAATCCTAGAAAAATTGAGCAAAACGATGGAAAAATCGAGTAAAACAACAGAAAATTGAATAACACCATGGAAGAATCGAGTAAAACCATGGAAAAATCTAGTAAAACCATGGAAAAATGGAGTGAAACGTTGGGAAAATCGCGGAAAATGGTCTGTCGTCGGAGGTGCATTTGGGGAGGCGTTAGAACACTGGAATCGAAGGGAGTACCCAAGCAGCTTCTGTCAGTAGTTGGGGCTTGTTCTTGTCGACTTGTATCTGTTGGGCTCCGATGTGGGACCATTATGAGGAAAAGGCATTGCTTGATGGTCCGTCCTTGGAGGTGCATTTGGGGAGACGATAGAGAATCGAAGGGAGCCAGAGGAAAAGGCATTCCTTGATTGTCAGAAGGATTAGAAGCAACTTCTGCCAGTAGTTGGGCTCCAATGTGGGACCATTATGGTCGCAAGGATTAGAAGCAATTTCTGTCAGTTACGATGCTTTGGGAAAGACTGGAATATACAGGCATCTGACAAAGTCGTACCTGTTTTAGGCAAAAATCGTTGTGCCTTGGGGAAGTGTGTTTCGCAAAAGTCGTGCCTTTAGCAAGAACGCATAGGAACTCTGGAGTTTGGATATGTAACCCGTTTTCTTATGAGATCACGTAGCTGATCACCATTAGCATGCAGAATTCCAGGTTGTGGGTATGTTGATTAGTTATAAATAGGTAAGATGGCGTTGACCTGGTGATTTGATGATTTTGGATGTTCATCCCAGATTATCTTGTTTTTCCCGAATGCGTAGCGAAGGGTTCCCGTTTGTAGTCTGGGGGTGGGCTGGACCCTTGTTCGCCTGGAGTGGCTCGTCGTTTGTAGTACAAAGTAGTACTGGAACGTGCTTTGTGCAAGCTTTGTAGTACAAAGTAGCACTGGGAAGTGCTTTGTGCAAGCTTTGTAGTACAAAGTAGTACTGGGAAGTGCTTTGTGCAAGCTTTGTAGTACAAAGTAGTACTAGGAAGTGCTTTGTGCAAGCTTTGTAGTACAAAGTAGTACTGGGAAGTGCTTTGTGCAAGCTTTGTAGTTCAAAGTAGTACTAGGAAGTGCTTTTTTTTTTGTGCCAGACTTTGTAGTCAAAGTAGGAGTACTGGAAGGGCTGTGCAAGCTCTTTTGTAGTTCAAAGTAGTATAGGCAAGTGCTTGTGCACAAAGTACTAGGAAGTGCTTGTGCAAGCTTTGTGGTACCAAATAGTACTGGGAACGGTCGCTTTGGACGCTTTGTGGTACAAAGTAGTACTGGGAAGTGCTTTGTGCAAGCTTTGTAGTACAAAGTAGTACTGGGAAGTGCTTTGTGCAAGCTTTGTAGTACAAAGTAGCACTGGGAAGTGTTTTGTGCAAGCTTTGTAGTACAAAGTAGTACTGGGAAGTGCTTTGTGCAAGCTTTGTAGTACAAAGTAGTACTAGGAAGTGCTTTGTGCAAGTACTAGGAAGTGCTTTGTGCAAGCTTTGTGGTACAAAGTAGTACTGGGAAGTATTTTGTGCAAGCTTTGTAGTACAAAGTAGTACTGGGAAGTGCTTTGTGCAAGCTTTGTAGTAGAAAGTAGTACTGGGAAGTGCTAGTAAAAACTAGTACTGCAGATTCCCAGCGTTGACATGCAGGTTGCACACGAGAATGGCATTATAAGAGAGTAGAAAATCAATATTTTCATCAATGGCGTTCCATTGTGTTTCATATGTCTTTAATGTCTCAAATGCATGGTTACACTTTTATTGAGGACAGCGTTCCATGCAGAAAAGCATTTAGGCATGACTTAGGCATGACTTCCTGGATACAGCGTTTAGAATGGTAAATGCCATTCAAAAACACACTAGGCATGACTTAGGCGTGACATTGTCGCTTCCCTGTAGAAGGGAGTCAGGGGAAAGGCATTGCTTGGAAAGGTTGCGGAAGGATGTGGATGAGATTGTTCTCGTCGACTTGTATTTGTTGGGCTCCAATGTGGGACTATTATTGTCGCAAAGATCAGAAGGAACTTCTGTCAGTATAGGACGCTTTGGGAGAGACTGAATAGAAGGGAGCCAGAGGAAAAGGCATTGCTTAAGGAACTTCTGAGGAACTTCTGAGGAACTTCTGTCAGTATAGGATGTTGACGAGACTGTAGCCATCTACTTGTATTTATTGGGCCCCGATGCCGCACCTGCCACGCAAAAGCCACTGGCAGAGCGACGACCGGCGGAGACCAAGGGATGCCAGGGCGTACATCCGACCCCTTGCAGAGCACCAAGTGCCGCACCTGCCACGCAAGAGCGACGAGCGGGACCAAGGGACGCCAGGGCGTACATCCGACCCCTTACAGAGGACCAAGTGCCGCACCTGCCACGCAAAAGCCACCACCAAGTCCCACACTTGCCGCGCAAAAGCCACCGGCAGAGCGGCGGAGACCAAGGGACGCCAGGGTGTACATCCGACCCCTTGCAGAGGACCAAGTGCCGCACCTGCCACGCAAAAGCCACCGGAGACCAAGGGACGCCAGGGCGTACATCCGACCCCTTGCAGAGCACCAAGTGCCGCACCTGCCATGAGACCAAGGGACGCCAGGGCGTACATCCGACCCCTTACAGAGCACCAAGTGCCACGCCTGCCACGCAAAAGAGTGAGCGAGTGAGTGAGTGAGTGAGAGAGAGAGAGAGAGAGTGAAGTGAGTGAGTGAGTGAGTGCGTGCATGCGTGGGTGAGTGAGTGAGTGAGGTAGGTAGGTAGGTAGGTGGGTGGGTAGGTAGGTAGGTAGGTGAGGTGAGGTGAAGTGAAGTGAAGTGAAGTGAGGTGAGGTGAGGTGAGGTGAGGTAGGTAGGTAGGTAGGTAGGTGAGGTAGGTAGGTAGGTGAGGTAGGTGAGGTAGGTGAGGTAGGTGAGGTAGGTGAGGTAGATGAGGTAGGTGAGGTAGGTGAGGTAGGTGAGGTAGGTGAGGTAGGTGAGGTAGGTGAGGTAGGTGAGGTAGGTGAGGGAGGTGAGGGAGGTGAGGGAGGTGAGGGAGGTGAGATGGTAGGGACACGGAGAGGTGAGGAGGTTGAGGTAGGTTGAGGTAGGGAGGTAGGTGAGGTAGTGAGGTCGGCGCGAGGGTCGGTTGAGGCTCGTGAGGTGGTCGGTGAGGTTGTGAGGTTGGTGAGGGTGGTGAGGTTGGTGGTCGAGGTAGCGGGCAGCATGAGGTCTGGTGAGGAGGTGAGTGAGTGAGTGAGTGGGTGGGTGGCGGGGGGTGTGGGAGTGGTCGTGGAGTGAGTGGCCGTGGGTGGTGTGACGTGGGTGTGAGGGGGTAGTGGGGGGGGTGGTGACGTGAGGGAGTGAGTGGGGGGGCGTGAGTGGCGTGAGTGGGGAGTGGGAGGGGTGAGGGGGAGTTGGGTGAGTGGGCTGAGTGGCAGTGAGTGGGGTGAGCTGCATTGAGAGTGGTGGGTAAGTGGGTGAGGGGGGGAGGTGGGTGAGTGGGTGGTGGGGTGAGGGCGTGAGTGGTGAGGGGGCGGGTGGGGGGCTGAGTGAGTGGGTGAGTGTGGTGAGTGGGGTGATGTGTGAGGAGGTAGTGGGGTTGAGTGGGTGAGGGGTGAGTGGGGGTGAGGGGTTGAGTGTTGGGCTGGGGTGGTGGGTGGGTGAGTGGGGAGTGGCGTGAGTGGGTGAGGTGGGGGAGTTGGGTGAGTGGGTGAGTGGGTGAGTGGGTTGAGTGGGTGAGTGGGTGAGTGGAAGAGTGGGTGAGTGGATGAGTGGGTGAGTGGGTGAGTGGGTGAGTGGGTGAGTGGGTGAGTGGGTGAGTGAGTGAGTGAGTGAGTGTGTGCGTGTGACAGGCGGGAGGAGGGACGGGAGGACGGAGGAGGAGGAGGAAGAGGAAGAAGGCGGAGCGGATACAGCACTAAAAACAAAAACCCCACACGTCAATGTGGGGAAAAATATAATGTATATATATATATATATGGTGATCGATCTAAAGGTCCTTGTAAGGAGTTTTAATTGCGAAAGCCGTGCATGTTATGTTGGAAATCCTCGCGAAAGTTTTTTTTCGATTTTGCGAAAGTAAAATTTTATTTCGCGAAAGTTTCGCGAAAGTTGGGTATTATAATCATTATATGTAAAGGGCTGCCACCCACTGCCGCCCGGGGTCCGGCAGGAAAAGGGCACCAGAGAATGCGAGTAGCAGTAGCCAAGTTTCCAAAAGTGAGGCTTTGCGAGAGCCAAACACCAAGGCCCCTGGTCTTCGCTTTTCCTTCAGTGCACCCCCTGCTGATGGCCGGGGTCTGTGAATAGGGATATTTTCGCGAAAGTTCCGCGAAAGTTATGCGAAAGAGCGGGCGAAAGTCAAAGTGAATGTTGAAGGGGGTGGGCCAGTAAACTTTGCAAAAAAAATCTGTCCTGAGAAGGGATTCCGTGATGCTAGCTGCATGTTTAAAAGGCTACCAAGAAGTGATCCGTGATTCTCTGGCGTAATTTGGCAGGCGGTGAACGAATCTTCATAAGAGGTGTTGTTGGCCAACATGGGCCCCGCGAAAGATAAACATGGAGTTCGCGAAAGTTTCGCGAAAGTAAAATTTTTATTCGCGAAGAATGGCCGTTCCGGGATAAAGGAATTTTGATCAACAACCATATATATATATATGTGAAAGTCTGAGGGTGCAAAGTCTGTGGGTGAAAAGTCTGTGGGTGAAAAGTCTGTGTGCGAAAAGTGTATGGGTGAAAGCCTTTGGGTGAAAAATATATGGGTGAACAGCCTCGGGTGAAAAATATATGGGTGAAAAGCCTGTGGGTGAAAAGTCCGTGGGTGAAAAGTCAGTTGGTGAAAAGCTTGTGGGTGAAAAGTATCTGGGTGAAAAGTCTGTGCAAGAAGAATCTCTGGGTGAAGAGTCTCTGGGTGAAAAGTATGTGGGTGAAAAACCTGTGGGTAAAAAGTATATGGGGGAAAAGTCAGTGGGCGAGGAGTGTATGGTTGAACCGTCTGTGGGTGAAAAGTATATGCGTGAGAAGTATGGGTGAAAGACTCCGGGTGAGAAGTCTGTGGGTGAAAAGTATCTGGGTGAAAAGTCTGTGGATGAAAAATTTTTTGGGGAAAATAGGGGTAGGTGGGATGCTGGCTTTCGTTTTCCCCCTTCTCAGGTTGGGGCCATCTTAAAGCAAATCTAAGTATCCCCATATGAAATCCCAAACGCATATGACATTGTGGCGCAATGAAACCTGCGACGCTGGCCAAGGGAACTGGATGGTGAAACCGCTGGGGTTCCTTTTTTTTTTGGCTGCGAAAGACATGAAACATCTGGAGATCGACTGGACACAACGAATTTTAGGGACAATCCTCTGATTTTGGTGCATTTCAAACACAAATTACCATGGAGTTTGGCAATATGATGAACCATGAATTGGGCAAAGCGAGGCAGATTCATGGACATCTCAGGACAAACATGCCGGGTAATTGTCACAGCTTTGGAATTGGTTTCAGGATGTTTTGGGGAAAATTCTAAAGTGGGCAGACAAACACAAGCTAATACATGCAAGGAAACTGTACTTTGAATTAACATTCATTGTGAACATGCTTCCATCAGGAGGATTCCAGATCTACGATGGCCTTGAAGGCCATTCTTCAGACCTTGTGAGGTGCGTCACTTCAGGGGAGAGTTTTGGTGAGGGCTGGAGTCTTTATCATGTTTTTTCACTGATCATTTGATATGTGTGGATAGTTTTTTTGTTATTGTTGTTCTTTTTCGATTTCTCATGAGTTTGATGATGCGGATGTGGATGTTTGATGATGTTTCTCAAATTGTCTACTGTAGCCCCTGTGATAATATCTATGGGACCAATCCTACTGGGTTTGTTGGTTGCCACATGGCTGCTTAGCAGTCGTGCTTGGTATTGTGTCCCAATGATGTGAGGAATGTATCAGGGGATGTAGCCAGATAGTTTAATAATATTTTGCCAGAAACTGGGGAATATGTTACCCATCTTAAACAAAAGATTTACAACGTATCTAAGATTCGGAATGAGTCGGAATGAGGTCATTGTAGGTACCTACCTTAGGCGTAGCCCTTCCCGGTGGCAAAAGAGCTACGGCTTTCACGACTTGCCTTGTCGCTCAGGATGAGTTTTTGACAGCTGGGGGTCCCAGAAGCCAGGACTGCTTCTCTTTTGGCTGGAGGAGGCTTGAACAAATCTCTACTTGAGGGCGATATCATTTGACCTTCGGGGAGCAGCCTAAATCCAGGCTGATTTTGACAACATGCTGATTATAAATCCTGATTTCTGATAAAATGCATCAAGTGAAAGTTATGTTGAAAATGTTTCTTTTCCTCTCCACGTTTCTAGTTCATCCATCTTCGTGGCTATAAAAGCAAAAATTTTGGGCCCCCTGCCAAAGCAGAGTAAACTGCCACAAAAATCCACTAGGTTTTCCGGTGCCACACGTTGAAAAAACCTCATTGGTATCTGGGGTGAAATGGGTTTGTCTGAAAATGGGGCACTGTTAAATCCAATGGTTAATCATCATTTTCCATCATTTTCCATCATTTTTCCATATTATTTGTAGGAAAAGCACCAAGTTCAGATCGCAATTAATGGTGGGTCGGACTCTGCAGCTGTCAATTTAAGCTTTTTGAGACAATGCGCGTCATCAAAACCATGGTCAGTGGATGTTAGTGGCACCTTGAAAGCCGCACAATTTCGGAACTGACATCAGAAATTGGGGATATATATCTTTGAATTCAATTGATCACTGATGGTTGGTTGATGGTCAGTGATAAGAGGTGTTACTATGTGATTCCTCAAGTCTTTCACGAAAAAAACATCTTGGGGTTTCCATCACAGACTAGGGAATCACCCATAAAAGTCCCAAAGCCAGCAAAGCTTGGTGATTGGCCGACCGGAGCCACCAACTCCCCACCATGGCCCTGTGGATGTACGGCTTCTTGGTGGTTTCTGCGGAGCTTTCTGGCCAGAATGCCACTGTCCATGGCCGGAACCTTGAGGAGATTGTAGACTGCGGTGTTTGCAAGGCTGTTCCTCTATCTACTTGCAAATACTGTCATGAGGGTAGCTCAAGTTCTTCCCAACCACGGCGAAGAAGCTCGGGTGGCTCTAGTCCTTATCTTTTCCAACCAATAGGACGAAGAACAGGTACGGCTCCAGTGCCCTCGCAAGTAGATGGCTAGCCAGCCTCTACGACTGCGGCACGTGCGTTTGTGTTCCTCTCAAAACTTGCAAATGGTGCCCAGGTGCCTCACAACCAAGACGAAGAACGGGTAGCTCAAGTTCTTCCCAACCACGGCGAAGAAGCTCGGGTGGCTACAGTCCGTCCCCTTCGCAACCAAGAAGACGAAGAACAGGTGCCAATACGGAGATAGGCAGCACCAGTGCTTCTCAACCAAGAAGAAGAACTGGTAGCTCAAGTGATTCCCAACCACGGCGAAGAAGCCCGGGTGGCTCCAGTCCTTCCCCTTCCCAACCAAGAAGACGAAGAACAGGTACAGCTCCAGTGCTCTCGAGTATACCTGGCTGCCCAGCCTCGTACGTCGACTGCGGGGAGTGCCTTTGCGTTCTTCTGAGCACCTGCAAATGGTGCCCAGGTGCCTCACAACCAAGACGAAGAACGGGTAGCTCAAGTTCTTCCCAACCACGGCGAAGAAGCTCGGGTGGCTACAGTCCGTCCCCTTCGCAACCAAGAAGACGAAGAACAGGTGCCAATACGGAGATAGGCAGCACCAGTGCTTCTCAACCAAGAAGAAGAACTGGTAGCTCAAGTGATTCCCAACCACGGCGAAGAAGCCCGGGTGGCTCCAGTCCTTCCCCTTCCCAACCAAGAAGACGAAGAACAGGTACAGCTCCAGTGCTCTCGAGTATACCTGGCTGCCCAGCCTCGTACGTCGACTGCGGGGAGTGCCTTTGCGTTCTTCCGAGCACCTGCAAGTGGTGCCCAGGTGCCTCCCAACCAAGACCAAGAACGGGTAGCTCAAGTTCTTCCCAACCACGGCGAAGAAGCTCGGGTGGCTACAGTCCGTCCCCTTCGCAACCAAGAAGACGAAGAACAGGTGCCAATACGGAGATAGGCAGCACCAGTGCTTCTCAACCAAGAAGAAGAACTGGTAGCTCAAGTGATTCCCAACCACGGCGAAGAAGCCCGGGTGGCTCCAGTCCTTCCCCTTCCCAACCAAGAAGACGAAGAACAGGTACAGCTCCAGGTATGCTCTCGAGTATACCTGACTGCCCAGCCTCCTACCGCGACTGTGGCACGTGCCTTTGTGTTCCTCCCAGCAGCTGCCCATGGTGCCCGGGTGGTTCCACAACGACAAAGGCTCCCATCAACTTGGATATACCGCCCGGCACTTCAAACTCTGTTGACCTCATCACTGAGAAGCTGGTGGCGCCTCCAAACTCATCCATGGATCCCTTGTTAATTGTAACTGTAGCTGTGGTGCTGCTGCTTGTGTCCTGCGGTGCATTTGGTGCTGGGTGCTTGTGGAAGCGCCACCAAGAGAAGAAAAATGTGGACGGAGCCAATCCAGATTTGGAACTCCAACCTGCAGCTGGACACGGCCAAGTAGCTCTGCCAAGACAGCCACAATCTCCAACCAAGCCTAGTCTGTTGGCTTTGATTCCAACCTCCTCTGTCAGAAAAGTGCTGCCTCCATCGGTGCAATGTTCAGGCCAGATCTCAGCCCAATGGCCTCGCAGAAAAGTCGCATTTTTCACGGTTGAGTCCGGGTCCTTCAAAGCCTTTGGACATCGGTATTCGATTGAGCACCCAGATGAGCCACAGCTGACCAAGTTCCATTGGGCAGATGGAACTTTGCAGACCTTGGGCCGCGTGGATCGGAACACCATCGAGTGGCAGACAAATCATTCGAATCCTGAGTGGCAACGCTTCCTTTGGGTGTGTGCCTTCTTCCCAAATTAGCTGACAAATTGCTGCAAAGGTTCAACACTTGACCTTTGTTAAGAGTGGTCATTGCTTTGGTTGCCAGGTACTCCTGAGTGCACGCATGGTTCTACATCACATGCGACGGAATTCTCTGCATCCAGCCACTTTAGATGCAGACCAAGTGATGCTTGAAGGGTTCCTGTTTTGTATGTGGGTTGGACTTTCTTCACCCTTGTTCCACAGTTCCGAACTTGTCCCTTTTTGTGGCATGTACAGCATTAGAGTGTTTTGCAAACATGCCGAACATTTTGAATGGAAGTATCTTACAAGAAATCTACAGGTAGTTTTCAAGTATATTCTAAAACAGTGTCTTTGCAAGTTGTTCCTGCATTAGTCTCTGACACTAGTTTTTTAAAATGCATCCTGTAAAAACATCCGCAAAAGTGTCGTAAAACGGCGTCCTTCAAAAGTGTCTTGTCAGAGGGTGTCTTGCAACACGTTTTAGCAGAGTGTGCTGGGGACACTGAGGCTACAAGTGCTCTATTTGCAGGTCATCTGGGAACGAAAAACACTGGCAGTGCGTCGAGCACAATGTCCATTTTTGCTGCAATTGTGCAGTGCCGCCTCTGAAGCCGCCTACTCTTGGGGTTACTTGGCAAAAGGAATCCTTTCTTGGGTGCTACTTTTACCAATAGGGATGAACCAGGGTTTTCCTCGAATGAACCAGGGCTTTCCTCGAACATGTGTGTTGATAGATAGTATTGAGCAAGCAAAGAAATTTTCTTGTACATCTAGATCCGAAAGAACCACACCAACATCCACTTTTGGCTCCGGCAGGTTTCCGTCAGATATGTTGTGGATGTTTTTCCACCTCTCGCCCGAAGTGCTACTGGCGCACAGAACCCCGATTTCTATGCGATGTGCCCACGCTTGGCCTTGGGAGAGCACGGTTTGGGTTTCAGGACACTCGGAGATTGCTGAAGATGTGGTTTGGGATTTGCATTTTCCATTGCTATGTTTGTTTGCCGGCAGTCAATACCCTTAAACAGCATCTGAAAAAACACGTTATTCGCTTCAAAACCAGACCAAACACTAGAGTTCGATTCTCAGGAAGACTTGTCCGAGAGATGGTCGACCCAATTGCAGCCTGCTGGATGCCCTGGAAGACCAGCGACTTGACATTTCGCTCCGCGATTCCAGTGGTTTGCATCCAAAACAAACTGATGTAAAAATCAGTTGTTTCCAGCAAGAGCCGCAAGAACTTATCTTCACCCCAATATAAAGCAATCTTCAAACTATGCAACTATATGAGTTGGGAGATTTACTATGAAGGGGGGCAAGGGATCACGTGATGCGACAGCAGGTACAGTGGCAAGGTGACCCACTTCGTCTCCTGGTGCTGGGGCTACACACTCCAAGACTTTGTGAGCGCAGTCAGTGCCTGGCTACGGAGGTCTCAACTGACTCCTGACGATGTCTTCCTTTGGGTTTGCTTCTTTTGCAACAACCAGTGCCTTTGGCCGTTTGGGTTTGTTTGGGTTTGTGTGTTTCTTTGCTACAGCTCAACATGGAAAGTTGGATCATGGATGATCATGGCAGGAAAATCACCAGTCATTTTATTCTGGGCCCTTGCCCCAGTTGAGCCCTGTTTATGGTGCTGAGGTATAGGATCATGGACGAGGGCACCAAGACTGGAAGTGATGAGTTGAAAGCTGTCTTCGAAACGCATTTGGCTGAAGCTGGACAAATGTTTTTTGATGGCAAGCAGGCTTCAATTGCAATGCGGGGAGCGCGGATACTTTCTCATTTTTTGTTCAGCGAAACTTTCGCAAACTCTTAGGACTATCAACTTCCCATTTCTCATCATTTGGAAGAGGGCCCCCCTGCGCCCATGGGCCTGAACCGGCTACGACTACTCGGTCCCGCAACTTCCCTACACCTTGTCATTTTCTCCATCCGTTTTATTCATTGCTCACCATACAAGATCTCAAACAATTAGTTGCTGTCTCTATGCCTCAATGCTACAATGTTAATGCATGTTAATGCTCAATTGCGAGCTCTTCTTCCGATAGCCGAGGATCGTGACCTTGGGAAACGACTTAATTACCTCAAAATTAGAATATCAACCTATTGGCAGATATATTACTCGCTGCTGGGAGTTTGCTGCAGACATGCAGTCCTCATTTGGGAGAATAACGCTGTTTTTTCTCGCAAACTTGCTTTTCTTTTTGAGTTACGAATATTCCCCAAACAGTGTGTCCACCCTGAGGGGTTCTTACGGTCGGAGTAAAGGCCGGTGCTTGATCAGGGTGGTCACTCTGGGCGCGAGCATTTGCTGTAAATTTTCGTATAAAGTGGCTCTTGTGAAATTTCCAAGTGCATTTTGACTGCGCAGGCTCGCACAAAGTGTGCGCCTAGGTTCTGGGCTCGGACACCTTTCCTGTAAATTTCCGTACAAAATGGCTCTTGTCACATGTTGACATGCATTTCGGCTGCGCAGGCACGCACAAAGTGTGGTCCTGGGTCTTAGGATCGGCCCTCCTCCTCAACATCCTCATCCCCCACATCATCATCTTCCTCCTCCTCAACATCATCATTCTTAACATCATCATCTTCTTCCCCCGTCACATCTTCATCCTCCACATCATGCTCCGAGCCATCCTCCTGCACCTCATCATCCTTAACATCATCATCCTCAACATCATCGTCCGCCTCCTCCTCCTCCTCATCATCATCATCATAATACATTATCCTCCCATTCCTCCACACTGTTTGGGGTCTCTTGCCGGGATACTTTTTTCAATCACACTATGGCACCCCAACGCAGGAACAAATCACATTTATATTCCGTGACTTTTCAACTTCAGTTTGTACAAACATGCCCTCATTGGTTTCTGCTTTCATCGTTCGTTGATGTTCCATTGGAACTATTCCAAGGTTGGTCCTGCTGGACAAGGCTTGGTTATGTCTCTTTTTCTTGGACAGGGTCATAGCATCGGTATACCAAGAAGGTCATCAATCAGTGGACCATGATGATTGAAATGACACTGTGGGGGCGCCGTCCAGCTTCTGGGCGGTCTCGCTTTCTTTTCTGGCATTCAGTTGGCACTCCAGATCTGCACCCTGGATTTGCCCTTGCATTTACTGCCGTTAAAGCAGAGTGGAACCGGCTCTGCAGACTTCAAGTGGGGTTGCCAGCAAACAGAATGTGTGGGCCGCAGATCAAACTTGTTTTACAAGAATGGCAGTGGTCCATCACACAGGGAAGCATGTGGGTTTTCCCCGAGGGCTCTTGCCCAACAGGTTGGTGTTCTCTCAAGACATTGAAGAGGTTGGCGAAATCTGCTTGGATGCGTTCCATGTGGAAGCTTGACACCAAAACCACTGAGCCGCTCAGTGGCCAGTTTCCTCTTTTACACATCCAACAACATGGAGTAGGCGAACTTTCTTACTATGAGAAGCGGGTTTTGATTGGCGCAGCCATTGATGCAAGGGTTCTGGAGCGCTTAGGTTCAACAATGGCTTGTCATTGTGGTGAAACAACGCCTAGTAGGGAGCATGTCACTTTCCATTGCGATGTTGCAGCATGGTCTTTACCACTACGGTCCAGTGATGAGCGTCGACTGCTTGTAGCTTTAGTGCCCCAAGCGGAGCATGTTGGTTTTAGTCTGCCTGAGCCGAACATGAAGTTGGTTGAATTTTTGAAGTGCCATCCTTCCAACCATCCTCTGCTGGCTATCGATGGGAGTTGTCTTCTGACTCCTGCTGGGCAAGAAGACTGGCAAAGAGCGAGTTGGGGCATTGCAGCGGTTGATGGGCCTGATTTTCAGGGTCCAGTCGTCGGAGTGGAACAAACACCACATGCGGGCGAAAGATGTGCTTGGATTGGATTGGATTGGAGGAGGACGTCAACCTGCTCCTCACCGAAGTGAAGTAGTTAAGACGCCGAAATTGCCAACGCAGAGCCGGAGCTCTTTGCACTGAACAAACCGGAGGGCAAGTTCAAGCCAAGAAAAGTACCACCCATGCAGCTGAAGAAGCAGCAAGCGCTCATTCAAACGACCTGTTTTGACGTGGTTCGTGTTCAAGCAAAACTTGCCAGTAGGGAAGAGAACCCTTTAGTTGCGCCTTCCAAGCTTCTCCAGCCCAAACAACTGCCTCTCTGTGTTGTGACAAACAAGTAGCAATCACCTGCCGAAATTG
Source organism: Cladocopium goreaui (assembly GCA_947184155.2). NCBI lineage: Eukaryota > Dinophyceae > Suessiales > Symbiodiniaceae > Cladocopium > Cladocopium goreaui. The sequence continues at coordinate 22,081 of CAMXCT020002975.1, forward strand.
ACCTGTAAGATCAGCCGCGCTAGCATCCGCTTTGGCATTGAGCATGCGGCAACGCAAAACATCAAGCCACCCTTCGGGTGGGCGCCATCGAGGAACTTTATTATGCGAGGGAATCCAAGCACAAGAAGAGCCATCAACCAAAAGCATCCTGATATAATGCCAGTATGGAAAAAGATCTCCACCCCACTGACCAAGCCGCATGCCACGATGAAGACGTTGCACAAGAGCTTGGTTGTCAATCAGCAAGCGCACCGCTCTGTTCGCTTCATGGGAAGCCAAGCAGGCTTGAAGAAGTGCACCTCTCTCGCCCGCAGCAGGAGTTTGCTCGAAACCATGCACCAACCCATTGACCGTGGGCCCGAGATGTGCCGCCACAGCCCAGCTGGCACGCTGCCAAAGTTCGCACCCTGGAGCGATTGCGCAACTTCCATCCAAGCCCAAAGTCGGCGTTTGATGTGGGTCAAACTGTTGTAGAAAAGCCACCAGAATGGGGTCGGCCGTCATATCTTCAAATGGAAGAACAGCTGGAGCATCCACAAGAGGAACAAGCAACCGCCTTTCAGTTGGAGTTTTGAGATCACCATGCCAAGGATTTGCCTCGCAGTAGAAAGTGAAATGCTCACGATCAGGAGAGCTCAAACCACAATCACACTGCAAGTCGACTTCCAAACGTTGAGTAACTCTCCCATCCACTGCTGCACCTGTCAAGACTCTGCGACCACAATAGTTCAAATCATGCGCCACATTGGCCTGGAATTGGAACACAGGCAACTTACCTTCAGGTAAAGGACCCTCCGTTTTAGTGTCCTTCGTCCACATAAAAGCCAGCCATGCTGCAGCAGCAGCTTTGTATAAGCTTGAAGAAGACATCCACCCTGGTTTCAAAGTCCCACGGGAGTGATCCACAAACCACCCTCAACACGCCAATTCCAGTCTTTGCAAACAGTATTCCACCTTGGGCCTGGCGAAACAGCGGCGGGCACACCTATGGCCAAGCGGCACTGGCGCTGCCATTCAGCCCGGGCTGCAGCAAAGTGAAGCGCAAAAGCAGGATGCAAACGCGGTGTGCCCAAAGAGTTCCAGAACAGCAATCTACTGCGACCTGGGGCAGGCTTGCGCCCCCAGACCGCCGCTTCAATACTGGAGGTCCAACTCTTGATGGTATCAACATCATAGTGGTGAAAAGCTCCTGTCCATGCAAACAAAGAGATCACCAACTGTCCCAGCAAGGTCTTGCGGGTGCCCAAACGTTTCGCTGCCAACCTGATTTTGCGACACCTCTCCTGAATGTCAAAGGAAAGCTTCTCTGCATTAACACAAGCACCTGCACGCTCCAAATTGTACTGAATACCCAGAAGCGTGAACTTGCTGCAAGGAGCCCCCAACACGTCCTGTATCTGTGACAGCTGAGGCGTCAAATGCTGCTTGGTTGTGAAACTATTTAACTTGTCAGGATGGAGTTCCATGCCCAGAATTGCATCAACCTGCGCACCTGCCTGCATGGCGTTGGTGACCACGTGAATGCCGTTGACACCTTTCTTCCACATTGTGCGGTCATCCAAATAAACTGCAAGAGAAACACGAGGCTCTTGCAAAAGAACGAAGCGCACCCAGACTACCATCACCGCATTGAGTAAGGCTGGGCTTGCCGGGCAGCCCTGCAGCAGCCCCCGCCGAGCACAAATGGGCTCTGAATGGAAAATGCCTTGCCAAGCAAACCACCTGCGTTGGTCAGTGTAAAAATTTTCCACCATGTCACACAAACTGGCCGGAGCACCCAACCAGCGCCAAATAGCAAGTGCAGTCTTTGGACAAACTGAATCGAAACACCTACGGATATCGGCCTTGCAGCCAACAAAATCAACTCTTGAACGTTTGGCAGCACGAATGTCTTCGTAGAGCACTTCATGAACATCCATAATGCCTCTTCCTGGACGGCCGTCACAAAGCTGAGGCAAGGCCCATTCTTGTATCCATGGTCGGAGCTTTTGCAAAGTTGCACTCATGCAGATGCGCCACAGGACCGTCGTGATGGCAAGTGGGCGTAGGCCCCCGGCCGCCTTTGGAATCAAGGCTATGCGAATATCTTTCCACATTGTAGGAACTTTCGCACACTGCATGCACGCCGACCACAAGACTGCAACGTGATTCCAAAAGGACTCCGGCAACTTGCACAAATGAGCCGCAGTCCAAGCATCCATACCAGCCGCTTTTTGTTTAGCTTTCAACGCAGAACGCGCCAAATCAGCCCCAACCACTTGAATGCTTTCAGGCGTGACTGGGTCGACCTGATTGTTGAGCTGCAAACACAAATTTGAAACCTGGTCTAAATGTGGGAGGTGGTCCGGATTCCAATGCGTGTGCCACGCAGCTGCCTCCTGTCTTGCCTTATCTTCAGGCAAAATAGGACCATCGACCTGTGTTGCTGTAGGTGGATCAGGTGGTTTTTGCTGAACCCACTTCCCCAGTTTCGCAACATTTTCTTGAATGTCCTCTTTCCAAGCAGCAAGGCGTCGCTGAGACGCCTTTTTGGCCACCTCATCTGCAAGAAGCAAAGCGGCGGGAGCCAAACCACCATCAGATAAAGAAAACGCAGTAAGAGACGAGTGCAAAAGCGGAGCATCGCGCAACAGCTTGGTTTGCAATTGCGGCGAAGGAGCCTTTTGATATTCGACCACCCGCCGTGCAAATCTTCTCAGCTTTCGCTCCTCCAAAGTCTGCAACGTAGGAGCTTTGGTTGATGGGGGGCTCGCCATTTTGTGCGGGCCGTCCCTTGATGCCCTGCTGGGCTTGCCTTGTGCAAGCAGCAAAGATTCAGCACAGTTGCTCAGGACCACCCAAGCTTGATCCACATTTCCGACGGCCAGAGCATCGGTGAAATCTTGCTGTGATTCTGCCCAAGCAACATTCCAGTTCTCAACCTCCACATTGCAAAGCAAGAGTGGTGCGCTTGCCGGCAATCTCCAAGGCGTGGGTAAGCTACCATGCACATGTATATCGTAAATGACTGCATCATGGTCAGCAACACCTAAAGACTGCATTCTTCCGGAAACAACAACTCTGGGAGTTGAAAGCGCGTAGTCAATGACCACCCCTGTGTATTCACCATCTGAGTTGCGATGGGTGCCAGGGCCAATCTGGTCTCCGCAGACTTGTTCATCGCAAGAATACCATTGCCCCGACGCCAGCGCGGTGGAGGCCGGCCAAACATGCCTTTCCCTGTTGAAATCGCCCACAATGATTGCTTCTTCGCCCAGCATAGCAACGTATTCAAAAATGGCAGCCAAGGCGTGGCCAGCAGCTGTTTGATCGTTGGCATGTAGGTACACATTGATCAGAAGAAGCGGTCGCTGGTGAGGTCGAAAAAGCTTCAGCGCCATGGCACGGTCAGCCGGTGCAAACTGACTTGGAATGGCCAACGCTTCAGCAGGCCACTTTGACAAAACTAACGTCCCGCCAATCACCACATTCTTGGCATCTACCCCTTGGCCGCCAGGAAAAACTTGCCACTTTCGCTGGTTTGCAGCTGACTTGACAGCGCTCCAACTGTCGACATTGACTCTAGTTTCTTGCAAACAAAGAACATCGATCTGCTCAGTCTTTGCTAACTCAAAAACGCCACCCAACCGGCCACTCAATGACCGGACATTCATAGTTCCCAACCTTAAAGTGCTAGACGTACCCGTCATTGGTCCGTAGAATCACCTTCCTCTTGCTGAAACCCCAAAATCTCCAAAGCACGGAGCGCCGCTCTCTGCCTCGCCCCAGGTTCTTTGTTGGCGAGCTCCAGCAAGGCGTCTTTGTTGCCTTTTCTCTTTTGGTTCCAAACGGTGCTGTTGGCGCAAGACATTCCACGGAAATGTTTCTCGTCCTTCATGCACCGCTTGCATCTCGTGCAAGCAAAACGGACCGTGAAATCTACCGGCCAGACAAGTGCCTCAATATGGTGTTTGGGCGCAGTGTCTTTGGAGCTTCCCTTGCCTGAGTCAATAATGTTCAAAACTGTACGGGCACCATCCTTGAGAGCATCACTGATGGACGCTTTGTTGAGACAAGCGCGGAGCCTTGCCAGCATCTTCTTCCTCTTGGGGCCATTGCCGGCCACATACTTTTCACAGGACAGCGTAGCAAGCTCCTTTGCTTGATTCGCCATCTTGCCACATTTGCGACAAATAACCTTTGCCATACCTCCTCTTTTCTGTTTGGCCTTGCCAGTCATAGGGAGGGTAACCAACACTGGTTCGTGGGAACCGGCATCACCTTTTTTGAGGCCCAACAGGCGTTTTGCCATGCCAGCTGCGCGCACTTGAATCGTAGCTTTGGCTGCATTTGCCGCCCTGTAACTTCCATCGCTTTTGAAACGCTGCACATTCGCTTTCGGATGGTGTTCTTCTCTATGCCTCAGTTTCATGCGAAGCACCTGGTCTCTGCTGAGGTCGGCATCTTCAGGAATGACCATGTTGCACAAGTGACACTTCCACTTGAAACTCATACCAGGGGCGGCGTGACAAAGCTGACCCATAGCGGGAGTGAGCTTCAACCTCTCCTTCTCATCAGGATGCCAAGCATTGATGTGGGCCTGCTTTTTCTGCGGCCACAGCCTGTGTACCCCTGTGGAATAATCGCACAAAGGACAATTCCATTCCTCCCTTTTTGGGCGTTTGGACGAAGTGCTGCCAGCCTCGTCCTTTTCGCTGACACCAGCGCTGCTCACAGCACGCCGCTCCCGACCTGAAGTAGCAGTCGCAGGGGAGGGATTCCTGCGCCGCTCTGAGCAAGTAGAACCAGGCAAGGAGGCGTCGCGCTTGGAACGCTTCTTGGCGCCCGCCACAGATGGCAGCGCTGACAAACGAGTAGCGCCAGCCGAGTGAGTGCCAGTTTCCGACCCGCCCCCTCTGTTGCCTTGCATAGGGCCAGTGGCGGCTTGCTCCAAAATGCCTGGCGGCAATGCGCCATCCAACAATTCATAATGCTTTCGGCGATGCCACAGCAATGGCGCCACCTGCTTTCCCTTGGCTGTTGTAAACCTCAGGCACGCCCGTAGGCTGAAAAACTAATATGGGTCTGTCGTAGTGCACGGCAGCTGCAGCACATTCCAAGCTGCTGCCCCAAGCCCCAACCTTTGCAAGCATCTCCATGTACTTTTCCCATGACTCGCACTTCTCTTCCTGTTCCGTGGGCTCCCTTTCGTCCCACCAAGGTTTATACCGACCTTCATGCTTCTTTAAATGGTTCACAACTGCAGCTCTCACGGATCTTGCAGTTTTGCCTCCAATTCCCTGTGATATGGACTCAAACAAACAATTGCCATCAGCAGCTATGGTTCGTGCAATCAAGCCATGAGGTGGCTTGACATCCACTGCAACTCGCTTTGCCGCCGGCAGCTTGGCGGGCGAAGAAGGTTCGCGTTTGTCACCTGCAGCAGCCGAAGCAGCTTTCATAGCTTCATCAGCTTGAACATCACCAGGCTGCGTGGCGCCTGTAGCAGGCGCAGCTGCAGCGTTCTTTTCCTTGAGCGGCGTGCCAATGTAGAAAGACTTTAGCGGTGGCTGTGAGGATTGCACAGTTGCAGGCCCAGTGTTGGAATGGAAATTGACCTTTCCGTAACTGGACAACTTCTTTGTAATGGGCCGCTGAGGTCTCTGCCTGGGCGCTTCAACGACAACAATGGTGTGTTCGCCGGCCTGGATCTCAAGGAAATCAAGATCTCTTTGAGCATTCGCATGTGCCCACCATTCAACTTGCTTGCCCAAAGTTTTGCGAGACAAAATCTTTGGATCTTGCAAGCCAGCACGTGTGATCGCTTCAGTGACCGTGCTGGCTGACCATTCTCGGGGCACACCACTAATGCGCCATGCTCTTGGCTTTGGAATCGGGTCAGATGCTCTGGGCTTTCGGACGCCTAAGCCGCCCCACCCTCTTGCAATGCCAAGATCACCTGCCAAACTTCGGACCTTTTGAAGATAGCTGGGGCCATCAAGGTCAGGACCTTTCTTGATCCATTCAACATCACATGACTCCACCACACTGTTGTTCCATTGGAGAGGTTCGACGAACCACAGACTTTTCCCAGAACAAGAAAGCAAGCCTTTCGCTGCATCTTTCTCAATCCTCAGCAACCCAGTAATGACCGGCTTGCCACCACCCTTCGTGCACTCCTCTTGGAAAGCCCACATGTCAAAAACTTTGGCACCAATGTGGGCGGGCACATGCCTTCGCAACCATGACTGAGCGCTAGCCTTTGGTTTGGCTTGGATGCTCTGCCACTCTTTGCTCAACAAATACTTTGCTTCAACGCTCAACCTCACAACCACCGTCTCAGTCTGAGCTGCAGGAGCAGCAGAAACAACGGCTGCTCTTTTGAGTGTTGGTCCGTTTCCTTTCAAGGCTATCAGGTAAGCCTGCCTTGGCTGAACTTTCCCAGCTATTTTGCCAGGTATGAGCCTCAACTGTCTGCCGTCGATCTGCTTCGCTTCTTTTGGAGCTAACAAAACTGCAGAGACATGCAATTCTCTTGTCTGATCTGTTGCATCACCTTCTGTCAAAACTTTGAGCTCACTCAGTTGCTCTTCCGATTCACACTGCGCTGTTGCTGACACATTGCCAGGCTGATCCAACGCACTGCAAAAAGAATCAAAAGTCAAAACTTGGCCGGTCCAGTCCGACTGTCTCAAACACCAAACTGGTTTGAACGGTGCGTTCGTTCGAACTACTTCCACAAAAGACTTGGATGCTTGTGTGGGCTGTTTCTTGTTGGCATCCTGTTTGCGATTGGGAAGCTGCGCAGAAGTGCTAGTAGGATTGGTGATTGGGGCAGAATTGAGCGCTGCATTCCTGTGGCCAAGGCCCGCACCACCATTGTCACCTTCCTGTGTCTTGCGCTCTTTCTTTCTCTTTTTGGGCTTGTTCCCTCCTTTGTTTTTGGAGGTGTCAACAGCTCCAATTTCTTGACCCATCAGAGTGCTAAGTTGCTGAAACAATTTTCCGCTGCCTCCCCCAATTCCCAACAATTGGCAGAGCTGGGTAAGCAGCTTGAGAATTTCTCCTACCTGTTGCAAATTGAAGCCATTAGCTTGCGCATTGCTTTGTTTCTGTTTCCGTCTTCGAGCTGTTGCTCGGCTGCCTGCTCCATTGCCATTAAGGATATGTTGCAAAGCATTTCTGGTTCTGGAAGACACAGCCCAAGTCTTCTGTGGCAAGTCAGTGCAAGCACAACAAGCACACACCACAACTGAACTGTTCGCTTCTGTGCACTGCCTAGGCCTGAAAGCAATGCATAGACCCGCAGCAACCGCGCGGAGGTCGTTCAGGTAGCCGCCGAAAGATGTGCTTTATTACATGTCTGCTTGGCTTCTCATCTTGCCAACAAACCTGTGCAGATCTTGTGTGACAATAGGGCAGTATTTTTGCGTTTTCAGCGTGGCCTCGAATTTGACCGATGGGCAGGTGACTTGCATTGCTTTTGGCACTACATCCGCAGTTTGGTGATTGCTGGAAGTTCCATTGTGTGGATTCCCTCTCACGGGAAGAATGTGAAGTGGACCCCTCCTCCGGGTCTATCTGCAACTTTGTGTCGTGAGCTCAACGCGCGAGCAGATCGGGCAGCCAACTCGGCCGCCACGAACTGGAAGGCAGAATTTGCAAAAATGCAAGAACTACATGCGGAGGCGGTGGCATGGTCTACCCATGCCTTTCACTTGCAGGTAAACAACACGATGCGCTTTTGGCGCGCAATGTTGGACATGGAGGATTAAACCTCACTTGGTGACTTGATTCTAAGGTTGGGTTGCTGACCGGTTTCGCCGGTCATGTGTGGAGTGACCGCTCCGCTGCTGGGCAACAAAGGCGTCTTAACTACTTCACTTCTGTGAGGAGCAGGTTGACGTCCGATACCAACAACAACAACAACAACGCCCATTTATATCCCCCCGGGAGGGGGGCGTAGCTATGACCTGGCCTGGCTGCGCGGGAATTAACCCGATATCCGGTTGCTCGACTCCGGATGATAAATACCTCCCTGGTCGGGGGGTGCTATTAGCCACCCCCCGACTATGTCATGGCGCTCAGCGCGAACCTTGAACCTCCAGGCCTGTGGTGTTTACTTTGGCGCCTCGCCAAAGATGATGTGATCCAGGATATTGCAGACGAGGGCTGCTACAGTTTTGGTTGGCGGCTGCTGCAGACGTGGCAGTCGCAACCCGCCAAACGGCGGGAGTTTTGTGGAGCTGAGCGCTTGGCCCGGCTTGTGTGAGGCAGGTGAGCTCGGTTCTTGCTATTGGATGATGAGGCGCTTCCATGGCATGGCACCCTGCGTGCACTTGACGGCTGCTCTGTTTCAGGCCGTCTACCGCAGCTGCCTCTTTGCCTCGGTTGAGCACATTTTCCATTGGCTACCACTGGTTCACTTCAATCCGTGATGGGCGAGGGCCCGTCACTGAATTGAGTGCAGATGGTGTTAGACCATCCGTTAATGTACCCACGCCTTGATGTGAGGCAACTTCTGCTGTGGCGGAAGTATGTTTGGCGATGCCTGTGCGCTGTACCTAGTACAGCATGTTGGTGACTTGATTTTAAGGTTGGGTTGCTGACCGGTTTCGCCGGTCATGTGTGGAGTGACCGCTCCGCTGCTGGGCAACAAAGGCGTCTTAACTACTTCACTTCTGTGAGGAGCAGGTTGACGTCCGATACCAACAACAACGCCCAGGTTGCGGCTACCTGAACGACCTCCGCGCGGTTGCTGCGGGCCTATGCATTGCTTTCAGGCCTAGGCAGTGCACAGAAGCGAACAGTTCAGTTGTGGTGTGTGCTTGTTGTGCTTGCACTGACTTGCCACAGAAGACTTGGGCTGTGTCTTCCAGAACCAGAAATGCTTTGCAACATATCCTTAATGGCAATGGAGCAGGCAGCCGAGCAACAGCTCGAAGACGGAAACAGAAACAAAGCAATGCGCAAGCTAATGGCTTCAATTTGCAACAGGTAGGAGAAATTCTCAAGCTGCTTACCCAGCTCTGCCAATTGTTGGGAATTGGGGGAGGCAGCGGAAAATTGTTTCAGCAACTTAGCACTCTGATGGGTCAAGAAATTGGAGCTGTTGACACCTCCAAAAACAAAGGAGGGAACAAGCCCAAAAAGAGAAAGAAAGAGCGCAAGACACAGGAAGGTGACAATGGTGGTGCGGGCCTTGGCCACAGGAATGCAGCGCTCAATTCTGCCCCAATCACCAATCCTACTAGCACTTCTGCGCAGCTTCCCAATCGCAAACAGGATGCCAACAAGAAACAGCCCACACAAGCATCCAAGTCTTTTGTGGAAGTAGTTCGAACGAACGCACCGTTCAAACCAGTTTGGTGTTTGAGACAGTCGGACTGGACCGGCCAAGTTTTGACTTTTGATTCTTTTTGCAGTGCGTTGGATCAGCCTGGCAATGTGTCAGCAACAGTGCAGTGTGAATCGGAAGAGCAACTGAGTGAGCTCAAAGTTTTGACAGAAGGTGATGCAACAGATCAGACAAGAGAATTGCATGTCTCTGCAGTTTTGTTAGCTCCAAAAGAAGCGAAGCAGATCGACGGCAGACAGTTGAGGCTCATACCTGGCAAAATAGCTGGGAAAGTTCAGCCAAGGCAGGCTTACCTGATAGCCTTGAAAGGAAACGGACCAACACTCAAAAGAGCAGCCGTTGTTTCTGCTGCTCCTGCAGCTCAGACTGAGACGGTGGTTGTGAGGTTGAGCGTTGAAGCAAAGTATTTGTTGAGCAAAGAGTGGCAGAGCATCCAAGCCAAACCAAAGGCTAGCGCTCAGTCATGGTTGCGAAGGCATGTGCCCGCCCACATTGGTGCCAAAGTTTTTGACATGTGGGCTTTCCAAGAGGAGTGCACGAAGGGTGGTGGCAAGCCGGTCATTACTGGGTTGCTGAGGATTGAGAAAGATGCAGCGAAAGGCTTGCTTTCTTGTTCTGGGAAAAGTCTGTGGTTCGTCGAACCTCTCCAATGGAACAACAGTGTGGTGGAGTCATGTGATGTTGAATGGATCAAGAAAGGTCCTGACCTTGATGGCCCCAGCTATCTTCAAAAGGTCCGAAGTTTGGCAGGTGATCTTGGCATTGCAAGAGGGTGGGGCGGCTTAGGCGTCCGAAAGCCCAGAGCATCTGACCCGATTCCAAAGCCAAGAGCATGGCGCATTAGTGGTGTGCCCCGAGAATGGTCAGCCAGCACGGTCACTGAAGCGATCACACGTGCTGGCTTGCAAGATCCAAAGATTTTGTCTCGCAAAACTTTGGGCAAGCAAGTTGAATGGTGGGCACATGCGAATGCTCAAAGAGATCTTGATTTCCTTGAGATCCAGGCCGGCGAACACACCATTGTTGTCGTTGAAGCGCCCAGGCAGAGACCTCAGCGGCCCATTACAAAGAAGTTGTCCAGTTACGGAAAGGTCAATTTCCATTCCAACACTGGGCCTGCAACTGTGCAATCCTCACAGCCACCGCTAAAGTCTTTCTACATTGGCACGCCGCTCAAGGAAAAGAACGCTGCAGCTGCGCCTGCTACAGGCGCCACGCAGCCTGGTGATGTTCAAGCTGATGAAGCTATGAAAGCTGCTTCGGCTGCTGCAGGTGACAAACGCGAACCTTCTTCGCCCGCCAAGCTGCCGGCGGCAAAGCGAGTTGCAGTGGATGTCAAGCCACCTCATGGCTTGATTGCACGAACCATAGCTGCTGATGGCAATTGTTTGTTTGAGTCCATATCACAGGGAATTGGAGGCAAAACTGCAAGATCCGTGAGAGCTGCAGTTGTGAACCATTTAAAGAAGCATGAAGGTCGGTATAAACCTTGGTGGGACGAAAGGGAGCCCACGGAACAGGAAGAGAAGTGCGAGTCATGGGAAAAGTACATGGAGATGCTTGCAAAGGTTGGGGCTTGGGGCAGCAGCTTGGAATGTGCTGCAGCTGCCGTGCACTACGACAGACCCATATTAGTTTTTCAGCCTACGGGCGTGCCTGAGGTTTACAACAGCCAAGGGAAAGCAGGTGGCGCCATTGCTCTGTGGTATCGCCGAAAGCATTATGAATTGTTGGATGGCGCATTGCCGCCAGGCATTTTGGAGCAAGCCGCCACTGGCCCTATGCAAGGCAACAGAGGGGGCGGGTCGGAAACTGGCACTCACTCGGCTGGCGCTACTCGTTTGTCAGCGCTGCCATCTGTGGCGGGCGCCAAGAAGCGTTCCAAGCGCGACGCCTCCTTGCCTGGTTCTACTTGCTCAGAGCGGCGCAGGAATCCCTCCCCTGCGACTGCTACTTCAGGTCGGGAGCGGCGTGCTGTGAGCAGCGCTGGTGTCAGCGAAAAGGACGAGGCTGGCAGCACTTCGTCCAAACGCCCAAAAAGGGAGGAATGGAATTGTCCTTTGTGCGATTATTCCACAGGGGTACACAGGCTGTGGCCGCAGAAAAAGCAGGCCCACATCAATGCTTGGCATCCTGATGAGAAGGAGAGGTTGAAGCTCACTCCCGCTATGGGTCAGCTTTGTCACGCCGCCCCTGGTATGAGTTTCAAGTGGAAGTGTCACTTGTGCAACATGGTCATTCCTGAAGATGCCGATCTCAGCAGAGACCAGGTGCTTCGCATGAAACTGAGGCATAGAGAAGAACACCATCCGAAAGCGAATGTGCAGCGTTTCAAAAGCGATGGAAGTTACAGGGCGGCAAATGCAGCCAAAGCTACGATTCAAGTGCGCGCAGCTGGCATGGCAAAACGCCTGTTGGGCCTCAAAAAAGGTGATGCCGGTTCCCACGAACCAGTGTTGGTTACCCTCCCTATGACTGGCAAGGCCAAACAGAAAAGAGGAGGTATGGCAAAGGTTATTTGTCGCAAATGTGGCAAGATGGCGAATCAAGCAAAGGAGCTTGCTACGCTGTCCTGTGAAAAGTATGTGGCCGGCAATGGCCCCAAGAGGAAGAAGATGCTGGCAAGGCTCCGCGCTTGTCTCAACAAAGCGTCCATCAGTGATGCTCTCAAGGATGGTGCCCGTACAGTTTTGAACATTATTGACTCAGGCAAGGGAAGCTCCAAAGACACTGCGCCCAAACACCATATTGAGGCACTTGTCTGGCCGGTAGATTTCACGGTCCGTTTTGCTTGCACGAGATGCAAGCGGTGCATGAAGGACGAGAAACATTTCCGTGGAATGTCTTGCGCCAACAGCACCGTTTGGAACCAAAAGAGAAAAGGCAACAAAGACGCCTTGCTGGAGCTCGCCAACAAAGAACCTGGGGCGAGGCAGAGAGCGGCGCTCCGTGCTTTGGAGATTTTGGGGTTTCAGCAAGAGGAAGGTGATTCTACGGACCAATGACGGGTACGTCTAGCACTTTAAGGTTGGGAACTATGAATGTCCGGTCATTGAGTGGCCGGTTGGGTGGCGTTTTTGAGTTAGCAAAGACTGAGCAGATCGATGTTCTTTGTTTGCAAGAAACTAGAGTCAATGTCGACAGTTGGAGCGCTGTCAAGTCAGCTGCAAACCAGCGAAAGTGGCAAGTTTTTCCTGGCGGCCAAGGGGTAGATGCCAAGAATGTGGTGATTGGCGGGACGTTAGTTTTGTCAAAGTGGCCTGCTGAAGCGTTGGCCATTCCAAGTCAGTTTGCACCGGCTGACCGTGCCATGGCGCTGAAGCTTTTTCGACCTCACCAGCGACCGCTTCTTCTGATCAATGTGTACCTACATGCCAACGATCAAACAGCTGCTGGCCACGCCTTGGCTGCCATTTTTGAATACGTTGCTATGCTGGGCGAAGAAGCAATCATTGTGGGCGATTTCAACAGGGAAAGGCATGTTTGGCCGGCCTCCACCGCGCTGGCGTCGGGGCAATGGTATTCTTGCGATGAACAAGTCTGCGGAGACCAGATTGGCCCTGGCACCCATCGCAACTCAGATGGTGAATACACAGGGGTGGTCATTGACTACGCGCTTTCAACTCCCAGAGTTGTTGTTTCCGGAAGAATGCAGTCTTTAGGTGTTGCTGACCATGATGCAGTCATTTACGATATACATGTGCATGGTAGTTTACCCACGCCTTGGAGATTGCCGGCAAGCGCACCACTCTTGCTTTGCAATGTGGAGGTTGAGAACTGGAATGTTGCTTGGGCAGAATCACAGCAAGATTTCACCGATGCTCTGGCCGTCGGAAATGTGGATCAAGCTTGGGTGGTCCTGAGCAACTGTGCTGAATCTTTGCTGCTTGCACAAGGCAAGCCCAGCAGGGCATCAAGGGACGGCCCGCACAAAATGGCGAGCCCCCCATCAACCAAAGCTCCTACGTTGCAGACTTTGGAGGAGCGAAAGCTGAGAAGATTTGCACGGCGGGTGGTCGAATATCAAAAGGCTCCTTCGCCGCAATTGCAAACCAAGCTGTTGCGCGATGCTCCGCTTTTGCACTCGTCTCTTACTGCGTTTTCTTTATCTGATGGTGGTTTGGCTCCCGCCGCTTTGCTTCTTGCAGATGAGGTGGCCAAAAAGGCGTCTCAGCGACGCCTTGCTGCTTGGAAAGAGGACATTCAAGAAAATGTTGCGAAACTGGGGAAGTGGGTTCAGCAAAAACCACCTGATCCACCTACAGCAACACAGGTCGATGGTCCTATTTTGCCTGAAGATAAGGCAAGACAGGAGGCAGCTGCGTGGCACACGCATTGGAATCCGGACCACCTCCCACATTTAGACCAGGTTTCAAATTTGTGTTTGCAGCTCAACAATCAGGTCGACCCAGTCACGCCTGAAAGCATTCAAGTGGTTGGGGCTGATTTGGCGCGTTCTGCGTTGAAAGCTAAACAAAAAGCGGCTGGTATGGATGCTTGGACTGCGGCTCATTTGTGCAAGTTGCCGGAGTCCTTTTGGAATCACGTTGCAGTCTTGTGGTCGGCGTGCATGCAGTGTGCGAAAGTTCCTACAATGTGGAAAGATATTCGCATAGCCTTGATTCCAAAAGCGGCCGGGGGTCTGCGCCCACTTGCCATCACGACGGTCCTGTGGCGCATCTGCATGAGTGCAACTTTGCAAAAGCTCCGACCATGGATACAAGAATGGGCCTTGCCTCAGCTTTGTGGCGGCCGTCCAGGAAGAGGCATTATGGATGTTCATGAATTGCTCTACGAAGACATTCGTGCTGCCAAACGTTCAAGAGTTGATTTTGTTGGCTGCAAGGCCGATATCCGTAGGTGTTTCGATTCGGTTTGTCCAAAGACTGCACTTGCTATTTGGCGCTGGTTGGGTGCTCCGGCCAGTTTGTGTGACATGGTGGAAAATTTTTACACTGACCAACGCAGGTGGTTTGCCTGGCAAGGCATTTTCCATTCAGAGCCCATTTGTGCTCGGCGGGGGCTGCTGAAGGGCTGCCCGGCAAGCCCAGCCTTACTCAATGCGGTGATGGTAGTCTGGGTGCGCTTCGTTCTTTTGCAAGAGCCTCGTGTTTCTCTTGCAGTTTATTTGGATGACCGCACAATGTGGAAGAAAGGTGTGAACGGCATTCACGTGGTCACCAACGCCATGCAGGCAGGTGCGCAGGTTGATGCAATTCTGGGCATGGAACTCCATCCTGACAAGTTAAATAGTTTCACAACCAAGCAACATTTGACGCCTCAGCTGTCACAGATACAGGACGTGTTGGGGGCTCCTTGCAGCAAGTTCACGCTTCTGGGTATTCAGTACAATTTGGAGCGTGCAGGTGCTTGTGTTAATGCAGAGAAGCTTTCCTTTGACATTCAGGAGAGGTGTCGCAAAATCAGGTTGGCAGCGAAACGTTTGGGCACCCGCAAGACCTTGCTGGGACAGTTGGTGATCTCTTTGTTTGCATGGACAGGAGCTTTTCACCACTATGATGTTGATACCATCAAGAGTTGGACCTCCAGTATTGAAGCGGCGGTCTGGGGGCGCAAGCCTGCCCCAGGTCGCAGTAGATTGCTGTTCTGGAACTCTTTGGGCACACCGCGTTTGCATCCTGCTTTTGCGCTTCACTTTGCTGCAGCCCGGGCTGAATGGCAGCGCCAGTGCCGCTTGGCCATAGGTGTGCCCGCCGCTGTTTCGCCAGGCCCAAGGTGGAATACTGTTTGCAAAGACTGGAATTGGCGTGTTGAGGGTGGTTTGTGGATCACTCCCGTGGGGACTTTGAAACCAGGGTGGATGTCTTCTTCAAGCTTATACAAAGCTGCTGCTGCAGCATGGCTGGCTTTTATGTGGACGAAGGACACCAAAACGGAGGGTCCTTTACCTGAAGGTAAGTTGCCTGTGTTCCAATTCCAGGCCAATGTGGCGCATGATTTGAACTATTGTGGTCGCAGAGTCTTGACAGGTGCAGCAGTGGATGGGAGAGTTACTCAACGTTTGGAAGTCGACTTGCAGTGTGATTGTGGTTTGAGCTCTCCTGATCGTGAGCATTTCACTTTCTACTGCGAGGCAAATCCTTGGCATGGTGATCTCAAAACTCCAACTGAAAGGCGGTTGCTTGTTCCTCTTGTGGATGCTCCAGCTGTTCTTCCATTTGAAGATATGACGGCCGACCCCATTCTGGTGGCTTTTCTACAACAGTTTGACCCACATCAAACGCCGACTTTGGGCTTGGATGGAAGTTGCGCAATCGCTCCAGGGTGCGAACTTTGGCAGCGTGCCAGCTGGGCTGTGGCGGCACATCTCGGGCCCACGGTCAATGGGTTGGTGCATGGTTTCGAGCAAACTCCTGCTGCGGGCGAGAGAGGTGCACTTCTTCAAGCCTGCTTGGCTTCCCATGAAGCGAACAGAGCGGTGCGCTTGCTGATTGACAACCAAGCTCTTGTGCAACGTCTTCATCGTGGCATGCGGCTTGGTCAGTGGGGTGGAGATCTTTTTCCATACTGGCATTATATCAGGATGCTTTTGGTTGATGGCTCTTCTTGTGCTTGGATTCCCTCGCATAATAAAGTTCCTCGATGGCGCCCACCCGAAGGGTGGCTTGATGTTTTGCGTTGCCGCATGCTCAATTCCAAAGCGGATGCTAGCGCGGCTGATCTTACAGGTCAATTTCGGCAGGTGATTGCTACCTGTTTGTCACAACACAGAGAGGCAGTTGTTTGGGCTGGAGAAGCTTGGAAGGCGCAACTAAAGGGTTCTCTTCCCTACTGGCAAGTTTTGCTTGAACACGAACCACGTCAAAACAGGTCGTTTGAATGAGCGTTTGCTGCTTCTTCAGCTGCATGGGTGGTACTTTTCTTGGCTTGAACTTGCCCTCCGGTTTGTTCAGTGCAAAGAGCTCCGGCTCTGCGTTGGCAATTTCGGCGTCTTAACTACTTCACTTCGGTGAGGAGCAGGTTGACGTCCTCCTCCAATCCAATCCAAGCCCATTTATATCCAGCGGGCATGGTGCATCTTCGAGTGTTATGTCTCTTGCTCAGTTTGCCGGTTACACGTTTGGGCATGGGACAAATGTATTCAACCATGGGACACCAACAGGTTTGGGAAATTGATCATTTTTTGTGCCACAACCACTCAAACTTGGCCAACACTCCTTAAACTGTATCACATTTGTTCTGGTGTATAATCTCTGCCTGTTGTTGATTACTCTAAATATACGATTACATCCATTTTTCACACAGTAATTTTGCAGCTGTAGGCGAGAAGGTTTAAAGTCAGCCCTACACTAACCGTGGTTTGGTCTTGGTCCTTTGTGTTGGTCCGTATATTTCATTTCAAATTTCATGGTAGCAGGGAACATTTTTTGACAGAAGGCAGTTGCCAATGACTTGGGGCTGAGGTGTGCATTGAGCAAAAGTTTTCCATGACCATTATCCTTTCAGAATCAGCAGAGGCAATTCGGCAGACACCAAATTACGGAGGAGTGGGCGAACTCTTCCTGTCCTCAACCTTTGAATGCCGCCCATCAATGGTGGAATCCAACAGTTCCCTTACATACCCCAAGGTGCTGCTTCCAGTCAAAGCGAAATGACAACGAATCGCACGTGCGAAGAGAGCAAGTGCCAGACACGATCAAACAGATGACAAGATCGAATGTTACAACTCGGCTGCCAAGGAAACGAATATAGCAAATCCAAGTTTGTCGAAAACCATACCTACTAGTAAATAACAATTTTCGTCATTAGTCCTTTGGTTATGCCAATTTTGAGCCAATCCCAGCTGAGGCAAGCTTCAAACGTGCTTTGAGCCACAGCTATTTGCAAGAAGTGCGAGCCGGTTTGGGTGCCATGGACGTTCGGGGTGCCAAAGCCACGTCTACAGCGGACGAAGATCTGATCAAACGGCTCATCTTGAAGCTGGGCAAGGCTTAGGGTTGAACGGCTGTGGGACCAGGGACTTCGCCATTCTTCCCTGTCTGCCACATCACGGCCTTCAGATTTGATCAGATATGTCAGATCAAATGTGGGGATATATGTCACTTGGTGGGGGTCACTTGAAGTAAAGTAATTTGAGGGATTATGTTGACCCGAAACATTGGTCAACATGTTTGGGGTCCAAAATGGATGGCTCCACCGTCAAACTAAGAGGGTTCTCCTCTGGCTGGATGTTTTTTTTTGGAAACCGGTTTCCAGAGTATGAGGAGGATAAAGCAACGTTTGCTCGAAAAGCGTGGGTTCACTTCTGAAATTTCGTGGATCAGAGAGAGTCCTCCAGTCATTTTTCTGGGTGTGCGAATTATGAGGACCTCACAGGGTTTGAGCGTAACGGCGTAACAGCGCAAACACAACGCGCTGCACATAATCCTATCACCAATGTTTTGCTGCAGGTTAAAAAAACCAAATACAATTCAGCTTCGCAAATTCATCATAACCAAGTCCACTCATGTCAGACCTGTGATGTGCGTGCAAGGACAAAGCATTTACTTTCAGAACCATTAAGAACATCTTTCAACAAGTAAAGGATGACCAGCTTGCCTTGTCAAAACCTTCACCGCAGACAAAACATGGGTGTGGAACAAAATTTTTGATCCCTAAAAAATGGATGTGGCTGAAAATGGGAAATTCCCTCCAAACAGCAAGTTTAATGGTAAAATGATGATAATCCATGGGATTTTGGGGAACATATTTTAAACAAAACCTAAATGGATGATTCCCAGTCCCAAAAAAGACTTGAGAACTGTACGATTTTGAACTTCCGGTCATGTCGGGCGGAGGAATTCCATCGGCTTTGACAAATTGAACTAGACGGTGCGTGCTCGCCTGGTAGAGCGGTTGGTGGGCATTGTGGGGGAAGAGATGGGCAGCTAAGCATTCCGGAAGATCTGGCACCCTTAGTAGGGCACAGTGTGAAGTGAAATGACGTACGTGGGGGTGCAGGCCAGGGGTTATTAATGAATGTCATTATGGTAATAACCTCCAAAAGTTGGGATAGAATATTTGCAACTACAGTCATATAACCTACTTATTGGTGGAAATGCACCCCCCTGTACTTCGTCGTAAAACGTGAATCCAAATGGATACTCCCGGTATCCCCAAGATTTAAGTCAATTTTGCAGCTGCTGCTGACCATTCAGGGTGGGGTCCATGGGTCGAACTCCCAACGTTTTATCTAAAAATGAGACCCGCTGGAGGTCATGTTTAGTGACCTGGCGCGGGAGCGACTTTTCCCAAGTTGAGACAACTTGTGGCCGTCAAGTTGTGATTGGTTCATATGGTTACCCCCGAAGAGTTATTCTTCACTATTTTGGTGGGATTTTGCTTTTCTATCTATCTATTTGCGAACGGCTACACATGGTGCTTGATTTGCAAGTTCCCGCGCCAAATGTGCAATCCTTTTTTGTCTAGGCAGCCTGCAGTCCAATCTGGATTCGGTTCCAGGTGCAGTTTTACACCTGGAAAATCGGTTGTAAGCTACAAGGTGGGGCCCCCCAGTCGTAGGTTGGTTAATAAGCCCATTAACTTTTACTTTTTAGTTCCCCAAACCCTAGTTACGTTCCTACTTATAGTTGCAATTCAACTCTTCAAGCTGACAATCCTTGGACTGCAGGATGCATGCCACTCACTGCAGCCTTGCGCTGTTCACGAGTCCCGGGACCCATTTTCCCTGTGAAATCATCCAACATGTGTCTCCTGGGTGAGAGTTTTGAAACCGCTTCCTGCGCTCTCTTGCGAATTTGCTGCATGTCGGCAGATAACCAGTTTATCTGCATGGAACTTTTGTAAAGTGACAACAAATACAGTAAAGATGTTTCGCTTTATTTGAGTCTTTCCTATTTCCTAGGATTATATACTGTAGAGCTTTCCAAAATCATCTGAACTTGGTCATAATTGTAACTTTTATCTTTTTGATCGATGTCGAGGTTTCCAAGTTTAGGAAACTCATGTTGGATTAGAGTTCCAGACACACTTCTGAACTTTGTGCGAAAGTGAGCTTGGTGCAGCGGGGGGTCAGGAAACGAATTCATTCGTGTTCACGTATTGTGTTTTCAGATGTGGTAAAGCTGATTAAGTTGAACCAATTTCATCAGAAATAGGTGACAGTGACAACAAAAGAATGGACTGAGTTTATTATTGGGTTAAAAGCATTGCACGTCTAATTCCATCTCACTATCTAGATCATCGAGGTAGATCCAAGTGGTTGTGCCTTTCTATATGTGGCTCTCCAGGTTGATTTGGGCTTTTAATATGGGAACATATAGGATAATCACGGATAGTATGGGGTATTCTATGGCTTTTATGGTGGAAAAACTTGGAGGATCATCCTGGGTAACTGAGTGTTTCATGGCAAGACTTGGGGGATCATCATCTTCATCAATGGGGTCGATCAACCCAAGGGGACTTGTTAGGCAGGGTTTTTGGGGTTGCGATTCCGATGGCAAGAAAAAATCGCTGATGTTTGCTGTACGAAAATCTTAGGCACCAGACATCTAATTTCTCCAATCTTTAACTCATCTTAGTCTCATCTAGGACTTTTATTTTGAGTTTTTGGTTCCAAGCAACTCCACTGTGTGCCCCGCCCAGGTTGAAATTCACAAGATGTGACTGTTCCAGGCTCGGCAAACGACGCAAGGACCCAAAGTTTGAACCCCAACAGGGACTGTTGGGAAAAACTATGACACACACACACACATACACACAGACAGACACGCACCTAGTGTTTCGTGTTTTTCCTTTTGAATTTGGGAAAACTCACTTCAAGTCTCACTTCTTTGCTTGTTTTGGATCTTAAACTAGGGCACCCCAAAATCATCCAACATCTCATGCTTGATCATCAGATCTGTTCCAGGCTCGGAGAGTTTGATTACATTAGTTCCTTCCTGCTTTTTTCCAATACGCACCAAACAACACCCAGGGTTTAGTATTGGATCTGTTCATGAACTGGGGTTCGTGACTGGAGGTAATGTATTAATGGCTATAGATTCTGATTTCAGGATGGTTTTAACTATCATACGTGGCCATTTTTCACGGGTGTAGACTTCCTCTTAGCCAGAAACAATCCCAAATCATTCCATTTGATGATTATGATATCATCGAATCAGCTAATGGTAGGGGCATAGGTTTTTTTTATTTGTGATTTCATTCAACTTGGTTCTCAACATGGTGACGACGCGTAAAAAGTGTCAAGGATCGAGCTCTTGGAGATGATACGAAGCCACTAGATGGCATGGACCTCCAATACCATTATATATTAAGAAGTACTAATCTGGTAAATCAGCACTCAAATACTTCTTATAATTCTTATTATCTCAGACTTTATAATCCATTACAGTATCAGACATCCATGACTATCCCAGATTAGTCGATTGTCATAGGCATAGTCCCCTCAATATCCCAGATTCATCAAGTATGATAATCCCTGACTAGTCAGATAAATCAACTATCAAAAACCCCTGACCAGCCAAATGAATCAATTGTGATAGCCCTTGACTATCCCAGGTCAATTGAATATGATAAGCCCTGACCCAGCCCAGATTAATCGATTATGAACATCCAGTTGCAGATAATCGATACTCTTCGGTCAATTGGACATCCCCTATAAATGGAGGCTTTATACGAACATCATCTATACATGGTGAGTTTGTGCAGCTGCATTCTAAGAGTGCATCTATCCAATTGTTGAGAGTTCAGTCAGCCAGACAGCCCATGTAACTGGGATGGTCTTGAAGCAGCCACAGGCCACGGGTGATTAGTTTGGTTTGATTGATGAGGAACGCAAGTTCAGTGTTTGATATATGATATTATGATTCTGTTGATAGGGTACCCACCGGATATTGATAGAAGATGGCTACAGATTGATGGAATACCCGCCGGATGCTGATAGAAGATGATATAAGCATATGTTTTCTGGTTGGTGGTTTCAAACATTTTTTATTTTCCATAATATATGGGATGATCCTTCCTTCACCCCCTTTTGACTGAAAGAAGCAGGTGAGGAATTCCGCTGGCCGCGTCGCAAAGCTCCAGGCTGCCGATGGTGTGCGCAACAGGTGGCAGAGTTTCAATAACAGTTTATTTTTGGATTGTTTATAGGGGATATTTAAAGATAAGGGATTTTTATTGAAACTCTGCCATATCAACAGTTAAAAAATATTTTTGGATGATATCAGTTGATTGATAGGGCATTTTTAGGGGATGATATTTGGTCAAACATCGTCCACAGTTTACAGATCAGCACTTTTAGGGAATTTATCATTTTTGTGGGGGTAAACATTCGCGAGAACTATGCAGTTTCTGGGCGATTTTCAGGGCTCAAATCTGCCTCAGTTGATTGTGTTCACAGCACCAATCAATGCTTGCCTGTCCTATTCTCACCCCATTCGGATATACAAGCCATATACAAGCCATATACAAGCCATATACAAGCCATATACAAGCCATATACAAGCCATATACAAGCCATATAGCTGGGGATCTTCCATATATTCTACTTGGGGTATTACATTTATTGGTTTTACCCTTGTGGCAGGCCCAAGCATCGCTCCGAGGCATGCCATGAGGCGACGACACCGACTCGATCTTAGCAACTTGGCGGTGTCGAATGGACATATCTCGATACGAGTGAAAATAACCACAGCCCCAAAGGATTGTTAAAGATGGTTGATGATTGAAGGTGGGAAATTCCGAATCTATATTAGTGATCATTTTATACGTGTCTATCTTTGTGGCCGGTTGCTCTAGTATAGTTTTAAATGGTCTATGATGGTTTGGTGTGGTCTAAGATCCCCGGATCCCCACATCACAAATCATATGTTTTCTGACCCGAGCATCCGTGGGGCTGCGCAATTTCGACTTGTACAATGTGTTGCCCCATAGTTCGCCAAGTGAGTTTTAAACCAGGCAAGTTCTATATCATCATGATATATCGAACTGGGTAATGTGGGTTATAAACCAGCTTTATAAAATGGGGGCACTACATTGTAGGAATCCCGCTTCTCTCAGCATAGCAATGTAATTCAATTGTGATGCTGCAACTCAAGATCTTTGAAAAGCGGTTGTTACTTGGCCGAGGAAAACTCAGCTACAATAAGGGAACAGGTGAAACAACTTCAACTTTCAAGTGAAGCTGTGTCCAATCCAAGGGCCTCTACAATATGTTGCAGATTCTGGCAGATGCCTAAATTTGAAACAAGTCCGCGCGAGAAAGCCGATCGAAGGTCAGTATTAATGCCTATGATAAGCTAGTCCTAGAAGCCTAGTCGTGGAATCGTCGTGGATCTGTGGTGTGCGTTTGGGAAAGTGTGGGGGTTCATGTTTGCTTAATACTCGTACGTATTTGGAGGATCACTCCAGGAAGAGTCGTAAGTGGTTAGTGTTTTGGGGTGTTTGTCCATTTGTTCATGGGATAAACTACAAATCGGGGGCCGTGGGGTTTGGGTTGTTTTGTGCAAAAAGTGATCAAACTTGGCCTGGCAGATAAACCCCACCCCTTCTGTTTGTTCAGGGCACAAAAACCACCCCCGCAAGTGCCGTGATTGCACAAGACTCCCAAGTAGAGCAGCGCAAAGGATGTGAGGGATGCAGGATTGCACGGGACTAAACCCCCTCCAACTGCCTCCAGCACTGGAAATGCTTCCGGAAAAACTTGATCCGGAACGCGCACTGGTGCGTTTGTGATTTCGCCCCTTCAGGTCTTGCTGTCTACAATGCAGACTTGTTTTCGATCAGGTCAATATGATGGCCCGGTACAGCCTTTGGATGATAAGAAAAAGGATGCAGCACATGTGGAATCGTTCTAGGAGCTCCAAGAGAAACGTGCCACCTTATGGAGCCGATTGCGGTGTTGCAGTGGTGAGGTGGGTTTGAATCGCATCCTTGGTCCTGTCTACTCTAGGAGCTCCAAGAGAAACGTGCCACCTTATGGAGCCGATTGCGGTGTTGCAGTGGTGAGGTGGGTTTGAACCGCATCCTTGGTCCTGTCTACTCTAGGAGCTCCAAGAGAAACGTGCCACCTTATAGAGCCGATTGCGGTGTTGCAGTTGTGAGGTGGGTTTGAATCGCAACCTTGGTCCTGTCTACGAATGGTTTTGGGGATTGGGAGGTGGAGAAGGCCCGGTCCAAGGAGCAAATTCTGCATGAGAAGGCAGACAAGGTGGACGGTTTGAACCGGTTTGGGGGTTCTTCAAGATGTGGCATGTGGGGGTTGGAGACTACGAATTGGGAGTTTTGTTGCTCGTGCGTGCGGGGCCATATGATGGTTGGCTTGGGGTGCCAAGGCTTTTGTCCAGTGATGTTGTCGCAAGAGATTGTCTTGCAAACATCGTTTGCAACATCTTGCAACACCTATAACAAAAACGCGCTTGGAAGTTTTCTGTCTACATATATTTTCTCCTCTTGCCACATGGGGGACGAAACGCATCGCTTGGAAACGCGGCAAAACGCATCGCTTTGTAACGCGCCTGATCATGTTGATCTTCATCACCATCCAAGGCCATATATCATCATCATCATCATCATCATCAGCATCAGCATCAGCATCAGCATCATCATCATCATCATCATCATCATCATCATCGCCATCATCACCATCATCATCATCACCATCATCATCATCATTCTTCTTCTTTGCCATCCTCCTCCTCCTCCTCCTCTTCCTCCTCATCACCATCACTATCATCATCATCACCACCATCATCATCATCATCGTCATCATCATCATCATCACCATCATCATCACCATCATTATCATTCTTCTTCTTCTTTGCCATCCTCCTCCTCCTCCTCCTTATCATCACTATCATCATCATCACCACCACCATCATCATCATCATCGTCATCATCATCACCATCATCAGCATCATCATCATCATGATGCTTCTCCTTCTTCTTCTTCTTCTTCGAGGGTTGGCTCGCTTCTTTCCTTTGTCCGTTGTCTTGTTTTGCCGTGCTGCTTGCCCGGGTTTCTTTCCTCGCCGCCAATTGTGTTGGAACCTCGCTTGTCCTTTTCTGTTCTGTCAGTCTCTGTTTGGCGGAAGTTTCCCTGACAAGTTTAACTTCTGTGTGAAGTTTTGGCTTCTCGCTGCGCACGTATGGGTTTCTTGTTGAATTTTCGACGTGTATTTCCGTGTCAGTTTCATGTGTAATTGATGTGATGCAGCCTCCCTCGGATAGGTTTTCAATTGAGATTGGAGGTTGCTACTTGCATGACATTCACCTTGTCGCACACATGCACATGTTCCAGTTAAGGTATGTCAGTGGCTTGCACTTTCTCACATGTTCTTTCAGCTGAACCTTTGTTACCGTCAGTTAGGGACGTCTAGGGAATCTTTGATAGTCCAATCTCAGGGGAGTTTACCCTTCACCCCCCCTCATCCCTTCTGTGTTCACGTGTGTTCTTTGTCTCACCAGTGTCGTGTTTTATTGTTGTCCCTTTCCCGTCCCTTCTGTGTTTACGTGCGTTCTTTGTCCTTATCATTGCGGGGGTTATATGGTTAGTCACCGCTCATCCCTTTTGCGCCGCTCAGGACGGACTGCCCTGGTCGTGGTGCACCCCCTGCCCAACCGGCAAGCTCCCTGCCGGTTGGAGCAAGCACCAGCACGCCGCTGGCGGCGCCCTTTACCTCCGCCCGGACGGCAGGCTGGTTTCGGAAGCCCCCACGTGGCACGAAACCGGCCTGACCGGCTCGGAACCACCTCCACTGCCTGGAAGCACCGCCGACGAGGCGCGCTACTGCTGCTGCTGCTATTACTATTACTGCTACTGCTACGTCAAAACACACAAAATAGTTACATTTAGGGGTTGTATTTTTTCGTATATTTGCTGCATTTTTAATGTTTTACAAAAAGATAGATTCTACCTGACCGCTTCCACTTCAACCCTAGCCCTAAACCACCCCCCACCCCCCAAATGGCTAAAAGGTAGAACCATTGTTATTTATCTGCATTGGCACATGGTAAGAAACATTCTAACACCCTGAGCCATCAACAGTCGTGAGCCCTAAGCCCCCCACTCCCCAAAAGCCTAAAAGGTAGAACCATTTTATTATCTGGATAAGCACATGATCAGAAACAGTCTAACACCCTGAGCCATCAACGGTCGTGAGCCCTAACCCCGCCCACCCCCCAAAAAGCCTAAAAGGTAGAACCATTTGATCAAACTGCTGTGTTTAACTGGAAAATAAATGAAATGAGCTATCTTAGAACCTTTTTTGAAACTTGGAATGGGTGGAAATCTCTAGTTCCATGAAAATGAAGATCTTTCAGGAAGACACATTTTTTCCACGTTTCAGATAGTGCATGCGACATTGCATATTTAGGGTATGATTCTATTGAGAACGTGCAACCGTACTGACACGATGTGACTGCAGTGATCGGCAAGTAGTTGGGTCATTGGTTCTTGGCCAGCAGGCAGTAGATAGTAACCCGTGAAAGTGATTCGTTGGGGCATTTCCCATCACGCTTGCTACAATTCATTTTTCATCAGAGCCAAATCAACTTCACCAGTAAGATCCGCAGGAAATTCAGCATTTTTCCTCATGAAAACAGCAATGAAACAACGGCACCAAAGGTCTTTCGACATTTGTTCCCCACGATTTGATTCCCAAGGGCCTCTACAATATGTTGCAGATTCTGGCCCATCGAAGCGTAGTCGTGGAATCGTCGTGGATCTGTGGTCTGACGTTTGGGAAAGTGCATGGGTTCATGGTTGCAGTCGGCTCTTGAGGGCTTGTGGATGCTTCTTACGTACTTGGATGACCACGGTCCTGGGTGTTTTGTGCAGGTTGGCCAAAATGGCAGGCAGGGATCACTAGCGAGTGCGAATGGAAGATTCCCCACCCCTTTTGTTTGTTCAGGGCCAATTCAGGGCACTTGTGTGCACCCCCCAATTGCCGTGGCTGCACAAGACTCCCAAGTAGAGTCTGCAATTCAGAGCTGGTAGTTGCAGCAGGCCGCGTTCGGGGATCAAGTGGGAGCAATTCCAGTGTTTGGAGGGGTTTCATTTGCAGCGGTATACAGCAGTTTGTTGGCTCACGTAGTCCTGCATTCCTCACGCCTCTTCCTGCTCACTGGTGCGTTTGTGATTTCGCCCCTTCAGGTCTTGCAGCCTACAATGCAGACTTGTTTTTGAACAGGTCACTATAATGGGTCCAGTACAGCCCTTGGACGAGAAGAAAAAGGAGGCAGCACATGTGGATTTACAGAATCGCTCTATAGCTTTCGTCCCCTTGCCATGTTAGGAGCTGCAAGAGGACCGCTGTACCTTGTGGAGCCGATTATGATGTTGCAGTAGCGAGGTGGGTTTGAATCGCAACCTTGGTCCTGTCTACGAATGGTTTTGGCGATTGAGAGGTGGAGAAGGGCCGGTCCAAGGAGCAAATTCTGCATGAGAAGGCGGACAAGGTGAACAGTTTGAACCCCAAACCGGGGGGTTCTTCTCGTGATGTGTGGAGGTTGGAGACTACGAATCGGGGAGAATGAGGTCAAGAGTTGGGGTGTTTAAACATTCATTGTACATGCGAGGCCATATTATGATGGTTGTGCACCATAAGATAGTTGTGGCGGAATCGCTTGCAACACGTACAACAAAAAACGCGCTTCGAACTTTTCTCTCTAAATAAATTTATTCTTCTTGCATATAGGCATGTGAGCTATACAAGAGTGGCACTGTTGAACCACTGTTCCCTCCTCCAATGCCGTGTTCCTCTTCCTGTTGTCCAAGGATGCAGAAAAGATGCTGGATCTTCTCGGCGCGCCTTGTCTGCATGTGGAGGGAA
The DNA here is from genome assembly GCA_947184155.2 of Cladocopium goreaui. NCBI lineage: Eukaryota > Dinophyceae > Suessiales > Symbiodiniaceae > Cladocopium > Cladocopium goreaui. The sequence continues at coordinate 49,213 of CAMXCT020002975.1, forward strand.
CCGCTGGGGAACAAGGGGTAGAGTCGCCATGGACAGCCGTGCCCTGAGGCGGTGCCTGGCGAAGGATTGTGAGCCCGACCAACAGGCGACTTACCTGACCAAAAGGCGACTTTGCCCTGCCTTTTACGTAAAGGCAGAACTTTTGAATAGTTGGATCCAGGTAGTATATATAATATACATTAATATACATATTATATATATAATAATATATAATAATATATATATAGACATCTCTTAACTTACAACTAAATATAACCCTCTTCCCATGCCGTGTTCCTCTTCCTGCGGTCCAAGGATGCAGAAGAGATGCTGGGAAAGACATGCCTGGTGAAGGATTGTGAAAAGAAAGGGTGCTGAGCGAAACCATGGACTGCGGTTTTGGGTTGTGCAAATCTAATGGTGGGGACATCAAAGGACAACACAAGACTCATAAGACAACCAGATTTTGGGATTCTGTGCTGGAGGAGTATACATCTGCCCGGAACCGGTTTGGGATTTTGACTTGGAGGAAACCGTTCCAATTTCATAAGCAACTCTTGCGTGTCTTGTCGATGTTGTTGCACGCTTTCCCAAGCTGCCGTCTCCCGCCGATGTTTTGAAACCACAGAACTTCAATGAGAGGGATGTTTCAATCACCTTTGTTTGTTGAGTTCTTCATTTCGCTTGTGCTTTTGTAATGTTTTGTACAGCGTTGTGTGTATAGCCTTGGGATCGCAGGATGGGTTAAAACCACCAATTTGAATCAATTTCATGGGTTTGACGAGCAGTGTGATGATAGCCACGATGCCGGATTTGTTTGCGCACAGCTGCTCAAATCAAGCATTCGTTTGTGACCGTTTGTGCAAAAAGTATCTGGAAAGGATTGGATGGTGCCCTGTATCATTACTTAAGGGTTCCGCCAATTGCTTTCCGCCAACGGGCTACACAACATTGCACCAGGTTTAGCCACCAAAAATCTGATAGGGTCTTAAGAATGAACCCAGGCTTGGGGAATTTGGATTCGCAAAGTCATTGGCCATGGATCCGGAACTGATTGTTTTGCAGCTCGAAGTGTGGGCTTTGGAAATCGCGGTGACAAAGGTGGGCCGATGTTTTCGCTGGAAACAATGGATCGTTGTGTGTCTTCCTTTGAATGGGTTTACCTGACAATCTATGGTAACACCCCCACATGTTCATGGTTGGTCATAATTTTCCCAAGTAAACTGGCCATACGGGCCATACACTTTCATATACTGAGGCCTCCTGCTATCCCCTATTGTTTAAACAAACCCTTTGTGGCAGGTCGAGAGTTGGAAAGCGCAATGCAAGGAGCTGAAGACAGAGGCGGGCGAATTCATCGACCCAGAGGTAGTTTTGGGCATGTCTTGGCCATGCTGTCGCGACTGTCGCGACGCTGACAGGCCTCCAAAAAAGCTGCAGTGATTACTTGACGTGCGGCTACTGCAGCTGAAGGCCGGCCTTGGAAAATCTCGGAAAGGCCTTGTCGAGCGATTGCAACGGTGCACGCTGACAAACTTAGAGTCACGCAACTTTTGCCAAACAAGAATTATGTTTTGGGAGCAGGCATATAAACCCGGAGGAAAATAAGATGGTCCTAACCAGAACGAATTCTACATCAAGGAACCAATTGTATCACATTGATAACATACACCGTGTGAACCAGGTCACTGGCCGCAGAAATGCTGGCCCGGCGAAGAACGCTGGAACTGGCTTTTGTGGGGATGCCAAGGGCCACCCACAGTTCGGATGGCGAACACTGATCAAACTGCTGTGTTAAACTATGGAAAATAACATATAAATGAAAATGAGCTGTCTTAGAACCCTTTTTGAAACTTAGAATGCGTGGAAATCTCTGGTTCCATGAAAATGAAGATCTTCCAGGAAGACATATTTTTTTCTACGTTTCAGATAGATAGTGCATACGAAATTGCATATTTAGAGTATGATTCTATTGAGAACTTACAACCGTACTGCCATGATGTGACTGCAGTGATCGGCAATTAGTTGGGTCATTGGTGGCCAGCAGGCAGTAGATAGTAAGCCGTGGAAGTGATTCCTTGGGGCATTTCCCATCACTTCACCAGTATGATCTGCAGGAAATTTAGCGTTTTTTTCCTCATGAAAACAACAGTGAAACAACGGCACCAAAGGTCTTGGTCTTTCAAAATCTCTTCCCCACGATTTGATTCTCATTGATTTGGGGTTTCCATGGGTATCCCGGTATCCCCATTTGGCCCATTTTGAGACACCATATCCCAAGACCTGTTTGGAACATATTGGAAACCCAAAATCTAATTGTTGTTTGGGGCTGTACCCCACGTGATCAGATTGGAACTGGCCAATCCCCATTATCCCCATTGTTCCTGGTCAACCATGGTCAAATAAGGGTATAAAATGATATAACAACATGTCATTCCAGCTATATAAACCATTGGAAGCCAGTAGCAACCATTGGGAACCATTGCAAACCATCATAAACCAGCTATATAAACATAAACCAACTATATAAACCATAATAGGTAAACATCCCACTATACACACCGTGTTTTTTGCGTTGACACCCTCCGCCCTTCGCCCTCCCCCAGTTGCGCTGGGCGCGACTGGCGGCTGAGCTGCGGTGCGCACGTGCCTGGCCGAATGAGCTGAGTGCCACAACTTGTCATGGGATTTTCAATGGGAATCATGTGGTACCCTCTGGTAAACTAACATAACTATGGAAAATCACCATGTTTAATGGGAAATGTCACTATAAATCACCAGTTTCAATAGCTATGTTAAATTACCAGAGGGTAAACCCAACAATAAACCCAAGAAGGTAGGTAAAACAATGCCATAAACCACATATTTGGGAATGGTAACCATACCACCTATAAACATTGTGATTTGGGGGACGGGGAGACTGTCCCTGGGTTCAGTGACTGGAGGAAATCTTCCACAGTTCCTGTATAAAGACAGGCACCCCCAAAAAATACGCAACCGGCCATTCCACCAGCAAAATAGTAAAGACCAGCCGTTCTACTTTGATTTGCATTCCAGGAATCGTAACTGGACGATGCCATCCATAGACATGTATATATATAATATGTATATACATATGCACACACACACATATATATATATACACGTGTGTATATATATATACATACATACATACATGTGTGAAGAGAATGTACAGTAGATATACGCAACATACAGATCCTACATTAAACAGTGGATGATCAAAGCCACAAGAGCCGAGGTAGTGCGGAGCGGCTGCGGGCCAGAAACCAGAAGCCCTTGACTCAGCAGAGGGGATACAGACAGGGGGTGTAGTTGGGGTCAAAGATGGATATCATAGGGATATAGAAGGAATATACTGGATATAGAACGGGTGATATACTGGAATATATCCTACTTGGACGTGCAGTTGGGCTACATTTGTATCGGTATGACCATGGGATTAAAACCCAATAAGTTGGGATATGGGCCCCTACAAGTATGGGTATAAAATATCCACTTAGTTCACTGGGCACCCCCAAAGTAAACTACCAAATCCCACTTCAGGGGGATAGGCAATGATAGGCAACCAATATAGTTGAAATATGTGGGAACGATTCAAGGAATATCAGCCACCAATGATTGATCTACCAAGGAATCGTTATTGTGGTGAAAGTACACCAGATATAATCCACAATAGAAACTCGGGATATTTCACACACACACACACACTTACTCAGAATGCACATTTCACTGGCCCATAGATTTAAAAACAAAGTTATTGCAGCATCGCTTCTGAGTATATATATATAGAATATGTATATATATAATTATATATCTGGAATTATATTATATATATATGTGATATTACATATATATATATATTTAGTGTACAATATGATACATATATTTACTAATATGTACACATCCAATATAGGGAATCCCCAAAAAACTGTTGGGATGACCATCGCCCAGAGTAAGTTGACCATGCTGAAACGAGCCTTTCCTGTGCATTGCATCCACTTGAAATGGTGATGTCTGAAAATGTTGGGTTAATATTCCCAATGAAATAGCCATTTTTCATAGGGATAATGATCAGCAAAACCATTGGGAAAATGGGGTACACAACATTTTCAGACACACCCAAATGCTGGCAATCAGCACCGAAAGCGTGCAATTTTTGATGATTTTGCTACTCTCAAACCGCAAATTAAAACTGCTTCAATTAGCAAAAAATACAGATATGGCATTTGGAGGTTTGGACAGTTTAGAATTCACGGTTCCAATATGTTGCATGAAACCTCAGGTTCCAACTCGAGGTTTTATATATTAGGTCTAAAACTGGTTGGTGGTTTGGAACATTTTTTATTTTTCCATTCAGTTGGGAATAATCAATCATCCCACCTGACGAAGTCCATCATTTTTCAGAGGGGTAGGTCAACCACCCAACCAGTCTAGTGGAATTCAACCATATTTTGCTGGGATATTCCCTTACATAGGCCTAAAAAATAGGCCTTATATATAAGAAAATCGGTACCTCCATCCAGTTCCAGTGGCGCTCGTCAACTCCATGACTTCCAGTGGTGACTTCTCCCTGAGGTTGGCCGCACAGAAGCGATCTGCCGAAGCCTCGATGTGGGGAGAGGCTGAAGGTGTCAGAAATGGTTAGATTTGGGGATGTGATGTAGGCGTCAAAATTTTGGAGATGTGGGGATGTAGGCATGAAAACCCGAGAAGCAGCAGATAGGCTGTCAGGATTTCTGCTTCGTTTCGAAAAACACGTGGATTTTTTTCCGTGGAAACTGGGCGGCTGAGCCTATTTTGACTGGGAATGTTGTGCATGTCTCCCAACTTGATCATCCCTGAACCGGCGCAAAATCAGGGCTGATCCCCCAAATTGATGTTGAATCTACTGCTGAAACCGTAGCCCCAAATGATTAGCAGCCACGGGGTCGTCAACATTCGGGCAATCTTTCACCCGGCTCCGTTCCGGAGCCAAAGGAATTTGTCTGAACATAGGGTAGCCCCAGATCCATTGATTTGTCATGATTTATCATCAGCTTCCCAATGAGATTGTTATTTTTTGGGTATACCAAATTTTCAGACACACCCGGCTATATCCCATTCTATCACCATTATAGTCCCACTATATGCCATGATATCCCATTATACTCCCTTTACTGGCCTGCTGTTAACATAATCAAATAGTCATTGGGTTTTCCCGTTATTCTTTGCAGAAAAGTGGTGAACTATATTTGAGGTGAAAATGAAACCATGACATTGCCCCAACTAAGAAGTTGATGACGCCCCCCAAAAATCTAATTGGTTTCAATTGAATCCCTGGCTTCTGCGAATGCTGGTCGGCAGATTGCTACTATCATCGGAGCATTGGGAAATGTGGTCTCAAATGACGCAGGCCTGTTTGTTTTTTAAGTGGATTTCCGATGATTGACAAGGTATTGGTTTCCTTTAGATCCTGCCCCACCACGGTGGCGAATGGCCCCCCTTGCTTCACTGATGTTTTCAAACCCGGGCTTCAAAGACCCATTACTTGCTTCGTTTTGATTGTGTCACAGTCATGTATCATCTATTCATGTTGCGGTTACAGATTTCAGGAACTGCTGAACAAATTGGATGAAATCAGCCTGCCCAGCTGACATCACAGCGGCTGGTGTTATCAGGGATTTTTTTTGGTTTGGATTTTATTTGTAGGGTACCTTTTCAAAAAGTTAGCCAACACATTGACTACAGTTCCTACAGCACGCAAAGCATGAAAAGAATGCCAAGATAGAATTTCAGCCTTCTGTTAAGCCCTAAGTCCGCTAACCAACGAAATTGATCTAAATTGTTCTAATAATCAAAGGTTTGCCCGGGTTTTCAAAAAAAACAACAACGTCACCCCCAAAAGACAAAACATACAAACAACGTGCAAGCTACCGTGCGTATTCTTAGCATTTCACGGCATACACACACACATACACAACATACACACAACAAACAATAACATAGCCAAAACATGGGGGTCTCGCAGCAAAAGGCAACAACAAACAACAGGCTCTTGCTGCAACTCAGGTAAGCGAAAGGATGTCAAAAAGAAAAGTGCATTACTTTACACAATGACTCGCATACAATCGTCGGCTTCTGGATGCTTCGATCTGTTGTATAAACATTTCAATTACATTAAAAATATGGGAAGACAGTGGCCCAGCATGCCACGTCATTAAATTTCCTCCCTGTTGATTGCATGTACAAGAATAATGTGCAAATAATTGCAGCATATTTTTTCCAGCAAGAAGACAGTGGTAAGCCATATGTTTACCTCTCCACTTCAAGACTTTACTATTTACTGTTTAGCTTAGTTTCCTTCAAGCTTATGACTCACTTGACTCAATTGACTCAATACCGTCAATACCTTTTGTACCTTTTGCTTTACTCAGGATACAAAGTTCCCTCAAGGATTCCCATGTGGTGATGAACAATTCCGGATTCGGTAGCGCTCCGGACCTTGCAGGGTTTGCCGATTCGGTAGAGCTCCGGACCTTGCAGGATTTTTTCAAAAATTAAAACATCATCCAAAAAATCAAAGGTGCTGTTAAGATATTCACCTTGTACAGGGGGGGGGCTGCCACCCCCCTCCTGCAAGGTCGGTAGCGCTCCGGACCTTGCAGCCCCTCCCCTGTATTATCTTAACAGCATGTCGAAAATATTCAGAGGGGGGGCTGCAAGGTCAAAAATCCATGGCCCAATGATTGGTGGGGGGAGGGGCTGCAAGGTCGGTAGCGCTCCGGACCTTGCAGGAGGGGGGGGCTGGCAGCCCCCCCCTGTACAAGGTGAATATCTTAACAGCACCTTTGATTTTTTGGATGATGTTTTAATTTTTGAAAAAATCCTGCAAGGTCCGGAGCGCTACCGAATCGGCAAACCCTGCAAGGTCCAGAGCGCGACGCTACCGAATCCGAAACTGCTCATCACCACATGGGAAATGGGAACTTTGCATCCTGAGTCTGCCAACATATGAGACTGAGTAAACCAAAAGTTACAAAAGTTATTGAGTAAATTGAGTCAATTGAGTCATAAGTTTGAAGGAAACTAAGCTAAACAGTAAATTGTAAAGTCTTGAAGTGGGGAGGTAGACATATATATATATTATATATATATATATAGCTGCTTACGGTTCTGTTCCTGAGCCATTCCAGCCCACACTACACCTCAGAAAACATTACTGTAGTGAAGCAAGGGGGGCCATCTGTCACTATGGTGGGGCAGGATCCATTCTAAGGTAAAACCCACAACTTGTCAATCATCCGAAGTCCACTTAAAAGCAACAGGTCTGTGTCATTTGAGACAACATTTCCCGATGGCAGCTGTGATCTGCCGACAATCAATACTCAATAATTCATGGCCAGACTATGCTAGATTGGCACTCGCAGAAGCCAGGGATTCAATCGAAACCAATTACATTCTTTGGGAGTGTGCTATCACTTGCTTGGTGGGGGCAAAGGTATGGTTTCAGTGTCATTATTTGCTTGCATCACCCATTCATAATCTTGTTTTGGATCTCAGGAACTGCTGAACAAATTGGATGAAATCAGCCTGCCCAGCTGACATCACAGCGGCTGGTGTTATCAGGGATTTTTTTTGGCTTGGATTTTATTTGTAGGGTACCTTTTCAAAAAGTTAGCCAACACATTGACTAAAGTTCCTAAAGCACGCAAAGCATGAAAGGAAGGCCAAAGATAGAATTTCAGCCTTCTGTTAAGCCCTAAGTCCGCTAACCAACGGAATTGATCCAAATTGTCAAATTGTTCTAAAAATGAAAGGTTTGCCCGGGCTTTCAATAAAAAACAACAACGTCACCCCCAAAAGACAAAACATACAAACAACGTGCAAGCTACCGTGCGTATTCTTAGCATTTCACGGCATACACACACACACACACACATATACACAACAAACAATAACATACGCACACACACACAACATACACACAACAAACAATAACATAGCCAAAACATGGGGGTCTCGCAGCAAAAGGCAACAACAAACAACAGGCTCTTGCTGCAACTCAGGTAAGCGAAAGGATGTCAAAAAGAAAAGTGCATTACTTTACACAATGACTCGCATGCAATCGTCGGCTTCTGGACGTTTCGATCTGTTGTATAAACATTTCAATTACATTAAAAATATGGGAAGACAGTGGCCCAGCATGCCACGTCATTATATATCCTCAATGATAAGAATATTGATAAAATAAACGATATTCCAAAAAACAAAAGGTAGTGACTATTTGACTATGTTAACATTAGGCAGTATATATATATATATACACGTACATATATCCAATGTATTCCAATGTGACCATTTGGATCTATGTGGAGGCTTTGGCATGTTTTGGCAAATGTTGAAGAATTGGGGTTCGTTCTTGGATTGACCACTTGCCACGAGATTGCTTGATTCTGAACAGAACCCAGCAACAGGTCCCCGGGATTGTTTTGCGGGGGCAAATGACGGTGACGTCGCTGGCTGACCAGCCGCAATGATGGTGAGCAAGTGAAAGTACTGAGTATATCCTGAAAGTTGACATTTCAATATATTTCACCACTTCCTAAAGTCGGAAAAGAAATGACGACCATTTCTTCTTACATCACCATTTTTTTCGTTCCTTGGCTCTTTGATCCGCTTTTTATCCGTTGGTCAGGTGGAGACTCTGCACAGACCTATGGGTCCATTGATGCTGAACTCACTGAGGCTGGAATTGTGGCTATAAGCTACAGTAGCAAGGGTATTGCAGATTTGGTCAGTTTCATCCAAAATCAGGGGCTCGCCCCCATTTCAACTATAGCCAAATTGGCAACTCCCTTCATCAAAGTCAAATGGAAGTGATTTGCACACCACAACCGAATCATTTGCGAATTCAACGCGATTTTGACCATGTGGTTGGGCTGCTGCTGATTCGGTATGGGATTCGATAATTCAAAAAAACATGGGGGGACCACAGCTTTTAGGTCATTGTAAGCATTAACCATTCATGGTGGCTGGTGAACTCAAGATTTTCACGAATGATTTTCCCGAGTTTTGTGGATTACAGCCCAAGTCCCATGGAATTGCTATGGAGGGAATATCATAAAATCCCAATTGATTTGATTGGTTTGGGCATGCCATTGGGTTGCAGGGTTTTTGCTAGGCTGCAACTGCAGCCAGGGGGAAGGAAGTAACGAGATCGCGAAAAGGCCGAGCTCTGGGCCTGTGGTTAAAACGATGCCATTTGCACCATCCCCCAAATCAACATAAATGGGTGGTATAAACAATCAAAAATGGGTGGTTTATGATTGTTGTAACCACATTAGGGAACAGATATTTTTGACGGAAGGTATTCTGGGGGAAGTGAGGATACATGAATTTTGACCCCAGAACCATCCCAGTAACCAACCATTTGGATGCAATTTATAATATTCATACCATCCAAAATCAGGGCACGCAATAGCAAGTGTCAGTTGGGGGTTGATTAATTACTGGGTTTATCATACGGCAATGTGCATTTGAAGGCGTATTCCAAGACATGGTGGTGCCGCTGTTGGTCTGAGCACCTTGCGAAAAAATTACTCCCAATTCTCGGTTGTAAACTCACCATCTCTGGCGCTTACTCCCCAGCGTTCTTGTTTCCGTGAGGTAAAATCTTGGCTTTTGCCGGTGAACTCCTGGTTTGATGGCTGAACTCTTCACTTCTAAGGTTAAAACCTGGCTTTTGTTCATGGGTGAAGAATCATGGTAAAATCCATTAAAATCTTCTTCCTTGAGACCCTGCCATTTTTGGTTGGTTTCCTCATGGGCTTTAACCCGCTTGACGTCACTCGACCCCTCTCGGGATGTGTCAGGCTGCCGCAGGGAAGGGATGCCGAGGCCAGTTTTTTGAGGAACTGTGGAATCTGTGGTAAGTTTGAACGAACACGGGGGCATGATTCTAAGACACACCCTTCCAGTCAACTATTTCTTTCTTGGAACATATGTATACAATATGATGCAACATAACAATATATATATATATGTGAATATATATATATATTGATCTCATATGATATAGATTATGAACATATATGGAGGTATTTTGTACCATGGCCTGCCCTTCTGGATTCAAAAGCAGCCCAGCACAACGGTCAAGGTCGATCCAAGCGCGGTGGATCTGTCAAAGTTCTGCGTTGGGGTTCTTAGCCGTCCCAAAGTGATGTTTGGTTGAGCAATGATCAAACCATTGTTTTTTTAATAGGATTTCTTGGGGTTTCATAGGAAGTTAGTGGGTGAAAAGCCTGGTTTTATTGGGATTTTATAGTATGTTCCCTCCAATAAAGTAACGAAACGATGTGGAAAACCGGCCATGAAAGTCGGTCATTCTCCCAGGGAAACCATCTTGTATTTGCTTGTCTATGGTAATCTGCCCGTAGAGGCTTATACCTTGTGGCGACATGGTCTCTACTCTATTGGTGGTGATTGTGACCCACAGCGGCAATCCCGATTCATCAACCAGTATGAGAAGGACAACAGATGGTTGAAGACTGCTCAATTCATCAGAAACTTGGGTTGTGACCGACCAAAATGAGGGCCTTTGGGCACCAAACATGTTATTTTTGGCTGTGGGGGGTTCAAGAACTTGGAATTATTGAGGAATATATACTGCAGTTGATCCAGTGGCGTTTTGTTTTCACCACCCCATTATCGGTTGGGGATTTGGCCCATTCGAAGGAATCCCCAATGATGGTCCATATTCCATTCATCCCATGTTTTGACCATGACACATATTGATTATACGGGTGGTGATCACCTTGTCCGATTCCCACATTGCACCGTTTTTGCTGCCTAGGAGACCTACCGGCTCTCAGCGGAATGGCAGCAGATTTTACGGGGCCAGGAGTTTCATTGGTGGAAGTATGCAGGGAATGGTAGTGCCCAAGAACGATGCAGAAAAGTAACATCTGTGGATCCAAAAATCATTTTCTGTCTTTTTGGGAGTTGCGGAGGTTTGTCTGTAGCTGTTCAGCGTGAATTTGGATCCACAGGGTGGGTTGCCCAAATCGAGGGAATTCCTGACATCAATAAGTGGTTCGCAAGTAGATTGTATCCTCAACAATGCAGATGGATCATTCCACTTATCCACCAACGGTTGATCTGTAGTCCCAAAAATTCATCATTTCTGTTGGGACGACAAAAGCCGCAAGGAGCCTCAGAAGTGCCAAGCGCTCTCATGGGGTTTGCCATTCCTATGAGTAGTGAATTATATATATACAACGAGATCAACTAGCAGCAAGAGATGTTTGGAGATTCCCCATCAATTTCAGAGAGAATGATCAAGGTGGACACCCAAAATGGAAATCCTCAAGAGGAAAGTCATCCTCCAAGTTCCTAGCCATCAGGGGGCAGTTTTCAATCGTGTGAACTCCCAATTCATCCCCAAAGTTGTCACTGCGCTTTACAAGAATGGCTGAAGAGACGAAAAAGTTTTGTAAGATCCTGCTTCTAAGGCCCTGTGGACTAAGTGGATATATAGCCAGAGTCGCAGAGGACCCATATCCCAACTTATGGGAGTTATAATCCCATGGTTATATCTACAAAACTACCCCCAAGTGCGCCCCCGAAGTCTTGGTAGAAATCGGAACCTGTGCTGATCTCAGCTTTCGCCAGGACATCTCTGATACGGAGTTGGTGTTCCTCACAGAGGAGGCTGATTGAAAGAACAGGAGTTCATCACGTCAAAGTCAAACATTTTTTCTTTGTATATATATATATATAATATTATATATGTATATAGATCTACATCTACAATACATGTATGTATACCATGTACATGTGTATGGGTCAACAAAAAGATGGACCTCCGATTTGAACAAGACGTTTCTGGCCGTCGCATCTGGCGGTTTTTTGCACAGGATGTGACGAGGCTCTGCGAGACTCGGCTGCTGGGTGAGAGGCTGCGATTGCAGAAAGGAATTCACGCGCTTCAAGAAGCGCAGCGTCGGTGAAATGCAGTGCTGGAGGTAGCGGAAAGGGTGACCTGAAATGGGGATGGCCAGTCTGCAGCCCCCAACGAGAGGCAGAAGGGAAGTTAAAACAATAGGATGTCAATAGGATGTTTCTTTCCTGAATCTTTCGAGGGGTTGCTGTGACCCAAAGGTGTTGCTGTTGCGTGCTGGGGCTTGAATGGTGGCCCACAGCCAAGTCTTGATTGGGGCCAATGGTTTTTAGTTGCCAAATATCCAATGGTCTAACAGATTTCCCTGTCCTATCCACTTGCTCTGAAATGCCGTTACACCATCTTCGTTTCCAAATCCTAATCCCTTTATGGAGTTCCCGAGCCAGCTGGGTTGTGTCATGCTGATTGCCGACCCCTCCACCAGCGCTGGGTACCAAAACATCACCCGTTTTGCGGGGAAATCGACCGATCGGCGTGGAGAGCCACGGTCCAGATGTGGCCTAAACTGGGATTTGGGTAAAGGCCAAAGTGTGAAACACAATGGGTATGATCAAAATTTGTACCCTTGAACTACCATAGTTGCATATTTGGGGGGATCAACATCCATTGACCAGCTAGTCTGACATGAATTACAGGAGTACATCACCCATCCCCGAGGACGACCATGTCCAATCTTATTGGGTTTTTCCAGAAAAAAATCTGGTGATGCCCCACTTATAATCCCGATGACAAAAACTTTGGGACAACTCATCAAGGATGGGGAAGACTTGACTACACTAAAAGATCAAAAGGGCCGAAGGGGCCGAAATCCTGGAGGGCCCGAGTTCTGAAAGGTTCCGGCAGCGGAATTCGCTGGAGTCCCAGCCAGGAGTACACTGACCTTGATTTGACCTGAAAGCAGGTAACCAACCAACGAATACATGAGAATCAACCAATCAAAACGATTGGTAGGTGAATCAACACCTCTTTGCTCAGTTACAATCAACATACGTACTAGACAATGTACGAATTCCTGAACATCCTCAGCTTGGCAAAACTCGGACCCCATGTTCTACTTGTTTTTGTCCCAAAGTTGATGGATTCCCACGTTTTTTAGGGGCAACACCTCAATTGCATACCCACTTCTTTCAGCCATGGAGAGAGAAGAAAGGCAGAGGATTCCCGGCACGGAGGCAGGGCCCGCGGAGACCATCGTGAAGATGGGGGATTAAACGCCACAAAATGATCATCGAATGGGGAAGGATACACAGAAATAGGCCATTGAATGGGGAAGATTCGATGATTATGAAACCATGACTCTGCGAAAATCCTCTTCCAAGACCATTTCTTGTGGTTTTCAATGGCTAGTGGCCATGATTTTCTTATGACCAGTTGTTTCCCAGTTGGTGGACAATCCCAGTGGATTTCCTGATGAGGGTCATTCATCCCATCCTCCCAGTCTCAGTGGTATTGGATCTGTTGGGTCCCATGTCTGAGGGTTTTGTGTGATCGAGGGAGGGGATCAACAACGCCCAGTTCATTGGAACTGCAAGTAGCGCTGGATCGAAGCGGCTTTGTAATCGCGCAGTTGTCTACACTGACACTGGTGGTCCCCTGCCATCTTTATAAAGTGATCCTGAAGTAGATAGAATGCGGAATTTCAATGATATCTATTTTTCCTCACCTGCCAGGTGAGGGTCTCACTCTAGATTTTAACAAAGGTGCAACTCCTTCTTCTTCCTCTTCTTCTCCTCGCCTCCTCTTCTCGTCTACTTCTGTTTCTGTGCCAGCTCGTTGCCAAACCTCATATCCCGGGCTGTGGACGCTGTGGGCTGCGCCTGGACCTGAGCAGCGAGAATGCGACAAGAAAGCCAAACTCAAAAGTGCAAGTCAGTTTCCACCACGGATCTCGCTCATCTGCTGGGGCTGCCTGGCAGGGCTGGTGGGGTGGCGGGTGGTGTCACGGGCCCACGTCTTAGGACTTAGGACCTCTGGTGCTCCATCTGCTGGCTCTGCCTAGAGGCCCTGGCCATGGCACCTTCGCTCGGGGCGCTACTTGCCTTCCTCCTCCGTGCCGTTGCAAATTCCCTCGCCATTGAACAACCACCTTGGACCCTCCCTCAGCTCGGGCGCTGCCAGCGTTGTTTTCTCACTGCTGTGTTGAACTCAAGGGGCATATCACATATACTTATTTACATATGAATTTACACGCGCACACACACACATCTCCCAATATGTATTTCATTACATCCCCATGACATTTCCATTAAACTCCCATGACATTGCCAGGCACTTGCTGGCGCCAAGGCCCGGGAAAGTGTGATGGCAAGAAGGGAAGCATTGTTCAATGGCCAGTTTTGAGCCCAATGGGATCTCAGGATCTCCAAAACCATTGCTGTGGCCTAGCAGCAGGTATGGTTGTACTACCCTCTGGTAAACATTTACATAACTATGGAAAATCACCATTTTTAATGGGAAAACTCACTATAAATGGCCATTTTCAATAGCTATGTTAGTTTACCAGAGGGTAATTGAATTGATTTGACACTACGCATCATCTAATCGATAAAATCGATGTCAGTAGGCCCGTAGAGACAATTTCATCTACCATGCAGGTGGCTTGACCATGACAGCATTCTAAAACAGTCTCGAGCTGGGGAATATGCCCAGTATTGATGTTCAACACTGAGTTGCAGTGAAACCCAGGCCAAAAGGCCACAGTGTGTGTAGTTAAACTGCCAGGAGTCTTAAATTCAAAACCTCAGGGTGAATTGAGGTGGGAAGTCACCCAAATCTCCCGCCCATGGCCCAGACATCATCCCCGGTTTGTTTGCCAAGAATTCTGCGGACTTGGCTCGCCAGGTGTAGCGCGTTTTGTACTGATGCGCATCACTCCTTGGTTGGCCGGACCTGTTTGTGCAGCGAATGCCGCGATTTAGGGGATAAACTGACCCTCAATCCAACAGGGCCATTTTTGGCAATCCACAATCTCAACATGCAACAGAACAACATGCTGCCACGTAAGTTTGCTGGAGGATATTTTGTCTTGACTCTTGGGGGCTGTTTTTGCGAAGGGTCAACTTGAGAAAGATTCAGTGGCATTTTGAGTGCGTCCTATGACTGCCAACTTTAAAGTTAAACATCTCTCATTTTGTGCGTGGGGCCAGTGATCAGGGTGCCATGACTGGAACTGTCACGACTGTTTCTCCGCAGCTGTGGCTCCTGCTCCAGTTTTTTTTTTAATTGCCAGGATGTGTGATGGTACCGAGCCTTGGGCCCTGTACAATGAGTACAAATGCTACAGGAACTATGCAGCTGTAGCGACTCAGGGGTGTTCGAGGTATCTGCAGCATCTGTCTCATGCCGTGCGTAAGATTGCTGATGATGATCATAGTTGGCACGATCTCCCGGATGTTTACCTCAGCGAGGAACGCCTGGCAGATTCTTTCCTAGAAGAGCAATCGGGGTTGTACACAGCACTCCGCAAGTACGATCAAATCAAAGTGGAGAGGCGCATGAAATCCATCACTCGACCTTGGATGTTCCAGCTCCGAAGGTCAGACAAGCCAGAACAGCCAGTCAAAAGGCTGATTCTGAAGCCTGAAGACATTGGCAGTGAGGCTTGTGCGATGGAAATTTTGTGCAAATTGAACCAGATCTGGTCAGAAAGAGACGTGGAGATCTCGGAGGCCTGCCGGCATCCAGTCCAGGTGAAGACCTACCGCATGTTTCTGGTGGAGCCTGATGCAAGTTTCATCGAAGTGGTTGAGGATAGTACTACACTTGGGAAGCTCAAGAGAGAAAGCGTACGACAATGGATTTGGCCCGGCACACGAGTGAGAGAATACCTGGAGAACAATCAACTTCGACTTGATAAGCTGGCTGCTACCACTGCTGGCTTCCTTGCATGCTCATACTTGCTGGGAATAGGAGATGGGCATCAAGATAACTTGATGCTCACCAAAGGTGGTGAACTCTTTCGCATTGATTTTGGCTTTCTTTTTGGGAAGAGGCCTTTTGGACCTGATGCACCAACTGTGTGGTTGCCATGGACTGTATGCGAGGCCTTGGCAGATCGCTGGGCAGACGTGATTAGGGCTGCTGAAGTTGCAGTGGGAACCTTGCTGGCGAGACCAGAACAGTTGAGGGAAATCTGCAAAGTTTCAGTCTTTGATACTGCTTTTGGTGCAAGCGCTGAAGCTTACGTCATGGGCCTGTCAGTTGCTGATTTTCGGCAAAAGGTCAGTGCAATCGGGAGCTTTGATTACTTTGATTCTGGATATTTGGGGCAAGAAGTGAAAAACTTGTCCGTTGGCGTCGTAGCCTACAACGCTCCACGGATCAGATTGCAAGGCCCTGGAAGTTGTTTCCCAATCAACCTGAAATCTCCGGCAGCTTTATTGTTCATTTTGTCGGGAAGTGCTGCCCGTGTGAGCTCTCCTGATGCTCTGGAGCGGTTTGCAGAACATTTTCTTCCCGCATCATCAAACAGGGCACATGATCTGTTTGTCAATTTTCAAATCGGGATTACCCAAGCGCTTCCGGCAGTCTTGCTTGATCAGTCTGCGGTGGGCACTTACTTTGCAGACACAGGGGTCTCTGTTGCTGAAGCATACAAAAAGTACCATGAACTTTTTGCTGGGGCCCTTCAGAAGGCTGCGAAGGAGGAGGGCGTCAATTTGGCTAAGAACGGTGCACTGCCACTTGACATAGGCAATGTATTGATTGAGAAGGCCGGATCAGATCCTCAGGTTCAGGAGTCCTTCAGTGTGTTGGAACATGCCGTGGATGCGCAAGAATCGGCCCATGGTTGGCTGCATATTGGTTTCAGGAGTTGCGCAACCTCCCCAACAATCTCCAGGAGTGCAGTCACATCGAAGTGGAGAACTTTATCATTGGCCATATACCATTGATGCTAGCAAGCTACACAATTTGCTCCACAATGAAGTCTTGTAAGGATGGGAGCATTGACAAGATCACAATGGTGGATTCAATTCTGGCGGTGATTTCTTCCAAAACTATGAGCTGGGCAGGAGTTTGTCTGGCCAAATGGATGCTTGTGACAGTTACCCCTGTAGGATCCGTTGCTATCATGGTAGGAAGTGTGCTGGCAGCTTGGGCTGGCAGTTCTGCCACGCATGGCATCTTCCAATGCGCCTTGGGCACACAGGAGAGCAGAGCCCTGGAGGAAGCACTGGGAAAGTTGGTGTCACCAGGAGATGGTCCGGGAGCGTCGAGGCTGCCAACCACCGCAAGCATCGAAGAAGTTGAGGAACGCTATGAGATGCTGCACGACCAGCATGATCCACAACGGCCGAATGGCAACATGGAAAGCTTCGCAGAAATCAACTTGGCCTTCGGCCAGGCCATACGCCTCATGGCCCACAAGAGGTTCCAGTAGGCAGCCGTGCGGATGATGAGGTTCAGCTTCGCATGGTGACCCCTGCGATGAGGTCTTCGAAAGTGCATGATTTCGCAGAAAAACAACTACGACCACCTGGTCCACCCAGCTTGGTTTTTGAAGTTGATGATCTGAGGCCAATTATAATAATCCTAAATCAATCCAAGGCATATAGACATGTAATGTATATACATCTATATATACCTGGATCTTCGAAAGGATACAAATAAGTGTCCGTTTCCAAGATTTCTGCCCTTAGGGCGGATTTCTTGTGAAGGAGCTGGAAATGGTCACTTTTTGATTATTGTGGTTAATTTTGGATTTCGTGCCTTTTGGGCTGATCTTACTCTACTTTGCGTAAAAATGTGTCGATTTTTTTGGGCGGAAATTCCCGGGAAAAAGGCGGAAATACCCGGGAAAAGGGCGGAAATACCCGGGCAGATTCATCATAACTCAAAAATGAAAACATGAAGTGGCATGTTTTTTCTTGAAATGGTCAGTTTTATTTTGAAATGGGTAAATCTCCAAAAAATGGTCAGAAATCAAACCAAAATCTGCCCTGGAAAGAAATTTGTAACCAATGAATATCCAGGTATATATATATATATACTTACTATTTTTCTAATAATGATTTGGATTTCAGACTTTTTTGCATCTTGTTTGTGGGTTGATATAATCTCTTCCGTTTGTCGCGATCCCTTTGGAAACTTTGAAGCCAGGCTTGCCTTCGAGGCCGGAATTCATGGGTCTGTGGAAAGGAAGGGGTCTCTGGGCGTGTCTCAACATTTGGAACAGCACACCGATCCCACACTGTACTGTAATCAAGATAAATGGGATGAATTGGATGATGAATGTAAACCCATTTATCCCATTGTAATCAACATTTGGATGAATCTCATTGTAATCAAGAT
Organism: Cladocopium goreaui; assembly: GCA_947184155.2. Taxonomy (NCBI): domain Eukaryota; class Dinophyceae; order Suessiales; family Symbiodiniaceae; genus Cladocopium; species Cladocopium goreaui. Next base: position 67,442 of record CAMXCT020002975.1, read on the forward strand.
AAATTCATCCAATTCCCACACTGTAATTGATTTTTTCATGATCCCCATGGATAATTTTTTGGTATGGGTCGAATGGTAGCACACCGCCCGCACTTTTGCCCGACATCACTTTTAGGTTTATATGGCTCTTGGGTTTAAGAGGGTTCACAATGGCTCTTGCAATGGCGGACAGGTCCCCTACCCGAGTTCTACAATGTTTTGAACGTGCCTCGGCCAAATTGAGATGTTGGGCTGCTGCTGATTCGGTATGGGATTCGATAATTCAAAAAAACACGGGGGGACCACAGCTTTTAGGTCATTGTAAGCATTAACCATTCATGGTGGCTGGTGAACTCCAGATTTTCACGAATGATTTTCCCGAGTTTTGTGGATTACAAGCCAAGTCCCATGGAATTGCTATGGAGGGAATATCATAAAATCCCAATTTATTTGATTGGTTGGGGCATGCCATTGGTTGAGGCCGAGCTCTGGGCCTTGGAACGGCTGATCACATTGTTAATTTTGAAAAAATGTGGTTAAAACGATGCCATTTTGCACCATCCCCCAAATCAACATAAATGGGTGGTATAAACCATCAAAAATGGGTGGTTTATGATTGTTGTAACCACATTAGGAAACAGATATTTTTGACGGAAAGTATTCTGGGGGAAGTGAGGATACATGAATTTTGACCCCAGAACCATCCCAGTAACCAACCATTTGGATGCAATTTATAATATTCATACCATCCAAAATCAGGGCACGCAATAGCAAGTGTCAGTTGGGGATTGATTAATTACTGGGTTTATCATACGGCAATGTGCATTTGAAGGCGTATTCCAAGACATGGTGGTGCCGCTGTTGGTCTGAGCACCTTGCGAAAAAATTACTCCCAATTCTCGGTTGTAAACTCACCATCTCTGGCGCTTACTCCCCAGCGTTCTTGTTTCCGTGAGGTAAAATCTTGGCTTTTGCCGGTGAACTCCTGGTTTGATGGCTGAACTCTTCACTTCTAAGGTTAAAACCTGGCTTTTGTTCATGGGTGAAGAATCATGGTAAAATCCATTAAAATCTTCTTCCTTGAGACCCTGCCATTTTTGGTTCGTTTCCTCATGGGCTTTAACCCGCTTGACGTCACTCGACCCCTCTCGGGATGTGTCAGGCTGCCGCAGGGAAGGGATGCCGAGGCCAGTTTTTTGGGGAACTGTGGAATCTGTGGTAAGTTTGAACGAACACGGGGGCATGATTCTAAGACACACCCTTCCAGTCAACTATTTCTTTCTTGGAACATATGTATACAATATGATGCAACATAACAATATATAATGATATATATATATATATATATATGCGTGAATGTATATATATATATTGATCTGATATGATATAGATTATGAACATATATGGAGGTATTTTGTACCATGGCCTGCCCTTCTGGATTCAAAAGCGGCCCAGCACAACGGTCAAGGTCGATCCAAGCGCGGTGGATCTGTCAAAGTTCTGCGTTGGGGTTCTTAGCCGTCCCAAAGTGATGTTTGGTTGAGCAATGATCAAACCATTGTTTTTTTAATAGGATTTCTTGGGGTTTCATAGGAAGTTAGTGGGTGAAAAGCCTGGTTTTATTGGGATTTTATAGTATGTTCCCTCCAATAAAGTAACGAAACGATGTGGAAAACCGGCCATGAAAGTCGGTCATTCTCCCAGGGAAACCATCTTGTATTTGCTTGTCTATGGTAATCTGCCCGTAGAGGCTTATACCTTGTGGCGACATGGTCTCTACTCTATTGGTGGTGATTGTGACCCACAGCGGCAATCCCGATTCATCAACCAGTATGAGAAGGACAACAGATGGTTGAAGACTGCTCAATTCATCAGAAACTTGGGTTGTGACCGACCAAAATGAGGGCCTTTGGGCACCAAACATGTTATTTTTGGCTGTGGGGGGTTCAAGAACTTGGAATTATTGAGGAATATATACTGCAGTTGATCCAGTGGCGTTTTGTTTTCACCACCCCATTATCGGTTGGGGATTTGGCCCATTCGAAGGAATCCCCAATGATGGTCCATATTCCATTCATCCCATGTTTTGACCATGACACATATTGATTATACGGGTGGTGATCACCTTGTCCGATTCCCACATTGCACCGTTTTTGCTGCCTAGGAGACCTACCGGCTCTCAGCGGAATGGCAGCAGATTTTACGGGGCCAGGAGTTTCATTGGTGGAAGTATGCAGGGAATGGTAGTGCCCAAGAACGATGCAGAAAAGTAACATCTGTGGATCCAAAAATCATTTTCTGTCTTTTTGGGAGTTGCGGAGGTTTGTCTGTAGCTGTTCAGCGTGAATTTGGATCCACAGGGTGGGTTGCCCAAATCGAGGGAATTCCTGACATCAATAAGTGGTTCGCAAGTAGATTGTATCCTCAACAATGCAGATGGATCATTCCACTTATCCACCAACGGTTGATCTGTAGTCCCAAAAATTCATCATTTCTGTTGGGACGACAAAAGCCGCAAGGAGCCTCAGAAGTGCCAAGCGCTCTCATGGGGTTTGCCATTCCTATGAGTAGTGAATTATATATATACAACGAGATCAACTAGCAGCAAGAGATGTTTGGAGATTCCCCATCAATTTCAGAGAGAATGATCAAGGTGGACACCCAAAATGGAAATCCTCAAGAGGAAAGTCATCCTCCAAGTTCCTAGCCATCAGGGGGCAGTTTTCAATCGTGTGAACTCCCAATTCATCCCCAAAGTTGTCACTGCGCTTTACAAAAATGGCTGAAGAGACGAAAAAGTTTTGTAAGATCCTGCTTCTAAGGCCCTGTGGACTAAGTGGATATATAGCCAGAGTCGCAGAGGACCCATATCCCAACTTATGGGAGTTAAAATCCCATGGTTATATCTACAAAACTACCCCCAAGTGCGCCCCCGAAGTCTTGGTAGATAGGAACCTGTGCTGATCTCAGCTTTCGACAGGACATCTCTGATACTTCGGAGTTGGTGTTCCTCACAGAGGAGGCTGATTGAAAGAACAGGAGTTCATCACGTCAAAGTTAAACATTTTTTCTTTGTATAGATCTACATCCACAATATATGTATGTATACCATGTACATGTGTATGGGTCAACAAAAAGATGGACCTCCGATTTGGACAAGACGTTTCTGGCCGTTGGTCTGGCGCTTTTTGCACAGGATGTGACGAGGCTCTGCGAGACTCGGCTGCTGGGTGAGAGGCTGCGATTGCAGAAAGGAATTCAAGCGCTTCAAGAAGCGCAGCGTCGGTGAAATGCAGTGCTGGAGGAAGTAGCGCAAAGGGTGACCTGAAATGGGGATGGCTTCAAATTTGGGCCAGTCTGCAACCCCCAACGAGAGGCAGAAGGTAAGTTAAAACTATTTCAACAGGATGTCAATAGGATGTTTCTTTCCTGAATCTTTCGAGGGGTTGCTGTGACCCAAAGGTGTTGCTGTTGCGTGCTGGGGCTTGAATGGTGGCCCACAGCCAAGTCTTGATTGGGGCCAATGGTCTTTAGTTGCCAAATATCCAATGGTCTAATAGATTTCCCTGTCCTATCCACTTGCTCTGAAATGCTACACCATCTTCGTTTCCAAATCCTAATCCCTTTATGGAGTTCCCGAGCCAGCTGGGTTGTGTCATGCTGATTGCCGACCCCTCCACCAGCACTGGGCACCAAAACATCACCCTTTTTGCGGGGAAATCGACCGATCGGCGCGGAGAGCCACGGTCCAGATGTGGCCCAAACTGGGATTCGGGTAAAGGCCAAAGTGTGAAACACAATGGGTATGATCAAAATTTGTACCCTTGAACTACCATAGTTGGAAATATTTTGGGGGATCAACATCCATTGACCAGCTAGTCTGACATGAATTACAGGAGTACATCACCCATCCCCGAGGACGACCATGTCCAATCTTACCGTTTTTTTCCAGAAAGATTTCTGGTGATGCCCCAGTTATAATCCCGATGACAAAAACTTTGGGACAACTCATCAAGGATGGGGAAGACTTGACTACACCAAAAGACTAAAAGGGCCGAAAGGGCCGAAATCCTGGAGGGCCCGAGTTCTGAAAGGGTCCGGCAGCGGAATTCGCTGGAGTCACAGCCAGGAGTACACTGACCTTGATTTGACCTGAAAGCAGGTAACCAACCAACGAATACATGAGAAGCAACCAATGAAATCCATTGGTAGGTGAATCAACACCTCTTTGCTCAGTTACAATCAACATACGTACTAGACAATGTAGGAATTCCTGAACATCCTCAGCTTGGCAAAACTCGGACCCCATGTTCTACTTGTTTTTGTCCCAAAGTTGACGGATTCCCACGTCTTTTAGGGGCAACACCTCAATTGCATACCCACTTCTTTCAACCTTTATGTGCTGGGGATTCATACGCGCACAGAGTGAATCTATGGTAAATCCTGCCCTTTATGATGGTGCCGCTATGGGATCCAACCGACATGCCCCACTCATATGATCTGATATGGTTCAAAATTATATTGTGTATGTTTGGCAAAATGGAGGTTTACAGATCCTCTTCGATCGCAAACTCCAGGTTCTGGGAGATCACCAGCCTCCAAACTCCAGTGTGCCTTTTGACAAAATGCCGTAGATCCGGACCAATGCTTGATGCCATTTGGATCTGATTGAAGGACATGTAAGGGAAGTATGGTTTGGTCAAAGTTGATCGAATCATGGTCGAATCGGAATTTTGGCTGCTATCCCTACAATGGAGCGTGGCTGGATTGGAAACGTTCACATTTTGTGGCGTGCTCAGATTGGGAATGCGGACAGAGATGGATTGCTCGTTTGGCTCCTTTGGTTTCTTCCATGGGGAGAGTGCATGGTCAGTAGTTGGACGCTCTTTTTTGAAGCACTGGTTCTGGTACTGTACAAAAGCTTCTCATGACCCAAAGATAGTCTGTGTACAGATATTCTTGGCTCAAGCAGTGGCGCAACAAAGAAATGTGAGCTTTGAAACGACCAGCCGAAGATGATCGAAGATGCACTTTTTCTACATGGATATTCCAATGATTTATAAATTGGTACGGTTATTGT
>CAMXCT020002975.1:77500-80130 GCA_947184155.2 Cladocopium goreaui
CGCGGTTCACGCCTCAAGACATATCAGAATATGTACAAGGCTGCATGGAAGGCCGGTGAGGTTCTCAGCGACCCAGGCTCAGTCTATGAAAAGATCAAGGCCAAACATCTGATGTTTAGTGAGAGCCGGGAAGAGCGTGAGATCAGAATTGATGCTGAGCACGCGGCGCTGATGAAGGGTCGCCTCACGGGGCATCAGTTCGAGCCTGTCTTTGAAGCGTCGGTTGCGGAGCTTGAGGCTGTCGGGTTGGGGAAGACCCCTAGAGAACTCTTCCTCAGCTACCTTCGGAAGATGCCGCCGTCGCTTCAGAAGGAAATCAGAGCTGATAAGAGGATCTGGGGCGAGGAAGATCGGATGCGCGGCGCACAGACATGGGAAGAGGCGCACAGGGTGGTCCTTGAGATTGAACAACGCGAAGCCACCAATCGCGCCACCGCCAATGCCGTGTATGCTGCCGCTCCAAGCGCAAGCGCCCAGAACTCAGATCCTCGGCCGAACGCCAATCCTCAGGGCCCGGGTCCCAAACCAAAGGCGAAGGCAAAGCCCACCCAGGTTGGAGTCACCGCGGGGGATCCTCGAAAGGAGAGGCTTTGTTGGGATTTTCGGGACCACGGATCTTGCAGAAAGGGCCGGGAGTGTCCTTTCTCGCACGATAAGGAGCTGCGCAAGAAGGCGTTGGAACAGAAAGGAAAAGGTGGGCAGTCAGGATGCGTATCCGGCAAAAGGCACGGGCAAAGGCAAAGGGAAGAGCAAAGGAGGGGGCAAGGGAGACTCGAAAGGGAAAGCACCGAAACCAGGGAAAAGTGAGAAACCCTGCCCGTTCTTTGCCAAGAATGGAGCCTGCAAGAAAGGGGATGCGTGTGACATGTCCCATTCGCTCCCGACGTCTACGTCCGCTGGGGCGTCGGCGGGAAGCAATAATAGTTTGCCATCGGGATGGAGCGCGCCGAGTGGGGCAGGATTAGCGAATCCTTTCGCAGCTTTCACTGTGGTGACATGCGGGCCAAACGACCCTGCGCCAAAGCCTGCGGTCGCTGCTGCCGTTCTCGCGGCAGCGACGCGGCCGGAGCAAAATCCTAAGTCCAAAGCTGATGTGTTCACTAGCCTAGACCAATTGCCGAAGGATTGGTGGAAGGTTGTGGAGAATGAACGAGGCGGATATCAGTATAAGACCGTTACCAAGGTGTTGGATAAAATGGTAGAGACGCTGCTGGACGGAGGGGCTGGATCCAACCATGTCACTGAAGAGTTGGTTGTCAGCATCCTCAATAGAGCGGCGGCGCTTGGATTGAAACCAGGCGACAAGGGATTCCCGATCGTCCAGTTTGAGCAATGGGTCTATCCGGAGTTCGTCCATGGAATTGCGAGCGGCTCTCCAGTCCCTCTCAAGGGGTCTGTGGTGCTGAAGGTACGGTTGCAAGAAGGCCCTGATACAGATCGGTGCGTGGACGGTCATGAACTCTACGTCCGTTGCAAGATCGCTGCCAAGGGAACCAGCGATTGGCACGGGTTGATTCTCGGCGGGCGCGCCCTCGACTGCGAGGCGCGTCGCGGGCTCGGTTTCAGGCCTGGACCACAGGCGCATATCTTGGACACCCTGGGCGTCCAGATCCCGAGGTGTGAAGACGCGTCGTCCGAAAGGAAGGATCGGGCTTACGTATTCCGCTCAGTAGTATCAGGCGTAGAAGCCGGCGCCGAGGATTTTTGTGAACCGTGTACTGGCAGGAAGGCGGCTGTCGTCTTTACAGGTGAAGAGGCAGTGCAGCTGCTGCCTGGGGAAGGTGCCCTTGTGCCGGTTCAAGTTCAAGGAGAATGGATTTCGGAAGCTTCAGAGTGCGAGGCGGTTTTGCCGATTGAAGGAAAGATCGAAGTTGTTCCTGGTTTGTGGAACACTGGCGGCCGAGAAGGCATGGTGCTGGTGACCCCGCGGCACGACGAAGCCGTGTTGGAAAAGGGGGACCCAGTGGCTGAGTTGAGGAGCGGCTTGGCCGCGTCCACTCTTTGTGGGTGCGGGGCTGTCGACACCGTATTTCAATCCGCAGGTCCGCCGTCAAAAGCGAGATGCAAGGACTGCGGAGGACCCCGGATGGAGGTGGAAAATCGGAAATGCTACGCATGCGGAGTCGAAAGGACGAAAGAAGTTCACCGCCTGCAGGGCTGCCGTTGCGGCCGAAGGCCCCGAGAACGTGCTTCTCAAGGAAGTAAGGCTCGAGGCTATGGGCTCCTGGCTACTATGGTGGGATTGGTTTCGCTCGCTACAGGAGCACCAAACAACTTTGCTTACGTGGCTCGTGATGGCCGCGAAGAGAAGTCGGATCACTGGGCGACTTTCCCTGCCTAGACAATCCAATCGTGTCCACTGTGCATCGTTTTAGCTAAAGGCATCGTATGGTGCAATAGCCTGGATCCTGATGCCCCATGTTTTGGAGCCCGTCATCTAGCATGTGCCCTTACACTTTGTGGGACTTGGCTCAATGAAAAGCATTTTTCACTGACAGTGTTGCGTCAAAAGACACGGGATGTTGCTTGAACATTGAACACCTTCAAAGAAAGGCCCCTTGAGCCACCGCATGTCAAATAATATGTCAGAAATATGTAGAAAATATGCCAGATAGAATGTCAGAAACACA
>CAMXCT020002976.1:0-80108 GCA_947184155.2 Cladocopium goreaui
TCAGCAATCGCGACCAGGTGGGCTTCTGACATGTGGATGCCCCATCTTGGTCGTTGATCATCCCGTTGCTTGATGTGGTTATAGTCATTGATCGCATCATACAGCTTCTGGAGTAGAGATCGTGGCAATTGTCGGCCATTTTGAAGGATCAGATGCAAAACTGATATTCTTCGAAGTGGTGGTCGAAGAGCACACACTATGTCGACAGGGTTCAATGTGATTGTGTCTTGAAAGTCGACGTTCCTGAAGAAATAAACAGCATTCATCTTGTATGCACCTGCAATGATTCTTCTGACCATGACGTCTTGTCGGTCAAGGGCTTCGCGGGCAGCTGTGGTCTTTCTCATCTCATCCCTTGATGTGTCACGTTTCGACAGTTTCTCCATCTCTTCGTCGTAGAAGATATTTTGCAAGTCTTCATATGTGTAACCACATTCAAGGGTATATACGAGAAGTCGCTTGAGTACCACTGCCCCATAGTATGCATTGACGAATCCCTCTTCCCCGATGTCGTCCTTTTGTTGTGGTCGGCCGATTTTTTGGTATAGCTCCTTCATCTGTTGTGCAGTTGGTTCGATGAGTTCACCATTTTCATCCTCACCTAGGTATGGCACTCTTGAATCCAAGTCCATCCTGAATTTCTGGTTCTGTTGAAAGTGTTGCCATGCCGTTTCAATGTCTCCACAGAAGTTCCGTTGGAATAGTCTGTAGATCCTGACGATGTGCAACCCAATCTGTAACAGGAGGATTTTGATGAGCTCCGGCTGAGCATCTCCAATTGTACATGGTTCGATTGGTAGGACCTTTGATCCAAACTCAACCCTCTTCAGCCATTTGGGGTACTGAATCACTGCATCATGAGCTTCTCCGGCCTCGTACTCTTCAATGTTGATTTCACCGTCTTCTTTCTCTTCATCGTCATTCTCATCGGTTTGTTTTCCTTCGTCATTGAGAAATTTATCGACCTCATCTTGCTCTCTGAAGTCTCTTCTCTCATCATTGATGTCGCCTTTCTTCGAGGCTTGATCATCATTTTCTTCTTCTGGTTGAGGTTCTTGTTCTGGACTCTTCATGGTGACGTCATCATCATCTTGCATCAGTTCGTCGTCATCATCTTCACCTGTCAAATCGATTTTCACTTCCTCCCATGCTTTCTTGACATGGTCTTTGAGATCTTCTTCTCGAGGACGTGATTCGGCATTTGGTACAGTAGCCACGGTGATCTTGATTCGCTTCCTCCATCCATGACTGACCAAAAATCCTTTGCACATCACACAAATCGATAGTGATGCAGGGGTCTCCATCAGACATGCGGGGCATAGTCGATGGTCTTCCTTGCTGGGATGATGAGTGACTGCTAAAAGTGATATTGCATCATTCCAATCCGGATGTCCAGGGAATAATCTGCGAGCATGACTGAAGTGACCGGTCTTGATGTCGACAAGCTTTCGAAGTTCGTTCAGATCGGGCGATGATTCATCAGGTACAATGTTCCCAATGAGTTTGTCAAATCGTTCAATGGTGGCCACCCTCCTTGCTCCTTGCACAGAAAGTACAAGCTGATCTTTTCCCTTTGTGATCATGAGACGGTAGTAGTCCTTTTCCTTCCAATCGTAGTACCAAACTGCATCGAATGATTCGAAAGGAATTGTCTCTTGGACCAAAATGTGTCCGTCTGCCGATAATCGAGGGGAGAACTTGGCGATGGAATCGTACGTGATGTATATGTAGACAAGATCAGTTTGATCAATCTTCCTGAATCGCAGCACCGTCTGACTTCGCACGTCCCACGGTGCGAATGGCACGAAGAACGTATTGATGCGGTCGCCTCCTCCTCCGGGACGTAGTCCTTCTCTGAAGATTTGGGCGATGTTGTCAAAAGTGGTGCAGTGAAATCCTCCTCCAAGAGTATATCCGACTCCTGGGTTCATCTGGTAGGAAGTCTTCTTGTCTTCGATGTGCACACCGCCTTGAACTCTCGAATTGGCCATAGGGGCTCGGATTGCCACCGGCCAAAGCCATATCTCTCGATCTGCTGTGCCGATCTCCAACCTCAGCGTGTGTCGTTCAAGTCTCGAGGTCAATCCATCATTGAAGTTGTTCATGACGTGTTCCAATTCACCTTTTGTGACTTTGAGTCCTAGCACTTGAGCTCGGATTCTTTTCGTCTGCTTGTACTCAGTGAAGATCACTCTCTGGAAATTGTTCCATCTCTCAACAAGCACTGGGTAGTTGACGCGGGTCGTTCCAGCCAATGTATGTTTGTCTCTCCAGATGTTGTCGTACTTCAAGATCGACTCGACATTGACCCAACCTGCTTCATCGCATGGTAGTCCACGGTGATTTCGATTGTCCTTGACGCAACCCACGGAGTGGCGTAGCGCTGCATTGAATCTCTTTGACAATTCGACTATCCATTGCGGATTTTCCCACTTGTTGCCCATCCACTCATTCTCGCCATATCGCTTCACGTTACTCCATCCATATCCAAGATATTCTTCTCCATTGATGCGAGCAAGTTGAAGTGTACCGATGTTGTGGCCATGTGTGAATGGTTGGATGTACTTGAAATTCCAGTTGTCCCCATACTGTTTTCTTTCTTCAGTAAGCCATTTTACGTATGCATCATGGTCTTTGGGGTTCCAAGCGTTCAGCTCCTCAATGGTCGGCAATACAGGCGGGGATTCTTCAGCTGCTCGTTCAATAAGCATATCAAGCTCATGACGATTCTTCACACCTCGGCTAATTGGGCTGACTTCGATGCCATTCACTAAGTACTGTCCGCCTTCTTCACGGTCACCAATGTCGTACATGAAGGCTGACTGACTGTAGAAGCATTTGGTCACTTCTTCTTTCTCAGTGAATCTGGTTCTTCCCCAACGTTTCCCTTGCGGCATGATGTTCTTCGGGAGCTTGTCTTTTCTGCCTCTTGTCGCAGCTTTGGATCTTTCCGAAGACGATGGGGATTTGGACTTCTGGTCCATGATCAGTCTCATGCGCCATAAAGTGTCCTTCATGTTCTCGTCATCTGGTGTGGTACATTCATCAATGTCATGCATTCCACCACAAATGAAACAATATTGAACACTCGATGCTTCAGCAATCAACTTCTCAAATTGATCACGGATGTTCCGCACCTCAGTTCGGCGCTTCTTCGCCTCCGAAGGTTGGCCCCCCATGTCCTCTTCATCCTCCTCAATTTCGATGTCACCACCTCCGGCATCAGTTTCTCCTGAAGTCTGTTCTGCTCGAGGGCCTCGCGCCGTAGGCGACGTGGTCTCCTCTTCATGCTCGCCAACTTCATCCATCTCCTCATCGCTTGATGAGACTTCAATCATCTCAGGGTGGTCATCGTAGTTGGCTTCCGGGAGTACCGGCATTCTGGTGATCTTCTTCTGTAGGAGTAGGTTGAAGATTCCCGCTTCTTTCAGGACTGTTGTCACCATATCGTTCTCGACCGGTGGGATGTACGCTTTCCTGGATCGGTTTCGCTTCGTGTTGATGGTGTCGGTAGGTCGACATGAACTGCTGAAGAGCCAGAATGATTCCTCCAGTCCTGCGAGGCAACTGTCAAGGTTTGCCCCCCATCCACCAAACATAGTAGGGAATTGAATACCCAGGTCAAGCATCCCAAGCCAGAATTCGAAAATGTCGCCGACATACTCAGCTGTCGCGGTTGGATTGAGCATGGATGCCATCTCCTCCTTGGTCAACACGGTCTTCATGTAGTCATGATAAGCGACGTTTCCACCATCCCAAAGCAGTCTGTAAAACCATCGAATTCGGTGTGATCCACCTCCACAATCCTCTGTTCGTGTTTCACGTTGCACAGTGAATTGGGGTAACAGGTCTCGTCTGCATTTTCCCTTCACCATGTATGCAGGCATGCGGATGGCACCTCGATGTGATACCTGTTTGAGTACATCGCTGGTCGTCCTGTATCCTGATAGCATTGCAAGTGTCGCAGTGACCAAGAATCCACGGAGGTCCTTTTCGGCTTCCATTTCTCTCCAGTCAACGCACTCATTGTAGATGTTGAGCAATCTTGCAGCTACTCTTGCATCCTGTGAAAATTCATCCATCCCAATGTCTTCAGTTCCGTAGATTGCCGATCTTGACCAGTTGCTTGCGCAATTCAGACATCTTGTGCGGTTCTCAGTGCAGGTATTCAATCGAGAATCATTTTGATGAAATCCTTTGCACACATCGCACATCAATTCGGAATCTTCGGTCACCTCAACCCAATGCTCATCCACATCTGTCAGGGGCTCCGGGGTGAATACTCCTCGTCGAATGTCTGACCATGCTTTTCTCTGGACCGAATCTTTCATGTGCTTCATCCCTCCGATGATGTTTGCCGATCCAGCTTGAGCATCTCTTATTTCTCCAGCACGAATGCTGGGAACGATTCGTGGATGTTCTGTGCATCGTTTGATGGTTTCAATGTCAAATCCGGTGTTCTTCACATGGACACATTCTTCATTCAGGTCATGGACCGTATCATGATCCATGGCACAATGCAAAAAGACCTTCTGTCGCATCAGTGACTTTTCGAGCATGGCCCAAATGACTTCTTTGCCTTCACCTTCTTTCCAATAGAAAGGCTCACGTCCACATGCATATATCTGTTTCCAGAATCTTTCATTGGTGGAGTGAATGATGCCCTTTTCCTTCAAGATTCTTGCAAGCTCCTCGGCCATGGATACAATCGAAGATTGGGACCCAAGAAACCGGGCGTCTTTCAGAATGTTGACGAAAATTGGAAGAGGTGCTGCTTGGCTGATATCTGTGATGATCTCCGCCAATTTGATGATGAAGTCTGCATTTGGCATCAGCATGCGATTTTGTCCTCTGAACAGTGCTGCGAAAGAGATCCAAATATGAACCGTGGCACTTGAGAACGTGTTGGCGTTGGTTCGTAGGAAAGTCAATGCTTTCGTTGCCAGTTTCAAGAAATCCTCGGGCTTCTCTAGGGATTCATAGGGAAGTTGGTACACCTTGATGGATGAAAGACCCATGTTGTTGAGCCCAGCCTCAATGTCATTGATGATTCTCGAGCTAGATCTCGTTTGGTAGGTCAAATCCGTCAAGATGAGTGCCTTGTTGTTTCTCACCTGTCCTCCCAATTCGTCCCATTGATCCATCCAAGGCTTCCCGATGATGAACTGTCCAATCTTGTTTCCCAACTTCTTGAGCTTGTTTCGAATCTCGCCCTCCACTGTATCTTCAATGCCCAATGTCAACATAGCTAGGACCTCCGTAACTGGATATCCTTTGCATCTGACAAACTCGGTGGTCGTGATGATGTAGTGGTAGAGCTTCAACCATTCGTAGTCGCTCTCATTGATCATGTGGGAGTCAAGTTGTCCTTCTGTCAACATGTTGAAAGACAGAGCAGCATGAAATGTCAATCTTCTCAAATACTGTTTCCAGACCAAATTGGTTCCATACTTGTAAGTAGTGTGAGGGCCCTCTACGATGGAAAGCACAAAATCTTTGCCGGATCGCAAGAATGCGATTCTCTGCTCTTCACGTGCATAATCTTCGGCAGCATGGAGACGCACTTCCACGGTTGAAGGTTTCCTCCTCTTCATCCAGTCTTCAGTTGGAATCCAATTTTCATCTCTTTCTGGTTCGGTACGACCCTGAGATGTCGCCCCAGGTCCAGATCGGAAGGCTGCATGGGTCGACGAAGATGCACCTCCGCCAGTTGATGATCTTGGCATCTTCTTCGGCTGAATGTTCGAACTTTGTGATTGTTGCGATGCCTGTGGTTGTGGTCCCTCCGGAGGAGTGGACGCACTCTGGGCACTTGGTCCAGTTGATGTATCATCATTTACCCATGAAGGTTCCTCATTGTTCCAGAAGTCGACTTCGTCGGGTTTTCGTCCATCATTGAAGTTCAAGGGGATATCCCAGTTGTCGAAATTGTGCATGCCTCCAGCTGTTCCAGCTTGAGTCTCGGTCATCACTGTGGTGAAATCTTTGAGGGAACTGTGGCAGGCATGACGTCTTTCTTTCTCAGTGTATCTGGCTCCTTCATCGGCAATCGAGACATTGTAACCATGCCCAATCAGGATTCCCTGAGGGATGTCAAAGACTTTGAGGATCGAGAACTGGATCTCGGATAATTCTGCTATCTTCGACAAATTCCCATCTCCTCGAGCGCTGGTCTTGTGTCTTTCGAGTGTCGTGCCAAGGGCCAACAAACATAAGAAATGATTCTGGGCTGCACTCCTTCCTTTCGGTTGGTTGGTTTCAAAAGCGATCACATCTTTCATCACATCCTGCAAGATGATCTGATTCGATGGGGTCTGCTCGTTGTGATATCTCAACGCATGTCCTAGGTGCCTCATCTGGATCTCAACCATGTGTTTCATTGCCGTCAAATAGCTATCATTGTCAGATGGAGACTTCGGATTCACCTTGGTCAGCTCGTCCATGACTTTGAAGTATTCGGCGGTCCTTGTCACAGCTAGCCATGATGTTGCACTTGGATCTGTGTTGAATGACGGTGTTCCTCGATAAATTTGTTTCATGTTTCGGATCTTCGCCTCAGTTTCTGCAGCAGCGGTTTGATCATCAAAAGGTTCGGGAAAGTGTCCTTTGGACAATACGATCCAGAGCTCATCAAGTCTGTCATAGATCTCTTTGTCCATGAAGCGTCCCATCGTTGCATCTTCATATGGGCATCTGCTGGCAAAGACCTTCACGAATCTCGACCCTTTTGATAAAAACTCCCATCCGGAACATTTCTTCTCAGTATCCTGCGCTCTCTGCAACAACTTGTAGGCTACTTCCAGGGCTTGCGCAGTTGCTTCACTGGTGTGCCTGGAGTTCGCAAAATAAGCTGAGTAGACAACTGCAGGTGGCATGCCAAATCTAATCCATTGATTGGCATTGTCCTCATCTGAGATCAGGCGGAAATTCGAGCCTCGGGTGTCTCGGAATGGTGATGGAGTCTTGGCTGTAATGGTTCCTTCGGACAATCCTTTCAGCACTCGTAATGCAACGGTGATTCGGCTTCCTGAGAATTGCCCTACTGAGTTCAGATCATGGATTTCGGCCATCCCGCTTTGTACAGAGGAAAGTTGTACGGACCGTAGGTCTCGTAACAACAACCCGAGCAACGGAAATAGTTGTACGGACCGTAGGACTCGTAACAACCAATCGGAGTCGAATTCAGAAAGCGGTCGACACGAAAATGAAAAGTGCCACGAAGAAAGAACCGAAGTTGATGTCAATCTCGAAAGGCACCAGTGCAGTAGCGATCGCTCGAACGAGTGGTCAATGGCGTCGAGCTCTCGAGTAGCACAAACGGATGTTGCCACCGACTTGATTGGGTGACTGCGGATATTCTCGGAATCACGAGACATTTCAGCTTTCAATTGTTCATCACATGCAAGCGGTTTCCAACGTTTCATCACTTTGACGTTCACAAATGGACAATTCCTGGTTACATGATCATTGATTCCATTCATGATGATCTTGGCTATCCACTTGGTGTAAACTTGAGTAATGCGAGTTTCCCTACCGGCACATTCAACATGGTCATGACGGCGGTCACATCTTCTATGAAGCTTCGGAAAAGACACCCCCCACGTAACAATCTTCCATGGTTTCTTGATTGGTTTGGGAGTTTCTTGGAACTGTGATTTCAAACCATACATGCATCCATCAAATTTGGGCTCATGAGATACGGTTCCTTCCACAAGGTCAGTCATTCTACGGTCCTTCCAATAGTCACAACCTCTAGGCAACTCAAGCAAGGCTGGTGATCCCATATTGATAAGTTCACTTAGCACTGATGCGAACACTTCCCACATCGCCCAGAAGATCTGCTTCTTTGCTTCGATGAGTTGCGTCGTTGCTTCGCTTACCCATCGGTTGATTCGGTTCCATGGTGAACCTCCTGTACATGGACCTGCAAAGAACACTGAATCAAGTTTGGTCCGAAGGCATCGCCTTGCTTTACTGATTCCGTAGGGAGAGAGCATGTCGTCATCTTCTGTGATTGGTACGACATGAAACTTCATTTCGTCCTTCATTTTGTTCTGCAAGAACGTAAACCAGTTTCTCTCTTCCGAACATAACAAGACGAAGCATGGGACTGCTTGAGGAACTTCGATCAAATTGATTGCAAGGGAAAACTTCGCATACTTTGATGTCATCAAGTCACAAGGTGATTTGGAAAATTGAAATTCCAAAGTTCTGTTTTTCTTTTCTCTCCAAAGGATTACCGACACTTTGGGATGGTCAACCTCATGTTGCCTACTTCAATGTGATATTGATAGGGGACAAAAACATCAGTGACGGGAATAATATTCAAGTCATTGCAATTGGTGCAGAGCGTGATTACTCCCTGACTCACTTTACAGTTCTTATCTCCACCGATCACTTTGGCATTGGCGAGCACCTTGAATGTCGATTTTCCTGTCCAAAATTCATTCAACTTGTTTGTTGATTCATGATTGTCGCCCTTGAATCTCCATATGTCTTTGATCACTCGAGTGTTAGTTTTGAACTTTTGTTCAGTTTCCCTCTCATCACATATGATCCTAGGGTCACAAGGATAGTCTTCGCAATCCTGTGGCACAAAGTTCTGCCTTCTTGGCGTTTTGTGAATTCGGATCAATGTCTCTTTCCCATCCCACTGCCAATGATCTTCATTTTTCTTGTCCAGCATTTGGGATTTTCGAGTGGATTTTACATGCGGAATATTATCATTGATGTCTGATTCCGGATGCGTATGACATAGGCCAGGTGTTGAAGTGGACTGTGGATGCCCCTTGTCACTGTGCGAATGCCATCCTTCACCCTCACTCCCCCCATGAACAAGGCGCATAAGCGTATTGATCACACGTGTGGCTGGCTGAAGGCACTGGTGAATGGATTTCGGGTGTTGAGACGGTGATGTCTGTGCATCTAAAAACAATGCATCAACCGAGAACATCAGCATTGGTGAGTCGGTCGGATGCTGTACACGGTCACGTGGTGTTGACGCACACGAGTCACGTAGTGAGCTCGAGTGGGCAGGCGGGGCATGCACGTGCTTTGACGACATCACCCGGTGGGTTGAAGTCGTTGAAACGGATTGTGAAACAGTGTCCGGGATCAACGGCTGCTTGTTGGGCGAATGATACTGAAAACACGCTCGTTCAACCCACTTATCAAATCTGATAGCCTGCTCTGGTGGAGATGCACGGTGTTCGACCTTTGTCCATGCACCATTGAGAAGAACCCATGTGGATCTCAACACATCTGGCGGCACAATCAAGCCGGGTGGCTTGGGACGATAAAACACCGGTTGCTTGACGACAAAAATGGGATCCATACCTGGCAAGTATTGTAGCTTCTCTTTACTAGTACAACCCTTCCTATACACTTCTTTCGGCAAAATAGGGGTTTCAGTGTATGGGAAGTTTGGGATATCCTCAGTCTTTGATTGGAAGACTTGGCGAGTAGTCATATCGACATCGGTGCTTGGCTGCAACATGTCCAATACTTCTTTGCTCTGCAAGTCCTGAGGTTCCAACAAGTTGATTAGCATACAAGCTTTCTTCCATGCCATGGGATTCTTGAACCCTTTAGAATGGATATCGGCTGCCATTTTGGCTGTAATTTCATAGATCAACACAAAATGATCCTTTTGGAAGTGTTCATGCATGGAGGCAATGGAAATACCATGTGTGCGCTCCAAATGACGCATGGTTGGATTCCGTCCTGATCTGACAACACCAATCATACCTTGATTATCGTCATGAAACAGGAGTTGAGGAAAAACTTTGGCTAAGACTTTCCACAGACTTAATGCGGGTATTCCTAGAGTCCTAAGTGCAGTATCTGCAGCCACAATTTCAGCTTCGGGGGTAGAATGACTAACACACCCTTGTCGCTTACTTCCACCAGCAAGTGGGAATCTTGTGAACTTGCCTTGGACTTGTAAGTGCGATCCTGATGTTGATCTCAAGGATTGGGCACATCCAGCGAAATCCGCATCTGCAAATAGTCCTAATGATAGATCTTCAATTTTGTCTCCGACCCATCCTATCATTTTGAGGGGCAATGTGGAATTAACATAACACATTAGGTGATGAAGACGGGCGTCATCATCCTTTGTCCATTTGGTCACATTACGTGCCAATGCATTGATGGATCTCAAAAGGTCAAACCGCGCAATGCGGGCTGCATACAGCAGCTTCATAAGCACACTAGCTGCATGCGGAGCTAGATTCCCTCGGCTCAGTGTCTCACTGTCTTGGCCAGGACGTGAGTTGCCAGTCTCGGAGAGAGCAGGCATATCTGGATCGAAGGAATGTGCACACCAAGGACACTCAACTTTGCGTTTTCCATCGGAAGGAGCTCGATATGGGCTGCTTTTCGTTTCCTCTGGAAGGCTTGGAGTTGATACCTTTTTCAATTTCGTGTCCTTACCAATGATGTCAAGATACTTTTCCACCGATAACTTTAACAATCCTTCCATGTTATAAGTTATGGTCTTGACTTTCTTACCATTATGCAACTGGGTCTCACCTTGGGATAAAACACATCCTAAGTAAAGTCCCAGGTCGGTTTCGGGTTCAATGCGCAGAACAGTGCGCAGCATTTCCCAACCTTTGGCCAGATTTTCGGAGGGCCCAGCAAGCTTAAGATCATCCACATAGATTACCAACAGCAATTTGAGCTCATCATGAAAATACATAGAAGGCCATTCCTCTCCAATGGGTTTAAAACCAATTTCTTGAACTTTCTTGTCACAATGTTGTTCCCACATCGTGCCTGAATCGGGATGTCCATACAGGGCTTTGTCGAGTCTTACGACGGGGCGACGAAACTTCCAGTACTGTATCTCAGGAGGCCATGCATCAGTGGGTAACTCCACCCAACACAAAGGTCCCTTCAACTTGGCCTGGATGTATGCCTGAATCGCATCTGCCAGCTTGACGGAGTGTCCGGGAAGACATCCGTAGAAATCGGCCCATCGTGAGGCTTCGAAGGAAGCCGGGGAATTTCCCAAGTCTTGGAAGAATGCTGCCTCCCAATGTTGATTCTTCACCTGGTTGCCTAGTAGAACGCCTCTTCCCTTGAACTTTCGACCAGGATTGTCCTCGGACAACTGGTAATTCTTTTCCACACATATGCCATGGACCCTGGCCATATGTACTTCCTTTTTATTCTTCTTGGCCTCTGCAACAACATCGTCATATTCACGAACCATTGTAAAGTCGAATACCTCTTGATCACGAAAGCCTTTCCACTCCTTGAGCATAGCCTCTTTGGCCTTTGGGTTGGACTCAATTTCAGCTCTGCCCACAGGTCGTGAAACCATTGCGTTGAAGAGCTTACTTCCAAGGCCCCCTGATTGTATCTTGGTTCGGTGACTTTGATTGGATGCAGAAGTACACGGCATAGTTGGGAATGCAATGTATTCATCATCATCAGTGGCTATGTTCTTCACGTCCTTGACACTAACACACTTGCCATTCTTGATCATCGTCGATCCACCTGGCGTAGCCACGGAGAATCGTGAAATCTCACCTGACAATGTGCTCCAAACTTCACCACTCCACGATGCTTTAGGGCCACGTCCTTTCTCGACCTCCGACCACTCATCCCATTCAGTGAGATATTCCTCGTCGTCCGGGACATCAGTAGAAGCATCGGAACATGGACTAGCATCAGCATTCCTCTTCACTTTTCGACAATCAATGTATCGTTTTCCATGGACATCGTCGTCATCGACTATGTCGTACAGATCAAGATATGTACTTGTACATGTGATAGGTAAGGTAACTTTGTTCTTCACAATTTCACCAACACCTGCATCGGATTTCTTTGACTTTGAATGAGAGTCATCCTTCTTACTTTCATCACCTCCTTCATCGTCCTTGGACTTCGGCTCGTCCTTGTCTTTCTTTGAATCTTTCTTCTCCTTCTTCATTGCTTTCTTCTTCTTCTCTTCGACCAATCTTTTGGCTTTGTCATCGGCCTCTTTCTTCTCCAACTTCTTCTTCTCGGCTTTGAGGATGGTGTTCCGGTCAGATTGAGAGAGCTTGCGCCATTCTTCAGGAGAATAGGTCCCTTTGGGACGCAATGACGTTTTGAACATTCGTCTACCGTCATCTCCAATCTTGTATGGGTAACCCTTGACATTCAACTTGACCTTCTCACCATCATCATTGAGGTACACCTTCCCATCTCCAGCTTTGCCCGACTTCCAATGATCCGGTTGGGCGTCAATGAGTTCCTGGAGAGTCATCTCTTCTGGATCTTTATCCTTGTCGAAGATGTCCTCTGAGTCATCAAGAGGCTTCTTTGAAACTTTTCCACCACTTGGTCCAGGTCCACCGTCATCTCCGTCATCAAGCTCGTCATCGTCTTCGTCATGGTCATGTTCTTCATCATCTCCATGAGGCACCTTGGAGGGATCGCCATCGAGGATTTCTCTTTCTTTCATTCCTTCCAATGTGGTGTTCACCCTCTCATACTCTTGCTTGCATGGAAATGTCAATGGGGTGACCATCTCGACCTTCTCGGTCAAATGAGGTTTGAGAAGACGGTGTTCAGGTTTGCTAGCATCGTCACCAAGATTCTGATGTACGAATTCACTCAGAGGCCATACTTTGTATTGTCTTGACCAATGCATCCCTGGACCCATGTGATACCCTGCAAACACTCCTGGAATAGAGTCAGGTCCAAACTTATGAAGTTGTCCTGCTTCTCTGGTCTTCGGAGGCTTGTAGTTCACACGAGCACCATAGGGAATGAGTTTGCCAGCAAATTCAGATCCATGGAGTTTGCACCAAGCGCTCAATTCATCATCGTTGGGTTCTACGTTGAGTAGATGACATACGCAAAGGATTGCTGTTCTCCAGAAACAAGGTGGTAATCCAGCTTCCAAAAGACATGTAGAAGTAGCTGTGAGGATAAATTGGTTCGTCCTTTCGGCAATCGAGTTGGTTTGAGGTCTCCCAGGCAACGAATGATCAATTGGGATCTTCATCTCATTCATAGCTTCAATGAATTGAGGAGCATGATCAGAGTAGGCCTGTCTGACCTTCTTGGCGCCGATGAATTGCTTCACCGCTCTGACTACATCGTCTTTGGTCATTCTGTCAGATGGATAAGCACCAATGATTCCTGTAAAACAGTCTCTGACAACCAGCACTTCCTTCTCGAGGACCAATACGTCATCATGGACTTTGGATGTGTCCACCGCATCAAAGGTAATGAGGTCGCCAAACTTCTTGAGTTCCCTTTTGTATGCACCACGACGAGTCTTGAAGTGCTTCATCTTTGCACGAATGCATGAGTCGCAATATGGATTCTTGTATCTGTGGGTCAACTTGTGATTCAAGCTATTAGCTTCTCTCTTGAGTGTTCCCCTTTTGGCTACCCTGGATTCACCTTCAACAACATCGATCTCAATGTCATCTTCATCACCTTCAGCGGCGTCTTCAGGAGCACCATGACCATCATCTTCAAAGTCAGTCTCGTCACCAGGAGGCCCGTCAAA
Organism: Cladocopium goreaui; assembly: GCA_947184155.2. Classification (NCBI taxonomy): domain Eukaryota; class Dinophyceae; order Suessiales; family Symbiodiniaceae; genus Cladocopium; species Cladocopium goreaui. The sequence continues at coordinate 13,517 of CAMXCT020002976.1, forward strand.
CGGAGTTCCAGGTTCATATTCGCCGTCCTCAGGTGGTTCTTCCTCTTCTCCAGGAGTTGCCGAATGTTTTTGCCGGTTCATTGCTCTTCTCTTCTTCTTCTTCTTGAGCTTCTTGACGTATCGGGAACAATTGCGGTCCTCAGTCGATGTCTCAAGACCACTTTCTCCATCGAGATGTACTCTTCGTGAGGGTTGACCAACATCATCAATGTCGTTGAAATTGTTGAATCCATCTTGGGAGTGTATCAGTAATTCATTGATCTTCGATGCATGTTGGCATTCATGAGGAGTGCATTCGTATGTTCCGAGATCAACATAGGGGATGTTGTCATGGATTGTCAGATCGATGCGTTTTCCATCCTTCGTAATCATGAAAGGCATCTGAGCAGATGGCCATACAAAGGAGTATCCTTCTTCCATGCATCGTTTCCCAAGAGACATCACGGACGGAGTGTCGTCCAGTACATAAGCATGAGATGTCATATCAAAGGTTCCCAGGTCAATCTCCGCTTCCGTTTGAGTAGCAGTTGAACCATTGGCGGTGTGGAACATGATGGGATCACAAGTTCGTTGCTTCAAGTTCATCCTTTCAGCTTTCCTTGCAGAAATCAGGTCGTGTCCGCTGCCAGAATCCAGGATGAATCTTCGATCTTTGGCTTGTACTGGTAATGAAATGCACATCATATTCTTGGACTTCATGAGGGATTTTCCAGCTTCATGTCCAACAAGTTCTTCAACAAAAGTCAAGTCATCACGATCATTGTCCAGTTTGATCAACATGTCGAACTTGGGGCCAATGATGATTCTAACCTCATCAACAAAACGATGGAGTCCACATCTGTCCATGATGATGGCTTTGGCCCGTGCCCGAACCAAACCGAGGGCGTTGTCGGACTTGGACTGATCATCATTCAAATCATCGATCTTCCATAAGACATATTGCTTGTTGGGGTCACGATACATGCGTTTGGGTAATCCCTCCTGGTAGTTCTCAATGACAATCTCGTGCACTTCAGGTTCCAGATCAAATGAGATCCTGCGAGCATCAGAAGACTTCTTTGCGCTGGCTATCCTCGGTGAGGCATAATCCATGGCGTCCTCATTGTCGCTATCAAAGAAGGAATCAATGGTAATGGGAGTGGCTTTCTTCTTTGGTGTCTTCTTGCTGGTCTTCTCAGATGATGCTGAAGGCGATTGGTCTGCATGTAGGAATTTACATTTGTTCCCAAACGTGCAGGTACCCTTCTGCCAATTCCAACATATCTTCTTTTTGGATCCAGCTGAAGATGAGCTCCCTTTACTTTTCCCCCTTGACGAATCTCGACTTCCGCTTCTGCCTTTCTTACCTTTCATCTTGGCATCATAGACCTTCTGAGAATGACTGTAAAGACATTTGTCACCCTTATTGCATCCTCCTTTATTGAAGAAGTAATTGCAGAAAATCTTCTTCTTGTCAATGGGTGAAGACGATCTCCCCTTCCCACCTTTGCCTTTCTTGTTGTTCTTGTCGGCATGAGACTTCGGAGAAGGTGTTGGGAGTACTGATGCGGCTTCACTCTTCGCCTTCGCTTTAGGTCGTTTGGGAGGATCACCTATGCAGCTGCTTCATTCTCCTTCTTGGTCTTAATGGGAGCAGCAGGCTTGTCTGCGTCTTCCAGGGCAGGTGTTGTCTTGTTAGAGGACAATGACAGTTTCACTGCACGTTCTCTATCTTTCAACAGTCGTTCCTGCTTCCCTCGCGCTATGTATCCTTTGATCATACCGGTCAGGAATTCATAAGTCTTTTCAGGATGCCCTTCGTCATAGGTACGGTATCGGCTGATATCAAAAGACATAAGCTTTGAATGTTCAATCTTCCGGAACAATGTGTCACGCAGGGAATTTGCGGAAGGCAGATCATCATGTTTCATGTTGTATATGATGTCGAGCCACTTGTTGTAGAAGGCCTCAAGTTGGTCATCTCCATAGTACTTGAACATGTACAAATGATGGGCGTTGTAGAGAACCTCAGTGTGGTCAGGCGACTTGAAGCTAATCAAGACCATTGCGAATAGTTCTCGTCCCTTGATGAAGTCCCCACTCCTCCCATACATTTGGTTCTTCATGGACATGTCATACTTCACTTGCATGGACTTGTCCCCAGCATTGTCAATGACTTTCCTCAAGGCATTGGAGAGCTTGGCATCAATGGATTGGAATCTCACATCGGGTGCTTTGGCCAGAGCTTCCAAGTCAGGTTGATCTGCAAGACACGGAGCTAGCCACGCTTTCCAATCTTCATAGTTTCGATCTCCACTTGCAACACAAACTTCATGAACAACACTTCCCTTCCAGGATGAAAGTTCAGTGGTCTTAGGCCAAGGTTGGAGATTGATCTTTTCGGCTTCCCTTAGAGATACGGATGACTTAGATCTGTCCTTCTCAAGGTTCTCCAACTCCTTGACATTGGTGTTGTACTCGTTCCTGAGCTTCTCGAAGGCTTCAGCTTCTGCTCGGTATTCCTGCTCCTCATCGTTGGCACGATCTTCAGCTTGAGAGAAGTTGTTCTTGTAGTAATCTTTCCGATCTTCCATCTTCCTTAATTCATCTTGAAGATTTCGAACTTCAGCGTTCCTCTCTTGCTTCATCTCGTCCAATTCTGCTTTCAGTTTGGCACACTTCTCTTCACATTCATTTCGAGGCATAGCACTACTGGGGTACCCAAGTAATGTAGCCGGTTTGTTCAATGATGAAGACGAAGCAGCTTGGTTTTCCAGCCTCAGGGCAGCAATGGTGCTCGACATCTCTTCTACCTCGGCGAAACGCTCACTAGCCAATTGATGCATCTCGGTCAAGTGGCTTTCAGGAATGGAATAGTCAGTCGCACCTTTGATCACGAGTCTTCTGTCGTTCAACATCTTGATGGACTTACCTGCATCCCTGTGAGCACGCTCAAGAGAATCCTTTTGGGCTTCAAGTTCAGTATGAAGGTGAGCAATGGCTGTATCCCTGTCATTGATTTCATTGTGCAAACTGTCGAACAAGTTACTCGTCACATTCGGATTGCTGCTCATGTGATCGATCTTGTTCAGAGCATCTTGATACTTCTTACCAGTTTCATCGAAATGTTGCTGAAAGGTTTTGAGCAGGTTCTCAGTGTCAATGAGTTCAGTTCTGTTTTGCAAGTACAACTTGTCAACTTCAGCCTTGGATTCCTTTAAATTGTCACGCTCACGCACAGCTTGCATGTACATTTCATATAGTACTCCTCCATGCGGTGATCTGCTTGGCGAGGATCTTCTGGCTTGTTGACAGGAAAGTTCATGATACTGATTCTTCGATTCAGTCAGTTGTTGTTGCATTCGATCCAAAAGACTTTGTTTCATGTGTAGTTCCGAACGTAGTCCCATTATCCTCATGTCCCGCATGCCACTTGATTCAGCTAGAGATTCTTCAGAAATCTTGCTTTCAGAAGTCGCTAGTCTAGATTGTAAATTCTCATTGTGAACCACCTGCAGTCGAAGTTGTGATTCCTCCAAAGCTAAGTGATGTTCACTTTCTGCATAACGGTCATGTTCAGATCTTATGTTACTACGGAACTCCTTCATGATCTCGTCCCTCTTCATGTCAGCAGCATCGAGCTCAGTTTCCAGTCGTCTAACATTCATGGCCATGGTGTGCTTCATCGACTGGTTCTGATTGGCAACCTCGAGCATCTCGATCTGTAAGGCACATGTCTGGTCGTTAGCATATCCGACTGCCAGAGCTTCTTGCTTTGCATTCATCTCTGCGTTTTCTAATTCCAGTCTGAGTTGATTGATGTGAGCATTCGCATCAGCGCCCACATGTACCATAATTGCGTTCGCTTGTCCCATTTGTTCATCGAATTCCGAACGTAGTCGTGAATATTTAAATTCCAAATGAGATGCAGCTTCATTCGACATAGTCTGATACCTCTCCAACTCTTCGATCCTGTAGGTTGCACCTTCATCTTCTTGTTGTGCAGCCTGCAACTCAAAGTTCAGCATCTGGAGTTGTTCAGTCATCGACATCATCTCTTGATGAGTGGTGCTTTCCAGGAAATTAAATTGTTGATAGGCATATGCTGTCGTCTCAGTCAATCTTGCCTGAAGTACGGATTCTTCTTCGGTAGCCTTTTCCAGCAATGTCTTGTATTCAGCTAATTCGCTCTGATAGGCAGTGAAGATGTCGCTACCACTTGATGGGGCGTTCACTTGCTGATAAGATCCTGTCCCTGATGGAGTAGCGTCCTGAATCGGTGAAGGCGGATTCGACGACGTAGTCTTTGCCTTAGTCCTTGGAGTCATCGGAGGCGACAATTGTCGTGCAGATGATCTTCTCTTTCCAGGTGTGCTGTCCCTATCTTCAATTGCTTGCATTGTCGAAATTTGTCTCCCTCTAGGAGCAACCAGAGATCGTCTGGGTTGGCTCGTTCTCAGTTCTGAGGCATCGCTTCCACCAGTGTCGATACTCTGTGAAGAATTTGACTGCGTGCCGGCAGCTGGTGCAACGGCATGTCCAGAGAAAGAAAATGCGTTATCGCTGCTATCCTGTTCAGTCATCTGTAAGGCCCGCGGCTACCCGCTCGTAGGCTCCGTAGGAGTCCTACGGCTGATAACCTGTGAATCGGAGATTTCCTCCGATATGTGCTTCTTGATGGTATAGGAACGGGTTGTTCTCGTGTGGGTCGATGATGTCCAGTTCACAGCTTCAGCATGGCTTTCTGTTTTGCTCGGACAATTGCAGTAAGGTGGCTTGAGCCAAAGGCTTTTGCGGTTGACCCTTTGGCTGGAGTGGTACATGGCTATTTACATGGGGTTACTATTGTACGCTGTGGTATAGTCCCCATTCGCAGCATTATATTATATTATACTATATTATATATACAGCTGATGATAAATGGAGTTCACGTTGATTTCTTATCCAACCACCTACTATTGTTTACATGACCCTCTTTCATTGGGGGATATAATCATCTATGATGGGAGGGCTCTACAACTATCCATTCTTGCGGGATATACATATATATATATATGTATGATGACGTTAAAGAATGACATGTTGCTTTGTATGCCTGGATCCAGATGCACAAGTATGAATGGACGGACTCGTGGATTGGCAGGAAAACGGATAAATAAGTTCATGGATGAAACAGATCAACAGATAGACGGATGGATACAGTACAGGCAGCAGTGACCATTAGTTTTCGCAGACAGGGACAGACCAGAGAATGCTTGCAGAGGATACTATGGATGCTTGCAGCAAAAAGTTGAACACTGATTATCACTGATTTAAAAATGTTAAATCATCAAAAATATGTTTGCACAGTCTTCTGAAAATGACCCTTAATGATGCTGTCATACAGTGAAGCATTTCCAGACACTCTGAAACCGTAGCGGTTCCAAAGCGATTGCTTAGGCCATACGAAGTGCCAAACAGATGAATTCATCATATCCCCGCCTTGCCAGTGGGGTCTCCCACCTTCAATCGTCTCAACTGGGATGAAGTGTCTGAACACATCTGAACAGCAAAAAATATCCACTGGAATCACCGCCTCTAGCCAAGTAGAATTGTTGTCCGGCATGGCTCACACTCACCAGACTGTTGTGTGGTGCATTCTTGAAATTATTTGTTTGATTCGCTGAGTGTCGATCATGTGTTGCAATTTATGCGTCGCAACTCGATTGCTGCTTCAAGTGCTTCCTTTGCCCGTGAATTGCAACGTTCCAAATTACATGTTGATAGCTTAGCTTTGAAAGCTTTGGCCAAGACAAGCCCTCCGCAAAGTGCCACACAGCGCCTAGGTCATCCTTTCATGATGTGATAAAGTCCATTGGAAGCCCATCGGACACGGACACCGCATGATTTTCCCACTGAGCATTGGCTAATCACGAGCTTTTGCTCAAAAACCCCTTTTGGATTTTTGACACTCGATTTCAAGAGGAGACGGTCGGACTGTCGGACACCCTAAAACATGGGGAACTGTCCCGTACGCGTGCTTTGACTTTCAGGGATCGTTCGCTGCGGATCCAAACAAATGTTTCTTACCTGTTCCATAAACTGAGAAACACCAACCTTTACGGGAATATGGTCATGCTGGAACCTGACCAGAGATACCAGAACGCACCTGAGCACCCCATGACACTTGGAATCCCGCTTAACGAGGGCTGGCACTTCTGGCCCTGGCGCTCCCAGCAGCCACCTCCACCAATTGCCACATCCTGGAACTGTGGTCCACTGTGGTCATGGCGAACTAGGACTCCGGCACTGGCTCACCCAAGGTTGCAGCATGCTGCAGCTATCTATATTTAGTATTATTTAGTTGCATGTCAGTGCATAATCCAATTCCATCCTTTTGCAGCCTCCAGCTATGGTTTTAAGCTTTAAGGGTTTGCATGTTCATTTGGAACGGCCACCTTCGCCCAGGCGAAAACCCAAGAAGCTTACAGTAACGAGGTACTTTGGAAGAAAGACAAGGCTTGCTTCTAAAGGCCAGTTGCACATGATGGAAGCAAATCCAAGATGTAGAAAGCCAAGTTGCTGGGCACATTCTGACTGTTCCCGTCCGACTAGCTGCTCCAAAGCATCGAAACGCGCCTGCAAGCAAAACACGTTCACAGGGAAATATTTGGAGATGTTTCGCAGTCATCCCTGAAAACTTCCTGGAGGCACAAATCTTATGCCGAAGTTCTCTCCTGCCAGGCCCTGTGAAATGGTCAGCAACACTGAGCAACAGAATTTCTATCAACTTCCACCTACTGCAAACCCCAAGAATTTGAATCACCTGCAAGGGAGCCTCCAAGACATCTAGGCGACCCTCGTCAGGCTCTGATCCACCACTGCTCCAAGCATCCAGTTGGAACCGGAGCTTTTCGAGCTCGGACATCAACTTCCTGCACCAGAGTGGGCATCACTTGACAGCAACAAGCAGTTCAACAAGCCAATTCAGGGGCTGTCAGAGTACCAGAAGTGGCTGTCGTTCTCGCTGTCGCTGGCCTGTGTTGTCCATCTAGTCGTGCAGAGCTGGAGCTCAGTAGCCATTTCAGTTCTCGCAGTTCCCGCTCGGTTCCCGCCATCCAAGATGCCAAGTGGCCACTATGACGCCTGACTTTGGCAGCTCCCACCCTTTGAGAGTCTGCCATCTGGGTGTCTGAAGTCTACTGATTTGACCGTATGCATCGGGATGCTACTTGGGATGCTTCAATTTTGAATGTAGAGTTTCACACTGTCTCTAGTAAAGAAAACCTGGCAATCGACTGTCCAAAATACATTTCATAGAATTCCAAACTACGGGATTTTGGGGTTTTTTATTTCCCGGATTTTTCAGGTACCAAACCCACATCTCGCATCCAAGCGTCACATCTGGCACCGGCATCTGCTTTCGTCCGCGGTCCGCACGCTCCGGCGGAGCCGCTGCGGGCGAAGCCAGGGAGCGGGGCAGAGCTGTCACAGCTGTCACCTTTGCAAAGGAAAAGGTGCAAAATGCTGCAATCATCCATTTTTGGGGAAATGTTCCATTCTAAACCATCCAGCTATTGGGGATCCCCCATTTATGGAAACCCTCATATCAGATTCTCACACCATATCGTGTCTATAGACATTTCGTAATCATTCATGACCTTGTTGTGAAAGATGCTAAAGGCAGCATGCATCCACCACTCCAAGAAGTGAAAACGTGAAAACAGCAAGCAATGGCAAGGACAACATGCCGGACTTCCCAGCACATCACTGGGCCCAACCTGGCCTCTGCATCGACTGGATGGGGTTGACATTTGGAGGCCAGAGTCTCCAGGGACCAGCTGCGACCCTTGCGTTCCAACATGACACCACTTAGCTCGCAAGCCACCTGGTGTGTTGAAACAGCCCGTCATAAAACCTCATAAGAATTGGGGATGAAAGGTGATGTGTTTGGAAAGCAAGGAAAGTGCAAACCATCCCAAACCCCAAACCATCCCAAACCATCCCAGGTCATCCCTCTGAACAGGAACCTGCAGAGCAGCTTCTACTTCTTGTGAGAGGAAGCGTGGCAGAGCTGGTTGCACAGAGAGGCAAGAGAGTGAGCCGTTTCCCTCCACAAAGGAAATCACTTCAATGGTTCCAGCATCGCCTGTAGCATTTCCATCCAACAAGAGGACGGACAAACAGGAAGGAGCTCCATGAAGCTGTGACCCTCGAACCAAATATCGCAAACCAGCATCTGTGATGGCACATTCTCCAAGGTCCAGTTCCAATAACATGCTGCTGAGAACTGCTCCCAGGGCTGCAGCACCATTGTCTCCCACATGCGTTCGCCGAAGCAGCAGAGATCGTAGAGTGCGATCACTCACCTGGAGCACTGCTGCAATGGTCCTGGCACCTTCACATGTGATGAGCTCCCCACAGAGATCTAATCGCACTGATGGCAGCGTTGAGGTTCTGGACAAGGAACGAATCACCAGTGAAGCCGCCACCAGATCAGCGTCGCGGATCGGTGGGTCGACGTCTGCCGTCCGATCCGTCCTCCCACCCAGAACCAGGATGGGCTCGCGGCCCTCGTGGCTGTCGCGGCCATCGCGGCCGTTGCGGCCACCAGCCTTGCGCTCGAAGTCTGAGAAGTGTCTCAGCAGCAAAGTGTGCGGTGGAACACCGATCTGCTGACACTGCCAGCAGTAGGTGGAGTCCATCTCCCATGGCACGAAACACTTATAGAATTCGCCCTGCCAAATCAAAAGCTATATAGGGTCATAAGTCAGTCATGAGTCATGACTTCAAATTAAAGGCGAAATATTATATATATATAGGAATTGCACCACTTCATCTTTTTTGCTACAGCAGTTGGTTGGTAAAACAACAACAGCAAGAAAATGCGCAAAACAAAACCACCCGGATCAGAGGAAATTAATTTCCACAAAACACGAAGCAACAAAAACCAGGAATTACAACAAACAATCATTAAGTGATGCATCCTTGTGTCCTCTATCCGGGCGGGGGAGGTGGGCCAATCGGAGGGAGCTAAAAGCCAAAAGATTGTGTGTGAATTCCTAACTACAGGGGGCTGAGACCAAGGAATTGCACCACTTCATCTTTTTTGCTACAGCAGTTGGTTGGTAAAACAACAACAGCAAGAAAATGCGCAAAACAAAACCACCCGGATCAGAGGAAATTAATTTCCACAAAACACGAAGCAACAAAAACCAGGAATTACAACAAACAATCATTAAGTGATGCATCCTTGTGTCCTATCCACGTTCCCCGTTCCTTCGGCGCGCCGAAAGCTCAAGCTCCCTAAGTACTGCATTCCATTGTCGAAGACATGTAAAATGAATTGGGCTCAGTCTTAAATTCAAATCATTCAGCAAGGCCAAAGAATCTGCTATATATACCCGAACTGTCTGCTGCGAACTCCACCGCCCTTGTTGTGTCACAGTGGAGTAAGAATGGGATTCTGTAAAAACATGGGTTGCTCCCCCACGCCTTAAAGAATAGGGTTTGTAACCAATGTGTTCCAAAGATGTATCCCGAAGCCCGCGGGCAAACCAAGTACGAAAAGCTGTATTGCTACAATCTACTAGGTAGGCATTCTTGCGCACCGAATTCTTCCAAGCACCGAGCAGCAATGCGAGTTGATGATGGCGAAAATGGACAGAATCGACATTTGCATTTCGAAAAGAAGTCTTGGTTTGCCCTAGGAATAAATGTATATGATCTTGTTGAACAGTACAATCCTTAGCCTGTAGTTGTAACAGCTCTCCCGTCCGCAGGAGCGCATGAAAACCAAGCTGTAAGGCCAAAGCCCAATGAGGATTTTGTTGGTGTGCCCAACCACAAAAAATTGCAAGGGTCTGTAATGAAAAAGGGGGGGCCCGAGCCGGCACCTCGGCCTGCTGCCAAGCTTTCAAATACCGCCAGGATGTTTTCAATTCGCCCTTTAGTGAAGGTTGATGATGCTGCAAACCACTGATGGTATCCCCCGCTAAAGACTTCGAGTGGCCTTCTTCCCATAATTCACCAATGTATTCACTAAGTACAATATCCATAATTTCAGGAGTCTGAGGGATCGGCTCCCGTTGTCTACGCAAATGTGCAAAAAAATGGTCAGCTGCTCTACGGTATCGTTCTAAAGTTGCAGGTTTTATGATCAAGGATTTCAACGGTCCTAATTCTTGCCTTCGCATTTTTCTGGCTTCCTGGGAGTTGCCCTCTATAATACGACGCTTGCCCATTTCCGTTTCTTCATTCCTCGCCGACTCGGAGCGTCGGCCGGGTTGGACGCCGTATCGACATAACCTAGGAGAACCAGAGTGTGCGAAAGCAAGAGTAACGCGTTGATCTTTTTGATAATCCTTTGCAATGACCGTGAGCTAGATCTTCCCTTGTTCAAAATATGAAGACTGACAAGTGAATCAACCAAGTGCAAGAATCTTGTCTTCTTGATACGTTGTTTGAAAATACGCCAACGAATACTAGTGAGCACGGCCCTTAATTCCAATTTGTTGATATGCTCTTGCTGCTCAGGAGATTGGCCATACTTCCAACGCCACCCACAGACTGTCTTCCAAGACCACAAATGTGCAGGCACAGTTGTTCGCAACTTGTCGTAGGTAACAACCGGTTCTGTTTCAGCTTTTAAAAGAATGTCGCTACCTTTTGTCGAAACCAAAGTGCCCAAACGTGAAATCAAAATCTCTGAGTTACCCTCAACAACAGGATTCCGCCCCGCTTTCCAGGGTGGCCTGGTCAGAAAACTGTTCAACCCGGCATCCGCTTGACCAGAGCCTGGTTGGCACCGTTGCAACATTGTTTGCAAACTCATCTGGGGACACAGGTTGCGAGGGAGGCATAATGACCGCATCAAGAACGCTGCCACTTGAATACCCCAACTGTTCCCCAATAAGGTTAACCTGGTATCCTCGTGTTTCAAAGGATCAGTTTTGACTGCTTGCTTTGGTAAACATTTCAACGTATAGTCCAATGGCAGGCCCAGAATACATTCGCGTTCTGAAACCCCAACCATCTTCCAACCTTTTCTCTTGTGAACCAAACCATTTTCATACTTGTAGTGATGCGGCGGGAACCTCCACCTATCACCAGCCCATAAGGACAAATCCCGTTCACTACAACTCTGAACCCCCGCTGGTTTAAACCCAGGGCCCTTTTTTGGTTGACTTGTAGTGAAAGTGCATAACTTATGGTTAGTTCCCCCCGCTAGTGACCACCCGTAAGGCAAGTAGTCATCAGGGTTAACTTCCAAATTGAACGATACTTGGCCCCAAGAACGCGCTTCGCTATTGGGAGGCAAATAGATTTCAACTCCATCCTCGGCCTCGACGATCCAATCAAACCACCAAAACCTGGGACGGCGACACAAGCTCAAACCCAAAGCGTCGATTTTGAAAGGAAGCATGCCAATCGCGCGCGTTATTTCGACTCTGCCCTTCTCATCTATTGAGCAACCAGATGTCATAAGGACCAAAGTTTCACACCAACTGAAGACATCCTTGCATAAGTCCCTTACACGACAAACATGAGAATGAAGAGCTGCCACAGGGTCACAATTACATGACCCCGAAAAAGCCTCAGAAGGTGGTCCTCCCGCTACCAAAACACAGGAGGTCCTAGGATACATTCCCGCTAGACTTTGCACTACCGCAGGTGTGATATCAACTACGTCGTCAAAGTGTTGAACTCCAGGAAAGTTACTTTGAAGAGTACGATATGCTTCGCTAGACCTTTCCACGCTGACATACCCAGAAATTTGTGCACCAATAGTATCTAAGGCTACTCGTAAGCTTCCCATGCCATCAAATAACGAAATCACCAGAAGCTGGTTGTCATCGGTCACTTCCTCCCTTTCACCCCTGATGAATTTGCTCTTGGCGGCTTGTCCGAAGGCTGTCAAGCCCACGCTCTGGCAAAGACCACCGCCATCCTCCGAAGCGTCCGACACAGTGCACAAAGGGTCGTAAGGCATCCTAATGTCCATGAAGGCTAACAAGGACAATGACAAAGCAGCAAACAATTCTTCCTTCACTTCGTTAGGGATTGGCTGCCACAAACGCATGTTACCCTCAAAGGATGCCGTAAAAGTCCAACTCTCGTTGAAGATTGACATCAGGGGCCTACGGAAGCTGAAAAGGTAATTGAACCCCCCCAAAGTCACCTGCATACGCTTCAAATCACATCTCTCGCTTTTCAAGAGATGATATGCTGCTTTGAAGTATCGTCCTACCTTTTCCAACTTGGGGTAAATGATGCCCTGAACCCCATCAACAACGGCCCCCTGCACTTCAGCTACAAGTTGACTTTCCGCAGACTTTTTCAAATTCCTGGGTACCTTATGCCTGCTGTATTCCTCCCGCAAAGCCCCCGCCAAAGGATCCAGGGTCCCATCTAGGAGTGAAGCGGCCTCCGGGTTTGTTCTTCTCAAGAGGTCAAAATTGTCTAAGTAGATGCGGTACCCCAGAGATTCCTGTGGCAGAGGCTGGTCACGCCTAATTTCGAAAGAACGGCTGACCTTATGCTTATCCATGGCAGCATGTACAATACCCCTGTGCAAAGCTTGCGCTACAGCAACGCTATTGATGAAGCCCATCGGCAACACCAAACTAGAAAGCACATATTCTTCATGTGGGTCTGGGGAAAGCTCTGGTGGCAGCACCCTCCCGAAACACAGGAGCGGCCGCCATACACTACCTAGACTTACCACATAAAACATGGCTTTGATATCTTCTGAGGAAATCAACAGCGTCTCATTGGGATACAGCTCCAAGGGTTGCAGCTGACTAAGCATCGGTAGGGTAGACATGTCCCCGACAATTGACTGAAACATGGAATTGACCGGCCGTAAATCCATGATGAGTCGCAGAACATCAACACCGTCAACGTTTTCATTTTTGGGGACACCAAACAAACCCCCAACCATGGGTTTCCCATCGACCCGGATGACATCCTTCAAAGGAAAAGGTTCACAAATACCCCGATCTATAAGCCCAGCAGCTACTTCGGGCTAATCATCCTCATCCACAAAGATACGAGGAGGTGGCATGTACACCCACTCCCGCACTGGCTTCAAATACTTCGCAGGGTTAATAAGAAAATCTCTAACCCCACCTGTACAACTCTCTTCGCCTCTGACAATTCCGGCAAGCCCTTTGGGCGGCAAACTGTGGATAAGATTGGCCCACCTAATTTTCTGAGCGGAGTGACACTCTTCACCGTAAGCATTCACAATCCTACGGCTCCAAAACGCACGCATGGATTCATCAGTGAAATTCTCTTGGCTAAAGCGGTCTATCAAGACCATGGATTCTTCCAAAGTTCCAACCAAATCTTTTTGAAGGGCATTCATCTCCCCCCTAGGTGGAACCCCCAAAACCCCGCCTGACATCCAGTTCAAGGATGCTATGAGACAATTCAACCAATGACCCTTGTCAGTTGCATGATCATCCCGTGGCGTGTCACAGGGGACCATGGGGAGGGGAAATACACCCCCACCCGTGTTAACCGCTGTAGCTGCTTTTTTCTTTAGGGTCAAAAACAGCTCTGTGCCAACTCTGCTGAGCGCCCCTTTGAGCTCTCTGGCAGGGTGCCTCTCAGAGTTGAAGCTGCAACCCACAGCATCTGCTCCCGCATCCTCAGGAGTCCTTCCCAAGCTAAAGCCCCCCGTAAGTTCAGGGGACCTGGATACATCATCTACAATTATGTCGGGGCCACTATAGCTGTTCTCCCAGATTGCTCTCCCTTGCTCCCCCTGTCTCCCTTGTCTCCTTTCCCTTGAATTCCCTTTGCGCCTGAACCTTTGTTCCCTTTCAGCCCTTTGGTGTTGCCGGGGGTCAAAGGCGGGCTGGGTCCCCATGAGCCTTGCTTGCCTTTCCCCTTCCAAACCTCCGCTACCTTGAGTTCGCGATGGTGCTGCGTTGCCGCTGTTCTCGACTCTTCGATGCTCGCGAGAGTAGTGGATTCTGGTGGTAGAATTTCTAACTTCAAGGCAAGGTGTGCTGGTGCTCCGTGCGCAATTTGCTCCAACGATTTCAATCGTTGGGTCAGTATATCTGATCCTTTCAAAATTTCCCCCCGCAGAATGCAATCCAACACCGTCGACAGTGTCAGATGCTCTCGTTTCAGGGGTGCGCTTGGGTTCTGCGGGGCAAATATCTGACGATGATATCGAACAAATACTGGCTCTGGATTCTTGCCTTCCCCACCTTCTCCCTGAAGAGCTAGAACCCTGCATTTTGCCTGCTTGATTCCATGACGTGTCAGCAACCCCGGGCATTTCCTGTGTATGTATTTGATCTGATCCTCCTCTGGGAACAGATCTTCCTCTTCTGAATCGTTGCTCTTCTCTGTCTCGGTTGTGCTCGATGAGCTGGATTTGTCTTTTTTCCTCTTCAACCGAATTTTTGGCCGTTTGAATCTCGGATCTAGGGCGCTGTTTTTCCATGACCATTGGCTGTCTTTGAGCATAGCTTTCACTCTTTCCCTCCCGCGAAGCCTTTTCTTTTTCGACGGCTTTGTTGGACTGGCTGGACTGGCTGGATCGGCCCCTCCTGGCGTCCTCTCCCTTGGACCTACTCCTTGTCCTCCCCCATAACCTAACTCCCGGGCCAGTTGGTTGATCCCTGAAAGACCCCCCGTGGAACCATGATCTTTGAGATTGGTGATCCATGTGATCTTCTCGTCTATCTCTCCAACCTCGCGGGTGTAGAACAACTCTTGGTCCATCACTTGCTGATCGGTGGTCACGCCTACCCTTGAGATGAACAGGGGGGCACTTGACTGAAGACGCCATTCTCTCAAACTGTCGTGGTTGGTTCCCAAAAGAGTTACTTGGGCCCATTTTCCCAAAGAATCTTCAACAAGACTGTCAATCTTTACTGCTGCTTCCGCGTCAACACCAAGGTATTTACCCTTAATATGGTATTTTCCCTCCCGCCGGAACCTGCTCTCCGCAACTGGCGCGAACAGCTCAGGCTCAGGAACAGGGGAGGCACACGGGCTTCCCGCACCGTCAAGAGGAGCCCGTGCTGGCCGCTTCCGTAGCAGTCCTGCTCTGCGCGACGCAACTCTAGCCTTAGCTTTCGCCTTGGCTTTCCCTGCCGCCTTAGGTAAAGCTTTTGCTTTGGCTTTTGCTTTCACCTTAGGGGGCATCGCTTTCGCTTTCGTCTGTGTCTCCGGTAGGGGGTTGATACGCTGCCGCTGCCTCTCTTGCAAGGCGTGCTGCCTTACGCTCTTCCCCCCTTTCTCTCCACTTTTTACCCTTGTTTTTCTTTTTTCGCGGCCTTTGACCCTCTGCTCTTGGAGGCACAGGAGCTGGGGGATTGGGCGCCTCTCGGGTCACAGGAAAACGCCGAGGCAGTGGCGGGCGATCGTCCTCAAAAGGTGCGCTAGCCCTTGCCAAGCTACCAGACGAAGCTGGAAGACCACCTCCTCCCGCAGAAACAGGAGAAGGGGCCTTGGCGCTAGATTTCGCTGCGGCTCTCCCTGGACTCGAAACCGCCGGCGCAACTCCCGCAGACGCAGGAGCCGCCCCAGCAGGAACAGGAGCTTCCCCCGGCAAATCAGGGGCTGCTCCCGAAATTGAAGGTGGCAAGGGTACAGGCTGTGTTGCAAGCAGACCGTAAACCTCACCAACAGTTCTATCCAGAATATCCAATATTGGTAGTACCCCAGCTTCGGTGAGCCGTGGGTCAAAAGCAATTGATCCAAAAGCCCTAGCTGCCCTGCACAAACCACACACAGGATTAATATTTCGCCAGCGTCCGCAAACCGCACACACGTGCAATGGAGCGGGACCTGACATCCTGTGCCAATCGGAGGGAGCTAAAAGCCAAAAGATTGCGTGTGAATTCCTAACTACAGGGGGCTGAGACCAAGGGTCATGAGTCATGACTTCATCTTCAAATGCAAAACAAAGTCTGCAAGTAGTAGCAGTCGAAACTAGAAATCGCCTGGAAATCAAGGATTGGTGATAAATTTTGCCTTGGCACATGATGTCGCGGACCTCCTGATCTGATATAGCGGCCTCTTCAAATCTTTGGCACTGACAGTCAGGTTTTGCAGTGGCTTAGAAGCCTGAGAGTCCTTGCTGCAGTCAATCCACCTGTGCTTTAATAACTGCTGACTTCCAGCTTGTGGAGTCTTTGCAACCTTTCAACTGACTTGCCTGTTACACAAGTCACCAAGAGCCAATCCTGAGCACGTGAAAGCACGGTCTTTTAACCTCATTGCTGCAGCGGTATTGCGGCTGACCAGTGGTTCATCTGCATTCGCAGATTGCATAATTGTCTTAACGTGCTTCGCACGCATGTGGAGAGTGGTTGCATATCATCGGCCCATTGAATCGTGGCCACGGCATTGAAGATTCTGGCACTCAAGGACAAAAACTGTCTGGTATGGCTTCACAGTCGAAACATGAAAACAAATCTACTCCATGGTCTCTTGATTCACAACAGCCTATGACATGCAGGACAGCCAAAATCAGAGCGCTAAAGAAGCTTTCAGCCAGAAGCCAGTTGTGGCACAAGCCCTCAGGGCGTCAGGTATGCCCGGTTAAAAGCCTCCAGCTCCAGCTTAAAATCAAACACTGAAATTGTGCCATGTTCTCGCCGTCCCAATCCATGACGAGCTGCAACAGCTTTGAAACGGATGAGCTGCACGAACATACTCCCCTTTGTGAGCATGGCAAACTCATGATAATCAACATGTAAAATGACTATTCTATCTATATATATATATTATTACTATTGTTATTCTTTTCTGCCAAGAAAAGCATCAAAAAATGGAAAGATATTCTCCCTTTTCTCCCTTTATTCCAGAACATAAGGAAGCGTGGCCTCTCTGGCCAAAGATTGCGCAACAGCCGAGTCTGTCTTCTCCGAACAGACCTCCGAGGAAGGATTTGTACGCGGTACATGCTGCAGATCGCTTGCAGAAGCAACAAATTCTCGAGCCACCGCTTGTTCCACTGCATCCACATACCCCTCAGCCTCTGAATGAACTTGCTCCTCCACATCTCTAGAGTTTGAACCAGCAGCTGCATGGGGTGCAATGATCTGTCTGGCTACAGATCCTGCTACCATGGAGTCGGCATGCTCGGATTCTTGTTGGGAAGGAGGGATCTTGCTTTGAGCTGACGTGCCACTACAAGCGCCATCAATGGTCTGTCTGAGGATTGCTTGAACCTCTGCACCACCATCAGCATCTGATCGTGGTTGCTCGACTAGATCCTTTGGCAATGAACTGGCATAGGGAACTGTTGCATGCTCTGCAAACGTATCTCTTGCGACCAACTGCACAGCATGGGAAACTGCACCTTCCGATTCAATGTGGGAGGATGGGGCCGTACGCTGTGTTGGTACTTCCTGTGCGGCTGCTGACACAATGACTTCTCTAGCAACACCGTTCACTGCATAACCATCTGACAACGCTTCCTCTGGTATGTGTCCACTTTGAGAACGAACATCAGACTCATACATCCCACCCACAATGAGATTTCTAGTAATCGATTCCGGAACAACAGAATCTGTTTTCTGAGAAAGTTGTTCATGCGATGGTTGAGGGACACCCTGAAGATTGCTTGCAGAAGCAACAAATTCTCGAGCCACCGCTTGTTCCACTGCATCCACATACCCCTCAGCCTCTGAATGAACTTGCTCCTCCACATCTCTAGAGTTTGAACCAGCAGCTGCATGGGGTGCAATGATCTGTCTGGCTACAGATCCTGCTACCATGGAGTCGGCATGCTCGGATTCTTGTTGGGAAGGAGGGATCTTGCTTTGAGCTGACGTGCCACTACAAGCGCCATCAATGGTCTGTCTGAGGATTGCTTGAACCTCTGCACCACCATCAGCATCTGATCGTGGTTGCTCGACTAGATCCTTTGGCAATGAACTGGCATAGGGAACTGTTGCATGCTCTGCAAACGTGTCTCTTGCGACCAACTGCACAGCATGGGAAACTGCACCTTCCGATTCAATGTGGGAGGATGGGGCCGTACGCTGTGTTGGTACTTCCTGTGCGGCTGCTGACACAATGACTTCTCTAGCAACACCGTTCACTGCATAACCATCTGACAACGCTTCCTCTGGTATGTGTCCACTTTGAGAACGAACATCAGACTCATACATCCCACCCACAATGAGATTTCTAGTAATCGATTCCGGAACAACAGAATCTGTTTTCTGAGAAAGTTGTTCATGCGATGGTTGAGGGACACCCTGAAGATTGCTTGCAGAAGCAACAAATTCTCGAGCCACCGCTTGTTCCACTGCATCCACATACCCCTCAGCCTCTGAATGAACTTGCTCCTCCACATCTCTAGAGTTTGAACCAGCAGCTGCATGGGGTGCAATGATCTGTCTGGCTACAGATCCTGCTACCATGGAGTCGGCATGCTCGGATTCTTGTTGGGAAGGAGGGATCTTGCTTTGAGCTGACATGCCACTACAAGCGCCATCAATGGTCTGTCTGAGGATTGCTTGAACCTCTGCACCACCATCAGCATCTGATCGTGGTTGCTCGACTAGATCCTTTGGCAATGAACTGGCATAGGGAACTGTTGCATGCTCTGCAAACGTATCTCTTGCGACCAACTGCACAGCATGGGAAACTGCACCTTCCGATTCAATGTGGGAGGATGGGGCCGTACGCTGTGTTGGTACTTCCTGTGCGGCTGCTGACACAATGACTTCTCTAGCAACACCGTTCACTGCATAACCATCTGACAACGCTTCCTCTGGTATGTGTCCACTTTGAGAACGAACATCAGACTCATACATCCCACCCACAATGAGATTTCTAGTAATCGATTCCGGAACAACAGAATCTGTTTTCTGAGAAAGTTGTTCATGCGATGGTTGAGGGACACCCTGAAGATTGCTTGCAGAAGCAACAAATTCTCGAGCCACCGCTTGTTCCACTGCATCCACATACCCCTCAGCCTCTGAATGAACTTGCTCCTCCACATCTCTAGAGTTTGAACCAGCAGCTGCATGGGGTGCAATGATCTGTCTGGCTACAGATCCTGCTACCATGGAGTCGGCATGCTCGGATTCTTGTTGGGAAGGAGGGATCTTGCTTTGAGCTGACATGCCACTACAAGCGCCATCAATGGTCTGTCTGAGGATTGCTTGAACCTCTGCACCACCATCAGCATCTGATCGTGGTTGCTCGACTGGATCCTTTGGCAATGAACTGGCATAGGGAACTGTTGCATGCTCTGCAAACGTATCTCTTGCGACCAACTGCACAGCATGGGAAACTGCACCTTCCGATTCAATGTGGGAGGATGGGGCCGTACGCTGTGTTGGTACTTCCTGTGCGGCTGCTGACACAATGACTTCTCTAGCAACACCGTTCACTGCATAACCATCTGACAACGCTTCCTCTGGTATGTGTCCACTTTGAGAACGAACATCAGACTCATACATCCCACCCGCAATGAGATTTCTAGTAATCGATTCCGGAACAACAGAATCTGTTTTCTGAGAAAGTTGTTCATGCGATGGTTGAGGGACACCCTGAAGATTGCTTGCAGAAGCAACAAATTCTCGAGCCACCGCTTGTTCCACTGCATCCACATACACCTCAGCCTCTGAATGAACTTGCTCCTCCACATCTCTAGAGTTTGAACCAGCAGCTGCATGGGGTGCAATGATCTGTCTGGCCGCAGATCCTGCTACCATGGAGTCGGCATGCTCAGATTCTTGTTGGGAAGGAGGGATCTTGCTTTGAGCTGACGTGCCACTACAAGCGCCATCAATGGTCTGTCTGAGGATTGCTTGAACCTCTGCACCACCATCAGCATCTGATCGTGGTTGCTCGACTAGATCCTTTGGCAATGAACTGGCATAGGGAACTGTTGCATGCTCTGCAAACGTATCTCTTGCGACCAACTGCACAGCATGGGAAACTGCACCTTCCGATTCAATGTGGGAGGATGGGGCCGTACGCTGTGTTGGTACTTCCTGTGCGGCTGCTGACACAATGACTTCTCTAGCAACACCGTTCACTGCATAACCATCTGACAACGCTTCCTCTGGTATGTGTCCACTTTGAGAACGAACATCAGAATCGCACATCCCACCCACAATGAGATTTCTAGTAATCGATTCCGCAACAACAGAATCTGTGTTCTGAGAAAGTTGTCCTTGCGAAGCTGCATCGGAGTGCGCAGGCACTGCACTGTGTGAGCTTGCACCAAAGATCACACCTTTGGCCATGTCAATGGCGGCATCGGATGGCACCGCTGAATGCCCAGTGGAAACATTGGAAGCTGGGTTCCAATCACCTTCCAGGACAGGAACATCAATACATCCGTCCTCTGCTTGCTCTGCTTGCTCTGAATGTGGTGAGGCACTGGACTCCAAATTCACCAGGATTTTCTGCGCCAGGGACTGCGCCAGCTGCGAATGGCTTCCGTCGATTGCTGAAGCTGAAGCCGAGCTTGGGATGTCGAGCTTGGGACTGGAGAATCTGGAGATGGACTGAATTGACTGAATCATATGTCTGGCAAGGTGCGTTGCTACCATGTCTGTGTCCGACAGCTGTGCATCAGACACGCCAACTCCAACATCCATATTCTCCATGTTCTCGATCGTAGGTGAAGGATTGAGAAATTCACGCAGCATGGCACAGACTTCAGATCCCTTCTCTGTCCCCAGCTCGGACTGAACCTCAGGGGTTGACCCACTCCTACCGCCCATTTTAAAAGAATTGGGGATGTCGATTCTGAGCTTACTGCACTTACCGGTTGAGTTGTTGGCAAACACTGTTTCAGTGTTTCAAAACATTAGACTCACTCCACCCTGCCTCGGAAGCATGCACCAGGGGCGATGTTCCACGGGAAGCATTGACAATCTGCTGTGCAAGGTCATTAGCCAAAACGGAACGAATATCATCGTCGTCTGGAGTACCATGGTAGGTGCGTGCCACGATGGACTCAATAGAACCAAGGGAAGACGCCGCTACTTCTTTGAAGACTTTGGCCATCATGGAATCCGCATCGGGCGATGGTGCCTGATTTGAATCCAGATCCATTTGGGAAATATTGTCCCAGCGAGCCATCTGCCCAGTCTCTGCTAAGATTTCTTTCATGAAACGGTCCACAAGTTGTGCATGCTCTTCGCTTTCATGGTGCAAATCATCAGCAGGACTCAACGCTGGAGGTGCTGGAGGCCCTAGGCCAAAGAGTCTTTCAAGTGCTGGGTCAAGCCCAACCCGTCGATAAACGCGGCCTGGCCAAAAAGGTGAACAAATCACCGTGGCCAACGATGGTGGTTAGCAAACCGTCAATAAACATTGAACAAGTTTTTCCTTCGATTGATCATTATAGGGGGTTATACTAAGTTATACTGCTACTACCTAATATATTGAGGATTATCACAATGCCTGGGAACAAACTGAATTCTGTGACTTGAACTTCAAAACATGCCAAGCCATCCCCTCTTCGTCAGCCACTGTCGATTTGATTTCGTGACCACACCTCACTGCGTGTTCATTCAAAGAGCAAACCATCAGTGAAAACATATTAACCAACAAGCATCAGCTGGGAAACCCGGGCGCTCGTTGGGAATCGTGATTTTCATCTTGTTCAGACGCGGAAGTTTGGATACCTGGAAAAACGTTTTGTTGTTGCAAATTCGGAATGTCACTTTGATGTTCCCAACAACACGAAATATGTGAACGAAAGCAAAATCAACCAAACTTGCCGATCTACGATGACCTGACAACAGCAATCATGGAATCCGATTCACACAAACATTCATCGGCCTTCCGCATTGCCCGCTGCCATGTCAGAGGTACCTCGCATTCGGTTTTGACCAGCGTCGGTTTGAATTTGCCCTGACCCTACTTGGACTCTGTTAAAAATGGATTCCGACATCACAAACATTTGGCAAAAATTGGGGAATTACCCTATTTTTATTTATTTTTGCCATTTGGTTCAGGTCAATTTGTTACATGAAAAAACATCACCGAAATGGGTTCAGGCCTCTGGGCAGAACTCGTCTGGTGGAGCTGGTGGAGCCGTTGGCCGCCGGAAGTGGCGTCTTGGCGGAAGCACGGCTGGCATTGCGACAATGATGATGGCGTTTACCAACACTTGTGTTGTTTAGGGAAGCTGTCATGTTTTCCAGGAAAACCAATACCAAGAAATGATTCTGTTATGCAGTGGGTTTTGCAAATTTCGTCCGCAAGTCCTTCTTTTGTTTTCATGAATACTCAAAATGTTAAAACAATTTATGCACATGGTGGGTCCAAACCATCTCGGGACATCGCAAACAATCAAATTTTGGCAAGAATGAAGCTTCGGAACATGCATTGATTTTTTTGAACAGATTTCAACCATACTATTTTGCAAATTATGTCAGTATCACATGCTGAAGGTTGAACAGGTTCAACGATTCATTTTCGAACATCTAACCAAACAAACACCACCAACACCATCAAAAAACACCACACTCATCTGCGTATAGGTTTGCAATTTGGTTTCATTAAAATGCAAAAAACAAAGCAAACAACTAACTCCAAAACCGTTCCAAATGGAGACCCATGAGAACATACGCATAAACATACATACATACATACATACATACATAGATACATACATACATCCATCCATCCATCCATCCATCCATCCATGCATGCATGCATGCATGCATGCATACATACATACATACATTACATACATTACATACATTACATACATTACATACATTACATACATTACATATATTACATACATACATACATACATCCATCCATCCATCCATCCATCCACCCACCCATCCGTCCATCCATCCATCCATCCATCCATACATACATACATACATACTTACATACATACATTACATACATTACATACATTACATACATTACATACATTACATACATTACATACCTACCTACCTACCTACCTACCTATATACATACATACATACATACATACATACATCCATCCATGCATGCATGCATGCATGCATACATACATACATACATACACATACACACATACACACATACACACATACGTACATACACACATACACACATACACACATACACACATACACACATACACATACATACATACCTACATACATACGTACGTACGTACATACATACATAAACTACATACACACATACACACAAACACACATACACACATACACACATACACATACAGATACACATACATACATACCTACATACATACATACATACGTACGTACGTACGTACGTACGTACATACATACATACATTAACTACATACATACATACATACATGCATACATACATTACATTACATTACATTACATTACTTTACATTACAGTACTGTACTGTACAGTACAGTACATTACATTACATTACATACATATATAGATAGACAAACCGTCGTAGTAATTGGGTGATATACAGAACATATTACCTGAAATGTTGTTGGCATGTGATCATGTGTTTGCACAATATTTGCACACATCATGATCTGTTTGTCTCTGTCGGTCTTTGGTTTAGTCACATTATACAATTGCGGTATTGCAAACGGGCGGCTGCTTTTTCATGTGCAACAACAGAAAGACATAGAAGGTTTTTACCTTTGACCTTTTGGCAATTGCGTGCGTATAACACACACACACATCCAACATTTGTTTGGTTCTATTTACATGTTTACTGCGAACCATATGTTCGGTTCCCCAGTTCGAACTCGCAACAGGGACAAAATTCCAGCTGTGGCTCTGCAATGCCCTCGCCCAGTTTCAAGCGACAATTCATATCAACACACATTTGGTCGCTGAAAGTGCCAAACCCGTGAATGCATCCATGAACGCCTCGACAATTGAGAAACAAATGGCGCAATTCTCTTGTATCCGGAGGTTTTTCTGTTGTTTTATTTTTTTTGCAAACGAATCAAAAAATCAAATTTCGCACACCGGGACAATTCTCAAAACACAAATGATTCAACAACAGAATTGCACAGCAGAACCCCCCACCTTCACCACCACACTGACCACCGCCACAAAAAATCAAACAAAAACGACGAAAACAAACATAAAAAATACAGAAGACACAACCGCGAAAAAAAAACATACGACAACAACAACAACAACAACAACAACAACAGCAACAGCAACAGCAACAGCAACGACAACGACAACAGCAACGACAACGACAACAACCACAACGACAACAACAACAACGACAACGACAACGACAACGACAACAACAACAACAACCACGACAACGACAACGACAACGACAACGACAACGACAACGACAACAACAACAACAACAACAACAACAACAACCGCAACAACCGCAGCAACCGCAGCAACAACAACAACAACACGAACAACACTACCATTAGCACCACCAACATCAACACCCACAGCAACACCAGAAACAATAACAACAACCAACAACCAAGAACCACAAACCAAGAACCAACAACCAGCACGAGACACATAATACCCAACCACCACCCCAGCTACCAGGTACCACCACCACCACCAGCAAAAAGAAGAAAAATGAAAAGAAGAAGAAAAACAAGAGAATCGGGTGACTCACCACCCTGCAACTGTCGACATGTTTTTTCCATTCTCAAGAGGAAACCCTGAAATCCCAATTTTTTGACATTTTTCATATTCGAATGTCATTTAGAGAGTATCATGTCATACTGCGTGGGCCAGTTCACAATGAACGAAACGGTATTTCGCACAGATGAAACTACATATTTCCTAACACATCACATGCCCAAACGGCTTAGACGCATCTTTTCTCAACTCTGCCACAAGCATTTGGGAAGCATCAAACAAATGCTAGCGTAGCATCCAAGGCATGTCCAAGCGTAGTAACCTATTCTGTTACCGTTTTCAGTTATCATCTAGCGCACGTTTAAAAACATGCGCAAGCGAAGCAACATATTTTGTTACCGTTGGTTCAAACATTTGCTAGCGTAGCATCACGCATGTGCAAGCGAAACATATGCTAGCGTAGCATCGAAGGCATGTGGAAGCGTAGCAACATGTTTTATTACCGTAGCATTAATGCCAAGGGACGTTGTTAGCCCCACCCTACCCCACCCCACCCCATCTCTAATGTAGCATCACGTAGGTTTGCAAGTGCCAAGGAACGTTTTTAGCCCGACCCCACCCCACCAGTCCCTAACGTAGCATCACGTAGGTGTGCAAATGCCAAGGGATATTATTAGCCCCACCCCACCCCACCCCGCCCGGGCGTACGATGACCGAATCATACATTGCACTACATCTGGAGCGGCCAGTCAGCTGATAGCCAAAAACAACGACGCCGACGACGACGACGACGACGACGACAACAACAACAACAACAACAACAACAACAACAAAAAACAATTAAAAAACACCACCAACCCACCAACCCACCAACCCACCAACCCACCAACCAACCCACCAACCTACCAACCAACCCACCAACCCACCAACCCACCAACCCACCAAGCAACCAAGCAACCAAGCAACCAAGCAATCAAGCAACCAAGCAACCCAACCCAACCAACCAATCAACCAACCAACCAACCATTCAAACCAACCAACCAACCAACCAACCAACCAACCCACCAACCAACCAACCAACCAACCAACCAACCACAAACAACAAACAACCAACAACACACAAAACACCCAAAAAAAAACAACAAACAACCAAACAACCAAACAACCAAACAACCAAACAACCAATGCGAGATTCCCAGAGTACCAAAATACTAACAACTTAACTCCAAGCCCCACCTAAGTAAGACTCAAAGTTCCTTTTTTACACCAGGCATCTGAAGCCAGATCTTGAGCCTTGAGCCAAGTATTTGGCAGAAGTCTCATGCATGTAGAGCGGAGGACTAAAGTTCACTTTAAGTCCACATAAATTAGGCATTGCATGAGAAAGCTAAACAAAGTCACAAATCACGTGAGCAAAGTTTTCGCACATTCATGCAAAGTGCTTGGTGCCCTGCGACACAAAGTGAAGATGATTAAAAGTTAAAAGTACCTTCCAAATGTCAGCCTTGAAACACTGTTCTCTGGACAAAAGTCACCAAAAACGTGACGTCCAAAGCGAATTCTTTCAGGTTCATAGCTCTGTTGACCTACAAACCCTGGTTGTTTAGTTCAGCTAAGTAGGTCATTTTAATTAGCCCAAAAAGAAACAGAGAAAACCAGACAAGGTTTGTGTTTTTCCCCCTCAGCAGTCGATCTTTTCAACACAGGAATCAGTGATCCTTCAAAATGCTTTAAAGCATTCTGTGCATGCAAAATGCAAGCACCATGATCAACTGTGGTCATCATCGAGAGGAAAAACCAAACATTTCGGGGAACACCGAGTGACCCATCCGTGAACATCAAACTGCACACTGCCACTGCCGATGACAGGCGCTGCAGCTACTTTCAGTCAATCATGACAGCATTTCATGATTGCCAAAAACACTTCAAACATCTTCACGCCACTTGACATGTTTCCGAGAGACTTCAAACATATCATAAACATGCAATGCAGTCCGAAACTTTTTCAGATCACCACAAATGAGTTTCAAAACATTCCAACAAATTCAGCATCCAACTCAGAAATCCTCAGGAGATGGAGAGCACGACTGTAAACCATGCAGCTGTTCCAAATGCAGAATCGATTCTTCGATCAATTCCAGGTTTGAGCTCATCTTCGGACAGAACGCATCACGCTGAGACCAAAGGGGATTGAAACAGCATCAAATTCCATGTGAATCCACTATTGGATATAAAATCTTTTCGACATTCCAAAGATGGTCGAAAATGCATGGAATTCCAGTTTGAATACAGCAAATTGCATCATACCACACGATGAGAAACTCTACGACTCTACAATCATCTTGGCGGTCCAACGCAGTACTGTTTCCCAGTTTCACAAGCTGTGGCAAGTTTAGTAACCAAAAGCACCGATCCAAAGTTTGTTTGGAAACCTAGTCCCATAGTACCTTTGCTCGATGGAGTTCTCTAGCAAAGATGATGCCACAAAGTAAGCATCACGGGAATCAACAAAGCAGTTCCAGATTCCCCGGTCAAAGTATTTCCCATACGGCTGTGAAGTCAAATCTTTCTAGCTGTTCGGAAACTAAAGTAGTGCAAGTTCACCAAGTTTCCACATTAGTGGGGTGGGTGTTGAAGAGTAGTGCAGTGTTATATCAGATTTCCACAAAGATGGTTCCGGTTCGTACAAATCCCGACTGCAGCAACCAGGCAACCAGGTCATAATGCCATCTCAATGCAGCAACCAGGCAACCAGGTCAAAATGAAGGTTCAAAACTCTTAAAGTTAGGGTTATCATAGACTGCGAAAATCCAAACAGACTTAATTACAACCACCAGTCGCTCGCGAACGCAACGTTGGGGTCGGCCTCCACCACGGCGAGTGTTTAAGAACCAAAAAAACAGGTTCACCCCAAACGACGGCTTTCACGCTCAAGAACTCAATTCTTTTCCACACAGGAAACGACGAAAGCAAAGTAAGTTGTTCATGCAACATGCACTCTGCTATGTCGGTCTTCTTGCACTTGTCCCGTCTTGAGAATAGCAGCGGAGTCACACGGATTCTCAACATACCAAAAGAAAAGTCGTTCAGCTTAATCATGGTGAACTCGCAGTTGACGAATTCACCAACATCTCCAAAAACATTTCCAAATAACTTCAAACTCATCACAAATTCCACAAACATTCTTCTTGTCCATGAAGTTGTTGTAAAACGACATGCAGCTCTCGAAAATGCTGCGTTTTGGAGAAAAAACAGTTTGGTTTGTTGTTGTTGAAAAACCATCAGCACATCCAGGAAAAACGAAGTCGCACCAAAAACGTCCAAATTCACTTGCAAATGCCACGCATGCAGCAAGTGGATTTCAAAAACACACGTTGAAGTTCTTGTCCATAAACATCATCACCAGATTCTGCAGCACCATGCAAAGTCCAGAAAACATCAAAAAATATATCGTTCCCAGATGTTATTCCACCATTCTACAGCAAATTCAGAGTTCTGCTCAAAAATGACATGGTTGTCACCAAATTCCAACTGCCACACCAAGTTGAGGAGGAACGTGGCACATGTTCACAGTATCAACGGGAGTTTATACTTCCATACCCCGTTTTGCTACGATTCCCATGCAGCTTGGCCAAGAAAGTTTCCAACATGCAGCACAATGCATTGTATATGTATCCACATCATCCGCAAAACCATTGTGAGGATCCGCACACGAAGTCATCTCTTCCCAGCAGTTGCAGATGAATTGAAAATACTTGTGTACGTAATTATTCCTGTGTCATCGCTGTTGTCTGTGTCCACACACCCATTGATGCAGGAAAGTTGAACCAAAGTGCCAAGTTGAAATCACCTCAAAACGGATTCCATGCAGTCTAGCACATCATCAAAGAAGTCCCATAGATTCTGCACAGAGCATCCATACCAGTGAATTCCAGTCACATTGCACAAACGAAAAATCACCAAAAAAACATAGCTCAAGCATGCAGCTCTCAATCTCCCCCCATCAGCGCCATTCGAATTCGCGGTGGTAAACATATCCGGCGTTGAGGAAGGCGTCAACGCGGCAGCGCATCAAGAATGCACAGAAATCTGGGGTCCTGGGGGTGGAAGTCAATTTCTTCCTGAACTGGCCGATCATCTTCTTGGCGTAGCGACACTCATCGGCACTTTTGTTGAAGACCTTGACAACAGAAGCATGATAAGTAATTGGAGATGCAGGGAATTTCCCCATCTTCAAGAGCCTGCAAGACCAATGATATGTATCCTTCATCCATGCAGGCTTGAGCACTGAGAAATCCACTTCTTCATAATTACCCCACTTGTGAGTGCCGGGCAATCCAGTAGCAATACAGGGGAAAAGGGGCGGTGAGTCCCCGGTGTTGGAGATAAAGGAGTACAAGGGAGGCCCCAACTCCGTCTCCAAAAATGATATCAGTTTCAACATATGACAGAATCATGCATGGCTCACTGGAAGGTAACAAACCGCTGTACAAGCAAGGTTCTAGACCACAAGAGCGTAACCTGCACTTATCAACAATCGACGACAAGTACACATTCCACTCCTGGCTGGCACTCCTCAGTCCATTCAGGGCTTTACTCAGCCACAGGTACAGCGCCTCACCACTTATGGAAGTGATGCTTGCAGGCAACTTGGCGACCACCTTCCGGGTACGCAGCGGCGTGGCCATAAAGGCCGCCGAAATGTCAGCTGCTCCAACAAGCCAATCTCTTTCACCTGCAAAGCACAGCATGGCAAACAATGCCTCAGCTGAGGGAGTAGGTGACGATATTCCAAGGGACCGGGCTGATTCAGCACCCTTTGCAATGTCTTTCAAGACTATCCGCGCACGGACCAAAGACGCGTTCTTTCGCGTAGTCACCCACCGAGATGGGATTACCCTGCATTGCTTTCTCAAGTCACCTAATTCAGACTCAGTCAACAAGTCACCGCACTGCATGCTATCCAAATTGCCAATTTCAGTCTTCATGCCTTCAAGCGTCAAGTCACCAGGCAACTCCTCCAATGTTGAATCATCAATGGAGCCACTAGGACACCAGATCCGAATACGCTTGTCACCAAACGAAACAACAGAACTGGAGGCATTCTTGTCAAACTTCAACGACGCAAGAGGCAAGTGACAAATGAGGTCATCCGAGTCAGTTGTGAGAAATGCCAAAGCATACACTTCATGCAAGTCGTTGACGGGAGTCTCAGACAACGAAGAATCACATGTCAGGCCAGAAACAAGTCCAGCAACATCAGGTTTCACGTCAATACGCTTGTTGTCATCCCTGACCTCCCGATCCAAGTCCGCAAGTTCCACATCAGGTTCCCGCTTCAAACCTCTTCTCTCAATCAAGAGATCCTCTTCCGACCATTTTCGCTTGACTCCAACAGATGCCTTAGGGTGACTACCAAGAGGATCAGGTCGAGAAACATCACCAGATTGAGAAGAACTCCCAACCTGGGAGGTGTCCCCTTCCCCATTCCCAAGGTTCACATCTACCGGCTCCTGGGACTCAATCGTTGGTTCAATTTTCACTTTCGCGGTTTCACCAGTCAATCCATCATCTTGTGGACCAAACGACAAAGGATCGAGTTCCTCGAAAGAATCCAAGGCATCTTGTCTACGCACAGGAACACTCCCAAGACCATCAAGGTCAGAAACCTCCCTGTTCGAACCTTCCCGTTTCACCTCCTGCAAAACGGTTGGTTTGCTTTCTGAAGGCCCAGAGCCTTGTCCCTGTTCAAGCTCAGAACGGATCCATTTCTCACACCGCTCCATACATTCCCTAGAGTGATTCTTATTCCCACGGGTCCCTCTAATTTCTATTTCCTTACATGCAGAACATTTCAAAGAAACCCCATGTTCATCAAGCCATTTCACTGGCGGTCCTGTTGAAGGACATTTCAAGTCCGAAGGCAAAGGAACAGAAACCTCTTGGGAAGACCTTGGAGCCTCTGGTAAACCACTACGCTCATCAACCAGTCTCACAAACAAACCATGACCATCAAGAATCTCAACAGGCATGCAAAGTTTGATTGACTTGGCTACAAAACGTTGATAAACCATCTCTGAACCAATACGGATTCTCGCAGAAACCCAAACTCCCATTGACGAAAACTCAGGATGCAAGTAAACCCCTTCGACAAATCTTGGCAGGTTAGGATTCTTTGACATGATTGATTCAGGAAGCTCTGCAAGAACCTTACAACCAAACAGTGCAAAAACATGGTTCCTGGCTCTGTCTCCAATCACCAAGTCTCTCGGCGTTCGGCTGGACTGCTGAACAGTCGTGAAATTGTTGTGGGAAAAACAAATATAGTTCATACAGCATTGCAAAACAGGAGAACTGAAAACCAGGGTGTATCCCATTCTCTGAAAATCCAACTGCAACGTCTTCAAACCCTCTTTGATTTCCCGAATAGTTCTCTCTGCAGTCCCATTGGCTTGGTGACCCTGTGGAGGGGCTCTTTCAACCACAACACCCATTGGCAACCCTGCTGATGAAATGAAATTCCCAACAGAAGATTCAGCGTCTGTGACAACTCTCAAAGAATGTTGATCCTTGCTACCCCCTAAACCCATTTCAAGCAACCACTTCTGAAGTTGGCGGTTATCCCTTTGTCGATCACCAGTCATAAGAACACAACCAATGCTTGAACTGTAGGATTCCCGAATAACAAGAAACTTGACATTCCCACGTTCACTGTCTTCAGATTCCGGTACCCATTCAAAATCCTTGTTGAGAAAACCAAAATCCGCATGAATCTCAAATTTGGTTCCTTTTGGGGTTTTCTTTCGGGAATGTTTAGTGACTCCACGGCAACTCTGACAAACCTCGCAAGTCGGCTCGTAAGGCCGATGTCCTCTGAGTCTGTGCTGCACCATCTGGTCTGCACTCAAGGCGCAAACAGTGTCCCCCTTTGAAAAACTACTCGCAACCACCGGAGATACATTGAGGGCTACATCATTCCCTTCATATGGAACAACACGAACCCATGGTGTGTCATGCCAAAACGACAAATCACTAACTTCGTGTTGAGATTTCTTGTGAAACATCCGAACATGGTCCTTGTCAAATGTCACGTCCCAACCCTGCTGAGTCAACTTGCAAACAGAGATAATTGGGTATGTCGTTTTCCCTACCATGACACCCAAAGGAATGACAGCTGGTTTCACATTTCCGTCTCTGTCAAAAACCTCAATCTGCATCAGCAATTTACAACTACCTTCCAAATCAACAGAAGTTCCATTAGCAGCTTGCAACGGCCCTACATTGTTTTGGATTTCGGAGTGTTGAAACTGTTTCAAAACATCTCGGCTAACAACTGACATGCTAGCACCACTATCCAGAAGCCAAAAAGACTCACCCGGACCGATACCATTCAGCATCATCTCACATGGTTTTGACACCACGTGCCCTTCAGTCTCGAAACACTCAGTCATCGACTCTCGTGCTGTCAGCACACCATGTGTGCCGTGCGTATTGGGCTCATTTTTCTCATCAATAGGGTCAAGTTCAAAACCAGAATCAATTCCAACATGCACAAAAGGTTTCAAGTCACAACAGCAGGCTTCCAAGTTTCCTGCATCCAGATCATCACGATCAAGCCACATGTCACCGAAATCATGCATGTCATGAAAGTTGGAATTCAGACAACAACAAGTCAAATCACTGTTCAAGCACAGGTCAAACTCCTCAGAATGATCTTCAACGTACAAACCATCACCATCTTCCAAGCTCATGTCAAACACGCAAGGTTCACAAGGCAAACATGGCACATCGGGACAGGAAACCAAGGCACTCAAAACAAGCACATCTTGCTTTTGCTGGCCATCCAGTTCCGCACTCGCCTCTTCCGCAACAGGTTGATCTTCGTACCAACCTTCAGAGTACCAACAAGTGCCACTATCATCGACCATCGCAAACATTTTGCCCTTCTTCCCACCCGATTTTCCCGTACCTTTGCCTGAACCTTTGACACCTTTCTTAGATGCTGACGGGGCACCATTAGTGCCACCACTTTTTCCAGTTGAAGATCCCTTTGAACCATCCTTGTCGCCGGTCTTCACCCGACAGTTCACCGATATATGACCTGCCTTGCCACATTTATAGCATTTGACTTTCTCCATGTTGGTTGAACAAGCAGACACGTCATGACGTTTTCCGCACTTCGTGCATCTTGGTCCCTGCTTGTCCTTGTCCAATGCAGCATTCACAATAGGATCCCCCGAACCCTCAGATTCTTCACCTTCCTCTTCCTCAGCCACCGACGTGGCAGGATTCAAGCCTGCAACAACCTTCCGAGATTGGAGATGCAAGTCCTTGAAGAGCCTGTGCTGTTGTTCAAATCGACGCGCAGCAAGTCGATAACTCGAATACGATTCCCCACCACTATGCATCAAACAGTAGTTTCTTACATCGTTAGGCAACGAACGAACCAGCATGGTCAACATGTCAGAATCCCCAATCGCTAACCCAACACTGTCACCCAACAAAGTGGAAATCATTCGTGTGTACTTCGCACATGCAAGCTCAATCTGGCGAATCAAATCTGAACTATCTTGTCCTTGAAAGACCCTGTTCAGCAACTGCACTCGCAATGAAAGACCCTCAGTTCTACTACGGAGACTGAATTCGTGGGACAACTGCCGAAGAAGTTCGAAACCATTTCCAAGGTACAGATTGCTACTGCTATATGGATCACCCAAAGTGACTCCCGGGACAATGTCAATCCCTTCCTGAAATGATTGAATCATGACTGCAATCCTACCATGGCTTCCAAAAGTTGCCTTCAAAATGGCACTAAGTCTCACAGCCCTAGACTGCTGGTCAACACCCAAGGTGCTCCACGCAATGCTCGTCGGCCAGTGAGTCGACTGTTCGATCTCTCGCCCAAACTGGACAGATCCCTGGCTAGCCCATGCTACCAGTTCCTGAACATAGGAAGTAAACCCCAAAACCTCATCTTCGCGCGTTTTCCAGGCTGAATAGTCAACAGTGGGACTAGGACCCAACCACTTCTCACTTCTTGAGAAAACATCCCTATTCTCAGATCTGCCCTGACTAGTACCCAAACCAGGCAAATTACCAGTCGCATCAGGAATAAATCCCCCTCCAAACTCAGGTGGAACATCCCCCAATCGATCGGGAACAAACCTCTGGTGGTGAAAAACCTGTTGAAGCTCTCTAGCATTCAATCCCTGCAACAGCTGTTGAATCTGGGTTACTCGGTCGAAGTTACTACCACACTGCATCGGAACATTCTGCACACCATTTCCGGCCATCGGATTTCTCACATTTCCTGGCCTTTGATTCATGCCCTGCAATGTCGGATTCACAACACCCACCCCATTTACTGGTGGACCGTAGCCATACACAGGCATAGGTGGCACAACTCTTCCAGGCTGAGGCCCTACACTACCTCCCCCACTGCCACTTCCGTGGCTACCTGAAGAAGGCGGCACAGGAACTCCAGCTCCTGGAGCAAAGACCATTCCTTGGTTCTGAAAACTCTGAGCTCCTTGGTTCACAAGATCAGGTTGCACAGTGTTCCTGTTACCTGTCCAGTTAGTCCACGGGTCCTCTACTTGCAACGGATCACAACCTTGACACGCACCACCTGCACAAGATCCACGACCTGCCTCACCCTGGCTACCAGCACCTCCGGCACACCCTGGGCAAGCACCCGCAGTCACCCCTGCCGCAGCAGCACGACCTGCACCAGCTTGACCTCGTTCAGCTTGACCTGGACTAAAGAACGACTCAGGACCAACACCTCCTGCACCTGGACTGTTCATTGAAGACCTGGATCTCTAGTAGAGATACCCGAAGGCTCCGCTACCATGTAAAAATCTTAATGAACCCTCAACTCAGCTCAGCGAGTTCCAAATCCTTTTCGCGCCGTCAACAAACAGGTCACACAAGGCACAAAACCAAGTGTCTTAAATTCTCTTGTTACTCGAGCCACTCTCTGGTTGAGCAACACAAAGTCACACGGACTTCTCAAAAACAAAAGACTGCTGTACCAACTGCGGATTCCAGATCAAAAGTTGTTTCAGATAACATCCTACGCAACAATCAACGATTCCGACCTAACGTGTAGCTAGTTAGTACCATAAGTGGTTGATTTAACCAATCCAAACAAAGAATCAACCACTCATAGTACTTTAGCGTCACAGGCGATGTTGTTAGCTAACAACATCGACAAAATTGGTTGCACCAAAACTTGCCGTTTCCATATCATCCAATGATGATATTCACAGAAATCTTTACAGCATGATTTGACGAACAACTTCGTGATGTCAAATCATTTCCAAACGGTCCAAAAATGTTTGAAATACTTCTCAACTGTTCCGAACGTTTCCGAAAATGTTCAAATGTTTCCAAAACCGTTCCAAACAAACTGTGATCAAATCGGCTAAATCCCTAAAGCTCGAAAAACACTCTCGTCTCATTGAAAACGCAAATTCCAGCAAATACAGAGGTCAAAACGCAATGTCACCGAAATCGCATCCAATGAAATACCGTCCATTCTAGAACATTCTCAGCTCATCAAAAGTGCAGAGTCTCAATGAATACCGAAGTCAAATGCAGTATCATAGAAGCATCATCCAATGAACTATTGTACCAAATAGAGGTGCACAACGGTCTAATCCCAGCGTACATCGTGAAGAAGCACGACGGTCCAATACCATAGAAAGACAACGGGCGCCGACCACAAAAAAAGGGTCGGGTTGTGTATGCACCGTACCCCCTTTCTATTTTTGATACCTCTACCATGGCAGCACTAAGGTCTTGATCCCCTTTGGACTGCGCGGTTGCCCACGTGCATACCCGCAGCCTGGAATGGTGCATTTTTACATCTGTTTCGGTCCTCCCATATCTTGATCCTGACTGCTTTTGTACTTGTGTGTCTGTCCACAAGGTGCACTTGTACTCTTTAATTCGTTTTCTACCAGTTTCGTTTTTCGTCTGGTCTCCTGACAACCGACCGTTCGGCCTCTTGTTCTCTTGGGTACTCCTTCTTGGTTGTTTTCTTTTGGTGGTACGTTGGGGACTGCAAAGTACGGCGTGCTCGCTTCGACCTGCTTTGGTTTTCCTTTGGTGGCCCGTGTCTTTTCCCGTTTTTGTTTGTTTTGGTTTTCGTGTCGTGGGTTCTGCTGGCCGTGGTGGTCTTGCTGTTGTTTTCCCTTGGTTGCTCGGTTCTGCTCTGCGTTTGTTGTTCTGGGTGGGTCTACTTGGCGTGCTCTCTCCTTCTTTCCCCCTGCTCTGCCCGCGGTTTGTCCTCTGGTGCATTCTGGTCCAAACAGTGCTCTGGTCAAATTCGAGGCTTGCTGAGAATGCTTGATCCCTGGAAAAGGTGCTGGAACATTGCTACATTGAACTAACCTACCCAAACTGGATTGAGATGGAATCCCTTGCAAACGATGAACAGGTGATGCCATGTGTCAGGTTCGGATGCCAGCAAACTCTGAGGCACAGGCTGCGAAAATGCCGGAGCTGGTAATCCACTCCAATGATCACAAGAAGCTTTCTGAAATGGATACTGCAATGACTCAATGTTTACCTCTCTATTTGCTGAACAAGGCAAACCTGGAGAATGCAAAACAGGAGTCACTTGGGAGTCGGCTCTTGTCGGTACTGATGCGTTCACACCAATATCCATCACCTGAAATGGGGCACGAATGCGAGGCTTGGGGTGATCCCGCAAGTTAGGAGGCAATGGCAATGATTTCGGAGGTGCCAACAAGGTCCAACTAGGGGCACTCGAATCTGCTTCAAACAAGTCATGGGAATCACTCGGAGTCATCCAGAGATGCAACTGACGGAGTGTCAACTTGTCGAAATGTCGTGCAATTTCTCAACATCAATGAGGAACTGAAACCCCGTTGGACAATGTCCACTGTAAAGCCAGTTGAATCGTCTGTTAAATGGAGCAAAATATTGACCAGTAAATGCTTGTGCAGAGAGAATGCAAATACCAGATAGAATGCTTCTGAGACCCCCTGAAATTGACGCGGCCGAATGTTCAAACGCTGGAAACCATTGCCCAAAATTCGCGCCCGGGAAGGTAAAGCCACTTCCATGTGAAGTGAAAATCAAGTGAAAGTCCATGAAAACCGCAGATTTGTTTGTTTTTTTTGAAACGCGTTGTTGTCGTGCTGAAACCAAATCAGTATGGAAATCGTGCCACCGTCAAAGCAAGGAATTAAACACCTCCATAAGCTGAGAAAATGCTGCTCTAATTATTTCAAACAAAGCAAAGCAACGCTAAATGCAATGAACGTCCACTTGAGCCAAAATGTAATAGAGAATAACAAAGACTCATAACGAAGTTCCCCGTTAAACATACCTGACCAAGTACAGTAAACAAGTGCAACGTCAAGAGGGGAGAACGTCGCAGCCAAAATCAAGCATGGTCAGCATGTCATCGTAATATCAAATGACATGCTTGCCATACCCGTAAACTCTTCACCAAAACATGCACTGTCACGGGGGCGCAAAACCTGTGTAGTAGCTGCAGGACTGTTCAGGTGCTCCCAGAGCGTCTTCGTCTCCGCAAAGTACCTGCAGTGCATTGCAGCATAGCAACACCATTGGGTCAGCCAGGAAATCCAGAAAAAACACCACTCCCGACGAGTGAGCCAACCAGATAACTTCTGATCCGCAAAAGAGGAAAACGATCCATGTGCGCAGGCTTTGCTGCTTACGGGCGCCCCAGCCTGTCCCACAGAGACGCCACAACAACAAAACAGACAAAAAACAACCTGAAAAACAGGGAAGACCAGACCAAACACCAGACAAAAACACCAAAAAAGACAACAAACGACAAGGAAGAGGGGTAGCAAACAACAGAGTAAGACACGCAGGACAACAAAAAAGACAGAAGGAGGCCAGCCAGCGAAACAGGACGAAAGGGAAGGCAGCAGGCGGAGGAGGCAGCAAGAGGGAAAGGGCGTCCGGAAAGGCAGCAAAGATAAGAGGGAGGAAGCAGCACGGGCCAAGAAGAGGCACATGCAGCTCTAGCGGCGTCCTAAGGGGGAATCTGGATCACACCAATGGTGAATCCCTCAGTGCAGGAAGGAGAAGCACCGAAACAGCACACGCAACATGGTGGAGAGGGCAGAGTCCCACACAGGGCCGAAGCCTTTGTTGCCATGAAGAGTAGTGAAGAAAGGTGCCAAGCCGGGCCGTTGCAAGTACAACCAGATACCCAGAGGGAAGGACCAGCAAGAGTGCGCATTGCGGCAGCATCCCCAGTGGTCTGGAACCTGTGGCTTTGTTTTTCAGCCTTAATGCATCCGTTTTTTCCTTTTTTTCCGTCCAACGCCTCCAAGGCTTTCGCCAGGTCGTTACACAAGCTTCAACTTGCCGGAAATTGAATTGATATGCATGCAAAGCCATCAGTAAAGAAGGCTACAAAAGAGAGCAGGTGTGGACCTTTACATAGTCCATAAACTATCC
This sequence comes from Cladocopium goreaui, assembly GCA_947184155.2. Taxonomy (NCBI): domain Eukaryota; class Dinophyceae; order Suessiales; family Symbiodiniaceae; genus Cladocopium; species Cladocopium goreaui. Next base: position 51,500 of record CAMXCT020002976.1, read on the forward strand.
AATTGCCGAGAGCGAGCACAAACCAACAAGAAAGCAAACAAACAAAAACCACAAAAAGCAAAACACACACAAAAACACAACAACAACCAAACAAAAAACAACACAAGAAAACAGGGCAAATGGACAGCTATGTGCTCCTGAGAATTCCGATAGCAGCTTGTTTTTTTCCGTCCAACGCCTCCGAGGCTTTCGCCAGGTCGTTACACAAGCTTTTACTTGCCGGAAATTGAATTGATATGCATGAAAAGCCACAAAAGAGAGCTGGTGTGGACCTTTACATAGTCCATAAAGCTATCCAATTGCCGAGAGCGAGCACAAACCAACAAAAAAGCAAACAAAACAAAAACCACAAAAAGCAAAACACACAAAAAACAACAAAACAAACAAAACAGCACAAAAACAAAAAAAAACAGGGCAAATGGACAGCAATGTGCTCTTGAGATGAATTCCGATAGCAGCTTGTGTGCCATCCTTCGCGCAGGCCATCATACATCTCGACGCATGCAAATGACAACTTCTGTGCCATGTCAACGCAGGCCCTTAAACAAGAAAACAACCAAAACAACCAACCACAAAATCACTCAGGGCCACATCACAGGGTGCTGAAGCAACACAGCTCAATGCGGAAACCAAGGATCCCCCCAGCCAGGATCCCCGAGATCTCAAAGAGCAGCCATCATGGCATAATATAGCACCCAAACACTTTGAAGCAAACACCGTCAACGCCGGGTCACAACAAAGTGGTGAGAAGCTACCGCAGTGAAACAGGAAAGTGAAACGTGATCTAAGGTGAAAAAGACGGCACGGTAACAGCACTCAGGTACCCTCAGAGTCCGCTCAGTACTGCTTTTCCAATCATCATATTGCACCGAAATTGTTAGTGGCACTACCATGCTAGTGCTCTTGCATTGCATCTTCGTGATATGGGAGAAAGTACCCATATATGGGAGTTGCAGTGCACTCTGGCGGTGTATACCACTTTCAAAACTGAATCCAATGCGATCGAGTTTGCGAAGGGCGAGCTCGACCGCATGGATGCAGGCTTGCAAGCGTTGCGCAGCTCGAGCGGTCAACTTGGCAGGTGTTGAAATCAGCTGCATTAGATGCGGTCAATGTCATGGTAGCTTGCTCAGTTGCATTGGTGTAGGAATACGAGCGTTTTTCTCTGCCTAGGGACCAGGTCTATCCTCAAAGTGCTCAAAAGAGGTTCTGGACAGGCAACTTGTGTCAGCTGTGTTAAGGTCTTCAGTCCGGTACTGTTGTACGCTCGCATGCATGAGCTGTAGCTGTCGACTAATCACTTCTCGTTCTGTGACATTGGGCACGGGCTTCTACTCGAATGCGCAGACTTCTTATGCAACAGCAGGCTGTGTGAATGTCTCTGCAGTCTTGCTCGTTGATAACACCTGCAAGGAGTTCCGTTTGCTGCAATACGGCGTGAGTGTCTTCCAAAGTTCTGAGGGTGTTCGTCAGTCTGTGCACATAGTCCTGCAGTAAGAGGAGATCCTGTGCCTCATTGTGAATCTGGGGTTCCTGAGGCAGGCATACTACTTCGTTTGATTGCACGGAGCTCATATGGTCGGGTGACATTCAAGCAATGCATGTACTGGATTGCCTGAGCAAGACAGCAACGGGCGCCATGGCTTGATGTGCTTTGACGAGAATTCCGATAGCAGCTTGTGTGCCATCCTTCGCGCAGGCCATCTTGCGACTCGCCGCATGCAAATGACAACTTCTGTGCCATGTTGACGCAGGCCCTTGACCAAGAAAGCAAACAAAGCAACCAACCACAAAAACACACAGGGCCACTTCAGAGGGTGCAGAAGCAACAAAGCTCAATGCGGAAACCAGGGATCCCCCAGCCAGGATCCCCGAGATCTCAAAGAGCAGCCATCATGGCATAATATAGCACCCAAACACTTTGAAGCAAACACCGTCAACGCCGGATCACAACAAAGTGGTGAAAGACGAGCAACCTACCGCACACTTCGAAGCAAACACCGTCAACGCCGGGTCACAACAAAGTGGTGAAAGACGAGCAACCTACCGCAGTGAAACATGAAAGTGAAACATGATCTAGGGTGAGAAGACGTCGAAGCTAAGGCGCTCAGTGCACACTCAGAGTCCGCTCAGAACTGCTTTTCCAATCATCATACTGCCTCAATTGGTTCTGGTCGGCCCCATTGTATTAGTGCTCTTGCAACTCGTCTTCATGGAGTGGGAGATTGTACTCGTCATCGGTGCGTGGCGACATCTGTGCATTGAGCTCTTCGGACGAGGTACTGGCTCCCTTGGCTGTATGGTGAAGCTGCAACAGAGCTTTCTGTGCCTGGGTTACTTCGTAACTGGCAGATATGGTACAGCTATCCAAGATACAGCCAATTTGGCGGAGCTGGCGCATAGCCGTATCAAGGTCATTTACCCTCTGGGGTGGGATGTTTTGGATTCCTTGGAGTTTCTGTTGGGCCTTCTCTAGAAGCTTGGCGGCATCATCGATCTCAGTAGTAGTGACCTGGCAGAGGGTCATTTGTGCAATTGACTGTGCAAGACGATGGACAGCGGCATCTTTGATCGGGGTCGGTCACTCCATTCCAAGGGACAGTTGTCTACCGGTTTGTAGGTGGACAAAGGCTTTCAGGTATTCAACTGGTGTGCACAGTATAGCAAGCTTCATCGAGAATGGGCATGTGATGGTGTGGTGAACATCAATGGTCGGTCGAAAGTTTGGTTGATCGACAGTCAAATGGCGACAGGCACCATGGCTTGATGTACTTTGACATCTCACTACCCTACCATGCAACGTTAAAGGAAACAAAACAACAAACACCAATGAAAGGATTATAAGCATACGCCCCCCCGCCTTCCGTCCCATGCTCGATTCTGCATGCTGAGAACATGGTGGCCGCAGCGGGCAGTAATCTCAACCTTACTATCACCAAGATGTATTGTGCTGGCAATCCTATGCTGGCTCCAGTATGTCGACTGGAAGAGGGATCGTAGCAGGCAGTTATCAATCATGAGTACCCCATGGTGACAACGCCATTCAAGTTAGTTGAAGTTGGATCCTGATTGCTCTTCGTGGAACTTGGGTACTTTGTGTCATTTGGTGCGTTTTATTGGAACTGTTCGTGTGGTGTAGTGCGAAGGTCTCGACTGCTACTGGCACCACTCGCGCTCGCAGTGGCAGAGGGTGGCTCACTGCTCTCCGCAGGTTTCATCATTTGGGCTGTGAGCGGGTGAGTATGCTTGTCGCGCAGGATGCGTGTCATTTCGCGGGTAAATGCCGCAGGGTCATCAACTAATTTCTTTGCTTCCTCCAGTGGCTTGTCCAGAACAATGGCAATAAGCATTTCCCCGCCATCTTTGTAGATGATGGTCGGTCGTCCAGCTTGTATCTCGGCAAGGATTGCTACTGCCTTGTTTTCGCACAGAGTACGCTCCCATTCTTCCAGTGCCCTCTGCGCTAGGGTATCAGTCTGTGGTGGGGCTTTCAGGGCAGCTGGTGTTCCTAACGCGTGTATGAAGGGGCTGTCCGGAGGAATATGGGGACGGGAAATGCCGAATGGCCGATACGGCACGCTGAAGGTCATCTGCCTGTGCTTCATAGGAAGTGGTCGTTTTTTTATTTACTGCAGGTTCGGAGTCAGCCCATAGCTGTTCCAGCGTATATCCAGGTCTTGGTTCCATATACTTGCGGTTCCACACTGCATGATGGGACCAGTGAGGCGCGTCATGGTTGATTTCAACAGAATCTCGTTTCATGTCGTATTCCTTGAGCATATCGTCTAATTCTTGCAAACTAGCAGTTCTGTGAATGCAACATTGTCTGACAGCGCCATCGATGTGGAGTGGCCATCCTACTGGCATGTGGGAGTCTTCCAGGAGCCCATCGCCATTTTGCTCTATGATTGTACCCAACATGGGGACATCAATAGTTGCTTTCAGGCTGACTTGTGCACGTTTGCACTTCCATGTATCAGGTGCCAACAGGCCCCTGCTAGCCAACAGCTCAAGCGACTGGAATTGCGGTTGGTCAGTCGCTGGTAACACCTCTTCTTTGATGACTAACTTAAGACCATGAAGTGGCTGGGCTTGCTCCTTGTGAGGGTCTTGAGATTGCTGAGAGGTAGGGTCCTTAGGTGTTGTGTCCTCAAACCAAGTAGGGCGGACTGACTGGACTCCTATGGGGCTGCCAGAACTCACAGTTTTGATGCTTTCTCTGCGTAGGCTATGATAGACAGGCGGGATCATCCATGCTGGCACAAAGACTGTGATGAACTGCACATTCCAAATGACCTGCAAATTCTGCGGCTTCACTTCAGGCGTGATGCATCTTACCTGGCCATCGATCACTCTGGTATATGACTCAGAGCGGTCAAAGGACGCTGTGACTTTCAGGCCTAAGTAAAGTTCCCTGAACCAGTATTCCTTGAGCATCATGAAGGAAAGATGAGGTGCCCTCACTTCCATTACGTGCCTGGCTGGCATTAACAGAGTTACCATCCATTCAGCTAAGAATTCAATCATCTTGACTTCAAGTTTGGGGAGGATGGCTTGAACTGCTCGGAGGGCGCCTGCAATGTCCGGAACATGTTTACGTGAGGGAAGTCCTACTGTGCGCTTGGCGTACTCGTCCGCAAAATAAAGTCTGCACAATTTTGAGACCCATTGGCTCGGTTTCTCCATATCGATGGTAATTTTGGCTAAGGGCCATGGGTCTGGGAGCGTGGATAGGCAATGCAATAACTCAGAGGTGAGGTCTGCTGATATTACTGGGAGGGCTTCTCCTTGTGGGCGATAATCAACAGGAGGTCCAACCATGCCTTTACTTCTTTGCGTGTGGGTGCGGGCGGCACTATGCACAGCTTGGATGGTGGTTTCGTATTGGTTGACCATGGCTCTCAGGTATTTCCATGCGCGGACAGCTGCTTTCTTGTGCTCGGGCCATCCTCTGGCTGGTTCTTGGCGGCTACTGCAAGAATGTCCCTCGCTTCTTCTTCTGGCGACCGTTTGGGTTCCGCATCAGGTGTAGGTGCATCAGGAGCGGTACCTTGAACTGGTGCCTCTGCTGCGCGTGGCAGGTGGTCTGGGATTGGCAAGTTTGGGTGTAATCGCCATCCATCAAAGAAATATATGCCAGGCAGGGACAGGATCTCCTGGTCTGGGCCTGTCTGCGCTACTACATTCCCGGTGCGTGCTTTATACAGTCCTGAAGGTAGGCACACGTAGGTGGGAAAGGGTGTGCGATCAGCAGCATAGGCATATAGGACGACTTCGGAGAAAGGGAGATGTTGCTTGGGGAGCCACTTGTGTTGGGTTCGCAAGCCTGCTTGAATTTCTTGGAAGCGCGCTCTGTCCAACCATCGAAGGTCTGACCCTCGGACCAAGATCAAACGGTACCTTGCTCGCTTTACCTCATCAGCATGCTGATCGTAGTATTGGTTGGCGATAGCGAGGGGCGGGTATTCCCAGTTTGGTGGTGAATTCAGTGACCAACGGCTTAATTGCGCAAGATTCTCTTGTACTGGGTCAGGGTTAAATTCTGGCCACTTCCATGTCGTTTCTCCCCTCCGTAGGCCCCCGATGCCGTAGGCGATGGTGGCAATCACCTGTGCCATGCCCATGAGCCCCATCATGTCCAGAGGTGAGACTAGCAAGGTTAATGATTTGGACCGGGTGAGTCCTACAGTGATTCTGCCCAGGCAATCTTCTGTATCTTCTGTAGGAGAGCCATTGGAGTAATATTTAGTGTTGAGAAAACCAATGCTGGGCTGAGCCACGATTGATACCTGTGCTGTTCCTCCGGCTGAATTGGCGATTGTCTCGACACGCAAGGTACGAACATAGTCTCTTTTGAGCACGGAGCGATTCAAGTTGTTCTTGTGATCAGTTGCTGTGGTCATTGTAAAGAGTCCATCCGCAAATCCAGCATTACAAGGGAAGGAGGTGAGGACCTCTGACACAAGAGTCTCTAGGTCAGTCGCTACCAAACCGTTAATCCTAGCATTGGTATCCCAAAGCACTAGCTGAAACCCTGGTGGTTTGTCTGGTAGTCCTCCCGAGGCAAAACTGCCTAGTTCCCATAGGCCATTTACCTGTCTGCAGAGAGCGGGGTATCTTACTGCAACCACTGCATGGTATGTCACAGGACTAACTCTGGAGCTGGAGGGAAGCATTAACCCCCAAGCATGGATGTCACTCACACCAGCGGTTTGGGAGTTTAGGGTTGCTTGTATGTCCCCAGCCATGGGCAGGAGGGTAGCGGCATGTTGCAAGATCCAGGCAAGGCGCACAAGAGACCGTGGAAGATTGAGAACAGCACCCTCCAGCAGTTCCGATTCTACGAAACGGGAGTGTCGCCGCATAGTGGGCTGCGTTGCTTTAAATACGGCTTGGAGGCCTGGAAGAACAGCGCTGGCTACTTTGAGATCTTCCTCATCCTGTGGCGATAGCTGACTTGTCCATAGCCGGCCTAAAGTGGACTGTCCTCGTTTGAGAATTTGACTAAGAGTCGTCAGACCTTCATTGGCCGAACCATCTAGCAGTCGGGTCATAGCATCGGCAAGGGTGGCTGGCGTGTAATAATTGCGGTTGCTTCGCAGGCCATGCTTTTTGGCGAGCAGTAGTTGTCGGGAGCGCTTTGCGTTGCGAGCTGCCCGATCAATGCCGCCGGGTGTCTGCTCTGAGTCTCCTGTCCACAATACCAGAGGTTGCTGCCTCAGCAGGCTGATAACTGCAATTTCTCGGTCAGTGCCATACTGCTGGCCTTCATCAATGACCAGGAGGGAGAGCTCTTGCATAAAACCACCCATTGTGGACCATTGCATGGTAAGATCCTGGGCTACCGTTCCCCCGGTGGCTAAGATTAGCTGACACTTGTGCAACATTTGCCTTCTTTCTTTCGGGTGGATATCAAATTTTGTGTGGGAGTAACTGCTTTTGTTGCGCTCTTGGTCTCCCACCAGCCTACCTATGCGCCCAAACACCCCCGACGGGGGGTCGAGCCATAGGAGGAGGTCAGCAAAAGATCTAGTACCGGAGTTCTCTTTACAAATGAACAATATCTTAAGGCTGTCGGTGGTATCGATCTCAATCAGCGCCAGGATAAGGATTGCCATCGATTTCGACTTGCCTGCTCCGAAGAGCCCTTGGATGCACAGATCGAGCCGGTTGGTGAGCAAAGCCATTGTCACTGCACAGAGTGTGCCTAAAACATGTCCGTCAATTTCAGCAGCAAAAGATAGCGCTGTGGAGCGGGTCCAGGGGTGATGCTCGCCTTCAACGTGACATGGAGTTAGCACTAGGTGCAGCAACTGACCGCACAAATGCAAGAAATGTGATCTTTTGTTGCCCTCCATTCCCTCCACTGCTGTTTGGACATTATAGATGCCTAGTCCCAGGTGATACCTGCACGGGGAGGTTTGCGCGACAGCTGTAAGCTCGCGGGTGGGCTTGGTACATCCAAACATCCACATTGTGTGGAGAAAAAAGACCTTTGGAACCGGACTGTTTTGCCCCTGGACAGTTGCATCAATAGGGTCCAGGCGTTGGCCAGAATCAGTGTACAAGTCTTGGAGGGTTTCAAGCTGTTCCTTTGCAAAGAACTTAATGGCTGGTACGGTGAGGAAGGCGACCTCAATGAATTTAGGGTTACATTGTCTGTATATACGTGAGGTTTTTGGCTGCACGCGGTGTGATGGCGAGGACCAAACCAAATAGGACTTGGAGGTCATCTCCTTCATCAGCTGGTGCTTCTGCTGTGCCAACCATGGCGATGAGCCTACCCGTGCCAATGGGGCTGACTTTGTGATGGTGCGCATCGCTGGCAAGTAGGCTAAACACATCAGTTTTACCAAGGCTTGGATGTCGGAACGCGAATGCATCCTGTCCGCCTTTGACTCTCCAGTGGCCAAACTCGCTGCCTTTGAAGAGGAACTCCAGGGCAATGGGTTGTGATGGCTGTCGAACCGGTCCTGCACTTTGCATTGTTAACCCTGTTTCATTATAGCCTTCATTAGGACTGAGCATGGGCAGGTAGTAGTCTAACATGTAGACAGCCATGGGCAGGGGTAGGGTACCAAGGAACTGTTGGACCATGGTGGTATAATTATGCAAATTGGCCCTTGAGGAGATGGTAACCGTTGCCAACCCGGCTAGGTATTGGGTAGCTTCTTGCTCAGTTTTGATCTCTGCGTTATGGACAGCAATTTGAGCAACCAGTGCCTGTGTTGTGGTTTCAGGTAACTCGCACATTTCCGCTAGCTCACGCAGGAGTTTTCTGGCAGTTCTTGGGAGCTCAAAACTGCACCATGAGATCAGACGAAGAGGAGCTTGTGAGTACACTTCAAAGGGGAGTACCCCTGGGATGCCTTCCAGCTGTTCCATATCCGGTCGTCCTTCTGGGAGGGCAACCCTAGTCCAATGCGAGTAGTTATGCTGTGCAGTGCCAAGGTACGCTCTCCATCCTGTGACATGCGTGATTTTAAAGCCTCGTTGCTTAAGCAATTTGATGTCATGGTTTGACGGGTTCCAGACACACAGCTTGTCATCCGCATGGTGGATGAGATGAATCTCTCTCAGCTGTGATGGGTTGTATGTTGTTAGCAACGATGGTGGCAGCGCAATGGCTGCTAGCACTGTTGTACCATCAACATCTGGGAACTCTGAGAGGATTGTTTCCCATACCATTCCTGCATACGAGCCAGCGCTGTGCCCTCGGATGTTGAAAGAGCCTATCATATATCCTGTCAATCTGAGGTAGTCCGCTGGACGGATTTCAGGGGGCAGGCAGACTCCGACCAGAGGATGTGCTACCAGTAGCTTGGTAAAGAGTCTCAGACCATGTGTGTACCCCGGCCATGGTGGTTTCCTATGCGCTGGAATGATAGGGCAGAAGCGCAACAGTTTCATGGCTCGACTGATGATCTGTGCTTGTAATTGGTTCGCTCTGGGCATTCCTAAAACACGGCACCAGAAGTGTGCTCCGATGGGAAACATGGCGATGTGCAGTAGCAAATATTCTTGCGTGTGGGCAGTGCCTGCTACTGTGCCAACTCTTGCATTCCAATCGTCCTGTTTGCTCAGGGATGGCCCATAAACATGTGCTTCCTTTCTACAAGCCATTAACACATCCCAGTCTTCATCAAGCTCTCCTCCACCCAACCCAGTGCACTGAACTTCCAGGGACCCTGGGTCAGCGTCATTGAGTTGCCAGGAGGTGTTATCCATGACTGTGATTTTCCAGTCTGTGTATTTGGGGTCATTATGGCTGGCAAGCACCTCATTGATGGCAAGCTCTGCGTTGTTAGAGTCAACGTTCAGTCGTCGCTGGAGCGCTTCGAGCAGGGGGAGGATGGGGGCGGTGGGAAGCTTAAGGCTCGCATGCTGACCACAGAAAACAATGGCAGGCTCGCAATCTTTGGGCCAGGGTGTATGGCCATTACTGCTGTTGGGGGCTTCGACTGGCGTCCAGAGGCTCTGGAGTAGCAGCACCTGTGTCGGGGTAAGGCTTCTGTTTTGTGGAACGTGCGGCTTGACGACTAGCTTACCCCCTCTAATAAAGTCGCAACCTGTGGGGTGTGTCCATAAAGGGGGTGCATCTTCAACTCCTATGAGCGACACAGCTAGCGGTTGCAGACCTTTGCTTAGCCACTGTTGGAGTTGGTGCCCTAGGCCTACTTTACTCCCATGGAAGGCGTGTAGAATTGGTGGCAGGCTATACCCTATAGTCAACTCCTTACTTTGGAACAATTTGTCTCCTGGAAGGCAGAGGATAGGGAAGTCGGCTGGGAAGACTGACATAGGGGAGAGTGCACCTTGCTCGAAGATGGGGCGTGCCCAGGTAAGGAATGGCGGTGTCCGCTCGACAAAGTCCGGTCTAAGATATCGTCCATCACCATGGCGAGGCCATTCTCCTTGCTCCGGTATGGGGAAAGCAATGGTTCCAGCCCATTCACCTAGCATTGCCCATGCATGTGTCCAGTCAAGCGGAGTTCTAGCCTTACATCCTAGTAGGGGGGTGAGCAGTAGCCCACCTCTCATCGCTTCTACAGGGTCTTCAGGCACGGCGGTTGTCGCTAGGAAGCTGGCTCGGCTTTCTCGAAGTGCGGTGACCCAATCCTCCGCTGTTCTGCGGTTGGCAGGGTGGGCTATTCGTCGCGCCTTGGGGGCAGGTGCATTACTCGGCGAGGAGCTTGGTGCAGTGACGGATGGCATGCCTGCTTCAGGGGTTGCTTGGTCCATGTCCACATCAGCTGCCTCAATGGGGATATGTCCTGTCACAATGATCAGGCCGGCATTGAGTTCTGCCTTGGCCTCCGTGGCGAGGAGTACTGCTGGGGGGCACTGGTTAGAACTGGCCATTATGTTGTGTTGCATTGCTGCGGCTCTACTTGTCTTATCCGTCATAAGATTAACTAGTTCAGCTATCTCAAACAACGAGGTCGGCACGCAGTCAGAGTCAATGAGGGCAAAGTTTACTGTGGGAAACATTAGGCACAGTGCCTCCAAAGCTGCGGCACCAGCCCAGGTATAATGGACCTGGTGTAAACCTGTATCAGCATGAATGGGAAAATGAATAGCAGTCGTTTTCTCACAGTAGGGGCCAGTTACTGTACATCGGCCTTTGATCCAGGGTGCAAAAAGTGGCCAATAGGCTGGAGGATCAGTGCCTGGCAGCTTGCGATTGTCCACATACACATAGACAGTGGCATACTCTGGTAACCATGAGAGATTGTCTATGATCCACTGGAAGAGCGTTTTGTGATGTACCTGGCTGGCTGCTGGACGTTGGATGCCATTCCCTTCATCTATCATGAGTGCAGGGTATGTCGTGGGTGCCCTGGGCATGCGACAAGAGCCGACATCATCCCATTTCCACCATTGTTTGAGGTCGTCCATGCCGAGGGGAGTCTCAATCTCTTTCTGCGAGAGGAAGAGTTGGTCAAGCTGATGGCTTAATTGTGTGACTTCCTGTACATCGAGGAAATCGATAGGTTCAGCAATTTCCCACTGTTCCCTTGGAGGAGGTTCGGCCCCTTGCTGAAAATACGGAACGTCATCATCTGTATCGACGTCAACTGTTTCGATAGCGTCAAAGTATTCTGTGTCGCTGTCCATGGACACATCCTCAACTGCGTTATCCGAAACGATTGGCTCTGTTGGTTCGATCTCTGTATCTGAATCATCAGGGTCAGGCGACGTCAACGAAATGAATCTATTTGATGTCATAAGCTGTTGCATCATGCTGACGCCGGGTTGACCCTGAACAGCCGGTACCCGGATGTCAGGTGCCAAGCGACCGGCCGAAGGCAATGAGTACTATGCTGGTAGGGAGTGCAAAACGTGTGAACGGGATTGGCTATGCCAGGGAAAACCCCGAACACCCGGCACCCGGGGTCAGGGTTCCCCTGGCGGGGCCGTGCGTTGGAAACAAAAGTGGTAAGAAGCAAAACAATCAGGATTGGGTTACACCTAGGTGTACGAATTGGTGTCGGATGGCTGACCTAGCGATGAAAACTAGTGGAGCCACAAAAGCTGCAGTGCGAACAGTTGAGCCTCTGACAGATTATACAACCCACAATCGGAAAACAAGTACTTGGTTCACAGGACATGTTGATTCGACAGATAACTAGATGACTAACGGTGACAGGACCTGGGACACTCATCTAACCAAACGGCTTCACAGACAGATTAAAGCAATCCACTCACACAAAACAAAAACCCCGTAAATCCCCTTGCTGCAGCTTATGGGGGTCACCTTGAGCGGGTGTTATCCCTTACGGTAGGTTTGGGGGGTATTAGCCCGGCACGCGGCTGCTTTTCCTTTGGCGCCTCTGTGAAGTAAGCAGCATTAAATTAAATCAGCACTGGTCGAATGGTTGCGGACAGTCAGGAGCACGCAGTGCTAGCTGTCTGCCTGGTCAATCAATGATTTCCATTTCCATGTCTGCACCAGGAGAGGGTTGTAGAGTGTCTGATGATCGGTCATCGCTCATTCGTTTAAGGCGCTTTCTGATGCGAGATAGTTGCTCGCGGGCATTGGAAAGCCTTGTCTCATAGGATGCCACTTTCTCACATGCTCTTTTCTCCATTTTCTGTAGCGTCGAAATGTCAGCGTTGTCAAGGTCGTCGTCCTGTTTGGATTCGCTGACTGGTTCAGGGCTGCTAGCACCAGCAGCGTCCGTTGCCTGAGTCTCTGGCGAGTCTTTGGGTGAATTTGCAGGCGACGATTCCTCTGTTGAAGTGTCGTCCTGGGCAGCTTGTTGTTCCGAAGGTTGTTGTTGCTCATCATCCTTATTGTGAGCTGCGGAGTGAGAGTCAGAGGATAACACGCCGGTACCCGGGGTATCCGTGTGTGCTTTGCTCGCAGGCGGGGCCGATGGTGGGTCTGGTCTTATGTGAAATAACGATTGTGCACTGATTTTATCAGGTGGTTTGCTTTGTGACGGAGCTGGAGTTTTACGCACATCGCCTGCAGCAGAATCGGATGACGCAGCGGCTGCCGCGTTGTCTGTGCTATGTTGACTTGCAGCCAGCAGGTTGGCTGGTTGCTGGGTATGTTTGGTCTTTGCTGGCCGGCTGTCTGTCAGCGTTTGTTGGTTTGCCTGATGGATAATAGACTGCAATTCCATATATTGTCGTTCTCGTTCAGCCACTTGCTGCGGCGTACTCTGAGTGCCCTTAGGGTCATGTGGAGTGTCTGTTTGTGCTGTTTGGACGTGCTGTTTGGCTGTGGAGCGCTCCGTCCACCTAGTTGGTTGAGGTGGCGGCGGAGGTTGAGTCCGTTTCGGATGCTGCGAAGACTTTAGTTGGTCAATGCGGGGCTGGAGCTCATCTCGCAGTTCTAATGGGTACGATTCTCCTGTCTCCGCTAACCACTGTACAGTTTCAGCATGCGTCCATAGGGTGGTTCTCCACAATGGGATGGTCTTGTCATCATTCACCCAGAACAATGGCTTAGGCGGCAGCAAGTTATGGGCCTCTACGATCAACGGCAACAGGAAGGCTAATCTCTTTTGTTCATGGAAAATCAACGCTCCGTTCGGGTGAACCTTCAAGTGGGTATGGTTCCACACAAACGGTTGCACCACACGCATGGTGTGAGCGTCTCGATTGAAGATGGAGAGTCGGAGTTGGACATACGGTGGTGCTACCTCGTAGACCTTGCCATCCCAGGGTAATTCAAGAAAGCCCCACCGCTCCTTTCGGCCATAATTGACGGTATCCCAAAAGGCAGGGTCAAATTCGGTCTCAAGGGAATCGGCAAGAGTAGAAAAGAGAGTCCACGGCACCTCGTCAATATGCAAATGGTATTCCACCAATGTGAAATTATATGTTGTATGGCAATCACCTACCCATATTGTGCCTCTCACTGCAAGAAAGCGAACGCTGCTGGCTGCAGGCATGTCCCAATTCATTCCAGCAGATATGTCCAGTAAGTGCTGATCGGAAACACTGATTTGGCCAGACGGAAATGGGTTTGACCTCGGCATACCAGCAACAGGTACCCTGTCGTGGCAGTATAAAGGCAATTAGGATCGGAATCACTCACTATTGCAGGCAGCAGCCAAACAACGAGAACCCCGTGTTGGCTGATGCGGCCAAACAACGAGAACCCCGTGTCGGCTTGGGTGTATGAACGGGCGAAAGCTAAAAGTTGGGGTCAGTGAGGATCCAGACAACTGGCTTATGCAGGTGCAGTGTCCTCACAGTTCGAGCCAATAGCTGCTGATGGAAACAATGAATCATGTTCGAATCAAGCAAACGACGAGGTACCAGAAACTGCAGTGGTATGAAATATGCACAACATGTAACCCTTGACCGAATTGAATAACGACAGTGTGATGCAGGAATAAACTGGTTTGGGGGAGGTGGTAGGGGCAGAAAGTGTGGTGGAGCAGTAGCACTTGGCAGAAAGGGAGGCCTGGTAGAAGCGAGAAAAGGGAAAACACTGAGAAGCACTGCTAGTAAGGAGCACACAGCATTGAGAGGAGATAGGGCAGCAGGATATCGGGAAGAGGATAGCAGTCATGTGTGAGTCAACCATGGGAGATAAATACCCGGTAGAATGATCACTGAGCTAAACCCTCCCCATTACCCAAGGTGCCCTTGGGAACAGTAGAGGAAATAATGGACAATATGTCGCGTTTCTACTGATGTGAGGGGCACCGCGGGGGGTGGGTAATGGGGACTACTTGACTAAGTGCGCTAGCGTGGGAAGTAGGGGCAGTCAGCAACCTGTGAAAAAATTAGGACTGGCCAGGAGAGTATACCCTCAACGTGACAACTCTCTGGTTGACCAATGGTAGTTACCAGGAAATCCGGAGTGTCGACTGCTTAACTGTTTCTTAACGGTAAGAGGCACTCAGCATAGTCCACTTTCAGCCTTAATGCATCCGTATTCCAATGTGCTGCAACAGATGGGCAAGAGCGCTTTCGGAACAGAACATGCCGAACGGTTCCTCAACCAGTTTGATCCGACAGGAGAGAAAGTCTCCCCTATCCCCTGTTCATCATAATGCGATGGAAACGTCGAATCCTCCAGTCGTCCACACCTCTGAAGGAAGTGATCATACTGGGTGGTTTCTGAATGCTTTGCTGGTCTGGATTGAGATTCAGTGACATTCAACGTTCAAAACTTTCCAGTTGGCAAATTGACTCTCAGACCTTAAGAGGGCTCACCTGGTTCCATTTGAGATATGCAGAAGTTTTGTATTATGTACGGCATTACATGACCTTGCCATGGAGTTTTCAGCAATCGCAGATGCCCATCAATGCATCGAGTTATTCCATTCACGGTTTAAAAACAACCATACTTTCATGGGCAGCCCAAGCGAATTTGCCGGAAAGTGACCGTCGACTCCATGGCAAGCATCGCCCAGCTCAAATGAGCGTCCAACTCTACTCTCCAATTGGAGAAATTCAAAAAAAATGTAGATTCCATGGAATGGCGTTTCTTCAATTTTTCGGCGGCATCCAGTCTTCAGTTTTTGGCTGATTCCAGTGATGCGCCAGCAGATGATGTGGCAACAGTTTCAGATTCCAGTGACGAATCTTCGTCATCATCTAGTTCAAGTAGTTCTGAGGAGACAGACCAACTTCCTCAATCCAAGAAGTCCAAAGTGGCCACCATGGACCCGTTAGGCCCAGCAGAAGAGGCGTTGATTGGCTTGCATCGCCGGACATGGCATATCATGGTTCCATCCCCAATCGAAAAATCATCTTTACCAACTTGGCAAAATCAGGCGTTGAAGACGGCATGTGGCCGTTATCTTTCCCAGGTCACGGTGCATCCAGGTTTGGAGCTCAAAATTGGTGCAAATCAAGCGTTGTGCAGTCACGTCGGCTGCCGCAAAGGGTTCCTCAGCATTGGATTGCACAGTTGAATTTGCGTTCAGTGGTACAGCAAAAAAGAATTGGGGCACTTGTGGAAAACCCACCCCCCAAAAAAAAGCATAATAACAACAGGGGGAGCTTCTCCGATATATGTATATATCTATATGTATATATAATCCTGATGTCCTGCCAGATTCATACATTCCGATTTGGGGGCAGTTGTGGTTGGATTATTTCACCAACCTCATGTTGCGTTGCATCAATGGCAATCGTGAATTGCTGCTCTTGCATGGATGGAAGTCCTGGGCTTCACCTTGAGGGGGTGCGTGTTGATGTCAGTTGATGTGCATGGACATGCACGGCATTAACATGTGACCATACACACATTATAGTTTAGTTTCGTTGAAACAAGGATTCATGGTGGTGTCCTATGGCTCCAGTTCAAAAAAACAATTTCCAAAAAAAAACGAAACGACTCTCAACATATTGATACGCATATGGACGTTGATCTATGATATCATTCAGTATCTCAAATCCCACTTGGCTTCTTTTTGATACGCGTTGCGTTGCGTCCATTCTGTGGTGGGACTTCACATGGCTTCACTGCAAGAATTGTTACAGAATGCGGGTGTTCAAGACACCTTCATAGACAAGTTATCGGATGATGGTTGGACCATCGAACTGTTTGCGATGGCTGCTCCCAACCTTGATCGTTTTGATGAAGAGTTGAAATCTATGCTGGGTGATCTGTTTGATATCACCACAGCAGTCCAGCGATCGGCAATTCGATTAGCGTGGACGCGTTGTCAGTCATCCCAATCAGTTGCAAATCCACCTTCCATGCCATATAATCCGAGCCCAAATGAAGCAGGTCCAGTACATGCCAGCTGGTCGGAGACATTTCCTCCGAAGTTAACAGCCCAAGTAGTTTCGGAGATGAAGCAACGATTTAAGAAGAATTACCCGGCGGAGATCTTATTGCCGGAGACGACTCCGAGTCTACGACTGCTGAGTTTAGTGCACCATCAGAAAACAAAACTGGAATTTCGATGGGTTCCGTGGAAGTACCGGTTGAGTCAGGCCAAAGCAGACGAGCTAAGCTCATCTAAGCCATCGAGACTTGCGAAATCGGAAGGCATTCAGCTTCATGCATTGCTGGTTGACACCCCACCGGAATTGACAATTGAGAATGGTTCCATGGGTATGCATGCTTTACGTCAGACCTTTGAGACATTCAGCTATGCTATGGCAATGGTGGATCTCGCGCATTTGGCTACCATGAAGAATTACTATCTTCGATTCATCAACCTGATGACCACCAAGTTGGACTCTGAGACGGGTCTCCGGAACCCGACAATATTGGAGGCTCAAAGCGCTGATAAGACATTGATGACAATTGCTTGTGATTTAGTGATGGAGAAACAGTGGTCATTTGATGACGCAATCCATGAGGTCACCTTCATCCGGGCAGAGATCAATACATTGCTACAGGCCAGACCTCGCCTCCCACGTCAGACATTTCAGCGATTAGAGGCGGGATCACAAAAAGGTGGTGGCAAAGCCAACCGTCCATCTCCATATGGAAAGGGCAAAGCAGGCAAATCATCGGGTAAGTCTGCCGGCAAAACTGGCGGCAAGGTGAATTGGATCACGGAGGTATCAGTTGGCGGCACCAAGAAACAATTGTGCATGAGATTTCAGAGTGGGAAATGCGATATGGGCAGTGCTTAAAGGTTTCATCATGGATGCGCCTATCCCATGCCATCCGGTGAGGCATGTAACAAGAGTCATGGAGCCTTGATGCATGACAAGACTCCACACTGACATACCGATGAGACATTGACAGATCCAGGTTCTACAGTACAATCGACGGTTCAGTTTTCCACAGGTCAGGCAGACAACTCAAAAGCAGATCGGACATTGGATTTGTATGACAGCGGCATTTTGCCCGAAACATCCAGTGCAAGTCTCACCACGATGCATCCGATGTTTGACTCATCTCACAATGATTCACTAAGTGATATCATTCCACTTAAGCATGCTAACCAACTAGCCGGTGTTGGTTCCTCTCATGGAGATTCTTCTCGAAGGGAAGATACCTCCGATATTCCAACAGATTCTTCCAAGCATCCGTCCATGAACCCAATCGTTGTTGACAAGATTCCACCTCCGATGCCTGCAGTGACTCAGTAGATGTAATTCAGTTTCCGCGTTCCCCAGGGGTCCGGATATTTCTTGACATTTGCTGTGGAGTTAACTCTCCCTTGTCCAGTGCCGTCCAAAATTTAAAGGGGGATGTAATGAGGTTTGACATCTTAGTCCATACTTCTGATGATCTCTTAGACTCTAATAAATTCGAACAGTTGTTGCGACTGTGTGCATCAGGCATTGTAGCCTACACTGCTGCTTCCCCATCATGTTGTGAATATAGCCGATTAAAATTGCTCCCCAATGGGCCCCCCGCGTTGCGTACCCCACAACATTTAGATGGCATCCCAGGCATATCAGGTCCAGAGTTATTGCGTGTCCAGGAGAGCTCTACAATGCTACACAGATGCATCGACTGTTTACAGGTCACAGTTGCGTCAGGGGGTCATGGTCATCTCGAGCAACCGAAATCAGCCATGAGTTGGAGCGAGCCGATTGTACAGCAATTCATTTCCCAACATGCCTGCTCGTGTATCTCAATGTCCGCTTGCGGGTTCGGTCGCAATTGGCATAAATTTTGGTTATTTGCTAGCACCTTCTCGGCATTAGTACGTATGGCCTGCTCATGCAATCATCCATGGGGGAGCCACCAGCAAATCGCCGGCGTCAAAACTTCAGCAGGTCATTATTTGAGCCGTGATACGGCCGAGTATCCCCCAGAGTTGGCGAACCAATTTGCTCAGATTATTTTGCCTTTGCTGTCCGACCAGGGTCGTGAACTCCAGCTGTCTACATTTGAGTCTTATCTTCCTATGAAATCCATTTCAGCACCCCCATTTGCACGCCAAGACGGGGCCGGTTTCCCCTCTAAAGCAGATTGGAGTGGACAACATAATTTTGCAGATTGTTTCCAAACTCTTCGCAAGAATTTCTTTCGAACCATTATGTCCCAAAGATTAGATCAGACTATTCTTCGTGCATTCAATAATCGGCAGGCTGAGCCTCCATTTTCTGCAGAACAACTTCAACCTTTTCGTGCATTTCTTGATGAATTTTTGTTGGCACAAGGGGTTCAACCAGATTGGTCGATCCCATCAGATCAACAATTATGCCTCCATATCTTGCAGCAATTGTGCTTGGTAATGCACGACCCAGATGTTTCCCTATTTCCCTACTTAATTGCCGGGGTACCATTAGGGATTGATGAGGATATTCAACCATCCCACTGCTTTCCAAGTAACCCACCGGATAATCCATACGACCCCCCTTTACTTTCCATTCATCACACAAACTGGCAATCTGCAGAGGATGATCCAGACACAGTCCAGGAACTTATCGACAAGGAGATTGAGGCAGGATGGGTGTCGCAATTCCACGGCACGATGGAAGAGGCCCAGGCCTTCTTTGAGCATGGACTAGCCGTCGGAAAGCTTGGATTAGCTCTGAGTGATAGCCGTCCTCCCAGACTAGTTCTAGACTCCACTATATGTGGGGTCAACCCTCAATCTCGCATTCCTGAAAAAGCCAGTTTACCCACAGCCCGTGATGTGGTACGATCGTATCCATTACGGGCTTCGAATCGACAAATCTCGGGAGTATCTTTTGATGTCAAGAGTGCTCATAAGCAGATGGCAGTCAATCCTCGGTATCGAGGTCATTTATGTTTCCAGTTCAAAGGCCGCATTTATTTCTACAAAGTCTGCCCCTTCGGAGCAGTGGTGAGTGCCCATTTTTGGTCGAGACTTGGAGGGGCGTTTCAACGGCTGTTCCATAGAATGTGCTATTTGCCGCATGCATCGTTCTTATACGTTGATGATCTGTTGATGTTTCAAGAAACCTCAATCATCGGTTTGAGCGCTTCGGTTATTGCCATCATGTGCATGCTGCTTCGACTTCCGATATCATGGAAGAAATGCGAGCTTGGCCCCACGATCGTGTGGATAGGCTGGGAATTCCATCTTGCATCCGGATTTATAGTGTTACCAACCCCAAAAAGAGCAAAACTCCTGGAACTGATTAATAAACTACTCAATTCATCCCACTGTTCGAAGAAATCCCTGGAGAGATTTCTAGGGTTGGCACTTTGGGTGACACAGTTATGGCCTTCTATGCGAACATGGTTGCATTACCTTTATCGAGATTTGCACTCCATTCCGGCCAGTCAGTTCTCTGTTGACCCAGGTAGTTGGGAGACGGTCTGCAATTGTGTTTCAGACACGTTAGTTTTTACCCATAAACCCCCTTTTTCTGCCATTCCGGTCAATGGCCAGCTAATTCAGGTACGACACCAACCGGTAAAAACTAAAGCAGATCTCCACACCTGTGCCCTTTCAGATAAGCGTGTATGGCTCCGGATCCGAGATCCCAATTCTAGTAAACGCAAACTTTCCCAATCCTCGACTAGGATCTTAAAAATGTACTTGCGTTGGTTGCAGAATCTTTCCCCCGTCAAATCGATGTGGCCGAAACCCCAATGGTCAGGGTTATGTGTTGCAGATGCATTCGCTACAGGGCAGCATGGGGGAATCGGGGGAGTTATCAATTTCCCAAATGGACAATGCTGTTGGTTTAGTCTCCCCCTATGTCATTCAGACTTTGTGGCATTACAGATTCCAGTTCACGATAACCTTCAAAAAGACATTGCCTCTCTTGAAACACTTGCTCAAATTGCTTTGGTATATATTACCATCCAGCATTTTCCAGGATCACGCATTCCACTAAAAATTCCAATGCTTTCCGACAATACCACTGCAGAATCACTTTCTAATAAACTATTTTCTACCAACATGCCCATAGCCTTGTTTCTCGAGAAGCTGAGCCTTCTGCTTTCGATGTCCCACATCGATGCACATATTTCTCATATCCCAGGACACTCCAATGATTATGCAGATGCACTGAGCCGATGGGACGGCAATGGTGATCCTCCTCACCATTTTCTGTTCCATGATCGCTTTCAGCTGACCCTTTCTCAACTGTGGCAATTAGATCAGCATCCGAGTTTGCATCCGTCCGATGTCCAAATTCCTTGGACTCTTCCATCATAGTATTTCGTCACAGGAAGTTGCTCCGTGTTGTTCCTACTCCTTCTTTTTCCAATTTGCTGGATAATCCCACTTGTTTATAGGGGGTTTGTTGGCGTTATCATCCATCAAATGTCAATAGTGTTGTTTGGGGGAATCTAAGTCCATTGACATAGATGGATTTGTGACCAGAACGAACTGGTTCAGATTGGCTTTCGAACATCCAGCAATGTGGAAAAAAGGAATTACTAATTCGAGAGCGAGGGATTTAAGTGGAAGGGAAATGTGGAAGCCTTGTGTCGGTTTCGTGTTTGGTTTGCGATTTCAACTCATGCACCTTTTTTGATATATATATATATATAGATCGGTTGCGTTTTGCTTTACGGTTATATCTACTTGTATGAGATATAACTAAATGTAATGAATGTCCACCTTGAACGTTTACTGTACTTGTTCAGTTATGTTTAATGGGGAACTTCGTTATGAGTCTTTGTTATTCCCTATTACATTTTGGCTCAAGTGGACGTTCATTGCATTTAGCGTTGCTTTGCTTTGTTTGAAATAATTTGACCCTCCCTCCACTTCCCTTTTTTGGGACCTATAGATCCAACCTGGTAGCTTTATTCCGAGGCTTTTGTTTATGTCGCGATCCAGTATCGATTTCCAATATCGATGCTAACCAGTTAGCCGCTGAGTCAACATCCACATCCGAGCATCCGTTTCATCGCAGTTGCGCATTTTGCCATGCATCCGTTTTGTTTCACCCATGCATGGATGGATTTTGAGATCCACTACCGGCCGATCGTTGAAACAAGTTTCACATGAGCTGACATAAATCCTTGATGGATCGACGAACCTCCGGCTCATTTACAGCCATCAATTGGCCAGATCTCTGTGTTTCATCACTTAGTGATGATTGTGTCTTGCTGGCGTTGTTTTCTTGTTTATTATCCAAACCTCTATTGTGGGCTCAACTATATATAAATGCGTTTGCTTTTCCAGAGATCACATTCTCCCTTTGAAGATCATCGGGGGAATCTAAGTCCATTGACATAGATGGATTTGTGACCAGAACGAACTGGTTCAGATTGGCTTTCGAACATCCAGCAATGTGGAAAAAAGGAATTACTAATTCGAGAGCGAGGGATTTAAGTGGAAGGGAAATGTGGAAGCCTTGTGTCGGTTTCGTGTTTGGTTTGCGATTTCAACTCATGCACCTTTTTTGATATATATATATAGATCGGTTGCGTTTTGCTTTACGGTTATATCTACTTGTATGAGATATAACTAAATGTAATGAATGTCCACCTTGAACAGTCTTGTCCACCCTGAGACGCCCTTTATGTATTTGTGGCTTTTGACGGATGGTCACTTACCTGGCCCTGTGTGACCGCTTTGTCGTAGCCACTGGGCCGCTCCCCGCAATGGGGAGGGGCGTGATGACACCTGGCCGCCAACGTCATCTTTCCCCTGCTACAGCTGGCGTTTTATGGTACCTGCTCGTGTTTTGTACATGGGCACATGAACAAGTACTTGTGAGAGGACTCTGAGAGGCTTGGTTAGGCGAGAGTGTACAGCAAATGCGACCCATTGTTGCTTTCTTGGCAACAACGACGATCGCGCGTCTCACTTCATTGGGTGGCTATTAATTCGTTTGCTGCATGTTTTTGAGTTTGCGACACAGTGGGTTAATCTTCTGTGGTTGTTTCTGTTGGGCTCTTGCCCCTTTCGCTGTTTTCTTTGCTGTCCTTGTGATGGTGAGACGCAAATCTGGCTGGGGGATCTGCGTCTTGCCCTTTGGTTGTGGTGTTTTGTGTTTGGTGGTCATGATTTGCCAATTCGCATGCGACCACCTGTGTCCATGTTGAAGTTTTCTCGATAATAGCTTATTCTCATGTAAGGACCGAGCCTTAGAGCGTGATCGGCCAAACCGGAGAAAAAAAAATGTGCGCTTTCAGGTTCCATTTTTTTGGGGCCAGAAAGTCCATTGAAATCAGGCTTCGCGTTTGCGGGCCTCCTCTGTTCCAACTCTACATGCTTGTTGCTCAACTAAACGCAGTTGTCATTTTTTGTTTGTTGCACGGGTCTTTGCTGTTTTTGCGATTTTGCGGTCTCATTTTTGGTCCCCCAGAAGGTTCCAAAAATGGGATTATTGTTCTTTTACTGAGCTGTGCATGCGGTCCCAAAAATGGGACCACCAGGCGGTCCCATTTTTGGGATCGTGTTTAGGTTCATTTTTTTGTATCAAGTTGCAGAAGCGCAACGTTTTGGTTTCAATGAAGCTTTGTGGCTTATGGCGACCGGAAGGGCAACTGAGGCACTGTAATCAAAAAGATCCGTGGAATGGCTGAGCTGCTTGGGGCTCAAATTTTTCTCGAGGCAATGAGGGAAACGCGTGATGGTAGGCCACGCGAGCAACAGGTCAATGGAGATAGGTACACTGGAGCATATTATCGTCATCGATGCCTCTTTTGATCCTTTTATGTATATTCTCTTTCTCTCTCTCTATGCTAGATACATACCTGTAGGAACCTTCCTGTCTTCATTATTCTATTTGGTAGGTATGTATTTGTGTGCAACTTGCTATTATGAATCCTTTTCGTTTGCTTGGCTCCATCTCAAAGCCACCAATGCACGTAACAGTCTCTGACTCGGTTTCAAGATGATCCCTTGCATTTCACATGGAGCTTCCAAACCTAATGGCAAGTGACACATGTTCCAAGATAGAAGCAACGCTCTGGAGGTATGAACGCAAGAAATTGCAAGAAACATCAGGTCTTAGAGCAGAACTCTTTGGTCTGTGTGAAAAAACGTTTGTGTGTGTAAAAGGGTCTGTGTGTAAAAGTGTCTGTGTGTAAAAGGGTCTGTGTGTAAAAGCATTTCTGTGTAAAGATGTTTGTGTGTAAAAGGGTATGTGTGAAAAAAACGTCTGTGTGTAAAGGCGTCTGTGTGTAAAAGTGTTTCTGTGTAAAGCTGTTTGTGTGTAAAAGGGTCTGTGTGTAAAAGTGTTTGTGTGCAAAAGTGTCTGTGTGTAAAAGGGTCTGTGTGCAAAAGCGTGTGTGTGCGTAAAAGGGTCCGTGTGTAAAAAGGTCTGTGTGTAAAAGTGTCTGTGTGTAAAAAGGTCTGTGTGTAAAACCATTTCTGTGTAAAGATGTTTGTGTGTAAAAGGGTCTGTGTGTAAAAACGTCTGTGTGTCAAGGCGTCTGTGTGTAAAAGGACCTGTGTGTAAAAGGGTCTGTGTGCTGTGTGTAAAAACGTCGCTGTGTGAAGCTGTTTGTGTGTAAAGGCGTTGTGACAAAAGTGTTTCTGTGTTAAGATGTTTGTGTGTAAAAGGGTCTGTGTGTAAAAGTGTCTGTGTGTAAACGTGTCTGTGTGTAAAAGGGTCTGTGTGAAAAAACGTGTGTTTGTGTAAAAGGGTCTGCGTGTAAAAACGTCTCTGTCTAAATATGTTTGTGTGTGAAACCCTTGATTGGGTCGTTTGATCCTTCATTCTTTTGCTATGCATGGGGCGTATAAAAACTATCTCCAACCACCTTGAAACACCAAGGTTTGGAAGATTCGCCATGCAATATTTCTGGGATAATCCTCCAAGCCGCAACAACAGGATTGGTTGCTGTTGGTGAAACGGCCAGCAGCGAAAAATTGATCTATGTGGTCCACAGCTCTCAGATGCAACACACAGAGCATAAAGCGCAAAAAAAAAAACGCCGCCTGAGCATTTGTTTGGAGGCTGGCTTTCACCCCCCCCTTCTCAGGTCAAAAACGATCTTTGGAGAGTGTCTGCAGATGATTTTCATTTCACGTTTACATGATCGAAATTCGATGTGTCATGTTTTTCTGAATTCAAACTTCAAATGAAACATGGCAACAAGTGCTGCACAGGACATGTTTGACAGGACATGTTTGACATGACATGTTCGACATGACATTCACATTTTACATCAGTCAATTGACATGCAACACACATGGCATGCATGACAACTTTCATGACAAACATGTCAAATTCACTTGTCAGAATCCGATTTTTTCGTGGCAATACATACCAATCACCCCAATCGAAAAACAGAGCTGAACGGTCCGGGAGGATGCGATGTGGAACATTATTGAGCATTATTGGCACGACAGATGTTGATCACAAGTTCTCTTGAATCACTGCAGCAGATGGACCAAGAACATAATAACATATAATAACGTAGTATTACCATAGTATCCAGTTCATGTTGGAATATGAAGGGTACTCCCACACCCCAATCCCAGCCCATCACATGCCCGTACATCCACTACGGAAAATTGTACGTGAATGCACGGCTTCCACGTGGCGCTCTCACGAATCAGAAGAAAAAACATGAATAGCCTCAACGTTTAACTTTGTTTTTTTTTGTGAGTCATTTCAGTTCCAAAACCTTCCTGGCATAGCATTCAAAATTGCATTTTTGTTGGTTGCAAATTCATGTTTTGGTGGGCGTTCATGGTTCGATTCCACTGGTAGACATCGTGAAAAATATTGTACCCAATTGTTTTGTCAAAGCCAACAACTATGCGAATGGTTTCACAATCTTAGCACCAAACATAAATTATATACAAACAAACATTAAAATCTTGCATGTTGGGAACATCACAGCATGACAAGTGCAGGCCATCTTCTCAACACTGTGAATGGATGTGAATGGTTTGAAGAACATCAGGTGCCAATTTTGCGATATTTTTGGCTCTTCGGCCGTGTTCCAGTTGGGGTTTCATTGTTTTCTGCTATTGTAGTCCTAATCTGGTTTGCAAGATGAATATGTGGGAAATACATTTCCACAATACAATTTAGGATATGGTGTTTGATATGCATACATGGCCATAATTAATTTCAAATTCAGATCAATTCATGGGGATACTTTAGGTGCCTCAACTCGTTCAAATGCACCACAATTTTGCAACACATGCGCAATTCACGAAATTGTTTTGGACTGGACTGTACATAAGGTTCTGTGTCACAGTCGTCATGTCGGCGTATCTCTGTGGCAGCCGGGCAACCCAACGTTGGGGCGAGTGGTATGTGATGATGCATTTTGATTTGTGATACTTTGCAAGTCACTTCTGGCTGATCAAAATGCCACGGTGTGCAGACAATGCTGGTTGTTCCCATATTCACCAAGGAAATGCATGTTTTAATTTGGGTATGTCAGTGTTAACGCAAAAAAATTGAATATTGTACACCAAAAGGACACCTGCCATGATCAGAAATTGTATACTTCTGGCTGCATGATGCAGAAAACAAGTAGTTTCATCCAATTGGTGTTTTGGTCGCTGAAACTAAAGATCGGCAGTGGTCCAAAGAATGGAAAAACACGATACAGTTCTATGGGTGAATGGTTGGGATTCCAGGTTTTTTACCCGTAACCAACCTCTACGTTTGAAAAACATGATACCCTTTGGATGGCGTCCATCCTTTTATCTTTGCCACGGCCGCAGCTTCCGCAACAATTTCACGGTCTCCGCAAAGGCAGCTGGACGGTAATGGGACGTGTTGCGAAGTGATATGTCGTGGTTTTGTTTGGTTCTGAATTGTGGCCAAAACATTTGGTCCAGGTGGTTCAGTCATACATTTGGGCAAAAATGAAGGATTCAATTTTGGCCGGATGGATTGTGTCATTATATTGTTTTGTGTTTCAGAGACAATATAGGTATTCAGAGTCGGAGTGTTTTTCGGGACAAAAATTACCCACAGGTTTGAAATCATCAATCAATGCAGAAACTTGTGCGTGTTTTCGTTGTGTTTTCGTTGTGAACACAAAAACAACGAACGGTATTCTGTTGTGAACTTGTGTTTCTTTTGGGAACCCCCAAAAATCATCAAAAATCACCACCAGATCTCTGGGACGAAACCAGGCATCACCATAAAAGTCGAGCATGGCGGAGGCATATGGGATCTGCATGACTGCTCTGGCAACACTTAGGGAGGGCTCAAAGCGAAGGTCAAACAACTTTTCAATCTGATCACTCTTGGTAAAGGTGTAAAGGTGAATACAGTATGAATACGACTGTGAGCCACAGTCGTTGAAAATTTCTCATCGGTTTCACTGCGAACATGATTCGAAAGATTTGCTGGGGCCTTCGTGAGAGACAACGGCTTGGTGCATGACAAAGAGGACCCACTTGCCAACTTCGGCTGAGCTGTGGAGTTGAAATACATTAGCACCTAGTAGTCCATGTCTACTAGTTACTAATAGAATCTAATATACATTAATACTTATGTAGATATGATAAATCACAGAGGAATAAGTGAAATCGTGTTTGTAGAATTTGATTGCTGTGCACATCACATTGCTTCGCATTTGCCTTGTGGTTCAAGTTGAGTGCCAGGTCCCCGCTCTTAGTTGCTGCGCACCGCAGAAAACTTTGTGTCCCGGGATAATGCAGAACCCAGGACAGCAGGTGAGTCAGCTTGCACACCAGAACTCCGTCAGTACTTTGCTGGCACGAGTTCGTGCACGCAGTGCCGGGACACCAATGCCGTACGCCGCACAGGGTCCTGTTGAGAACTCAGAATCCGGCAGAGGACCTGAGGGTGAGGGAAAGACCAGGGTTTTTCAGGGTTGGAATTGGGAATGTCTAAGATTTCTGCTTTGATGGGCAGTGACTTGCATTGATTTCAAGGCACCTTTGGTCTGTTTTTTTGGCATTGCAGATGTAGGATGCTTTCCGGCTATGATCATTGCTCAAGTGTGCTTGACTTTTGTTCGGCTTATGTGCTTTGCCGGCAGGATACACCCTTGGCAGGGAGTACCCCACGATGGGTCATGGCGACATGTTCTCGGGCATCGTGACGCCTGTTGCCCTGAGCTTGACTTTCTGCATCATGGTCGGTAAGACCCTCGCCAAGTGATTCTGTTTCGCATCTGAGCCAGGCAACTCAGTCTTGGCCTTTGACATCAGATGTTTCTTGAAGTTCATGTACAGTTATTCCCTTGAGCCCACGGAACCAGGTCCCTGACCCGCTGTTGTGGTCCAGAGGGTGAACAAAGGTTCAGGTTTGTTGCTGCCCACGTTGGCAACAGACTGACATCCCAAAACAGCAACGCTCAACCCAGCGGAAAGTGAACGCTGTTCCGATCGTCCTTCTGTTGTGCCCTTGCGGGCTAAAGTATGACAAGAACAGGTAGACTGCTGCAAGAGCATTTGTGGGTTTGCTGAGGTCAAACAGGAAACCTTGATTGCTTTTCAGTGAAATGAGGGTTCATTACTGTAAACTGTAATCATATCTGTGGCCAAGAAGTCTACACTTTCCTTAACATGCCCTGCTCCACACGCCCCAAGCCGATTTGCTATTGCTTCCAGGCCATTGATTGTTAGCTTGCTTGCAGGTGCAGGCACAGCGGCTCCAAGATCGATTTGAGTTTGTTGAGGAATGTATAAGCATGGGAGATATCCTATTTCTTGGCAGTTTTTATGAGGAAACCAGAACATAATTTCATGATAACATGCATGATATTTTGGGTATGTGAGTATTTTATGTTCACACACACTTCTTTTGGTTCAGTTGAACATCAACCCAGCAAGCTCGGGTTTCACCTTGGTGGCCACTCTAGTGGCCGTACGTGTTCTGAAATTGATGTACCCAACAGAGTCGTGATCGAAGGATGCTTGAATCAAACTGTAACAGAAAGGAGCAGGTAGGTAGAAATCAAACAAGTATGCAGATCACTTGAGTTGCAGTGCAGAAGTAAACTATAGTAAACTTCAACAATGTAGAGGAGCGCAATCAACAGCAACATACCAGCTTCCACCTTGCTCTCGTATCAGACAATTTTGGACTGTCTAACAGTGTCTTGCATCTCGCCTGATCTTTGATCCTGGTTGCAAAGGTCACAAGACTGCAGATAGTGGCTAGATGTGGAGCCAAGTCTTAGCAGTGTGGCTGGTAGACAGAGAGCAGGATCCATGATAGGGGCTTGAAGGCCGAAACTATGTGGCCGTGTCTGAAAATGTGGGATTAACCGATTAACCTTCACATGGCCACATTTTGAAATGGAAAATCATGAATAAACTGACTAGCCATCAAATCTTGCGGTACCTTATTTTCAGACAATTCCATGCAGCACACTCTCTTTGGAGTC
>CAMXCT020002977.1:0-25000 GCA_947184155.2 Cladocopium goreaui
AAAACCTGGTAACATTCGCAAGAGCACCGTGCACGAGCAAACATTAGCAAACTCGTGAACATGCCGATGCGCTGTACTTCTAGAAACAGCTATGGCGGTGATGATCACGGCGGTGACGATGATGATGATCATCATGATGATGATGATGATGGTGGTGGTGGTGGTGATGGTAATGAAGGTGATGAAGGTGATGGTGACGATGATGGTGATGACAACTATGATGAAGATGATGATGATGATGATGATGGTGATGGTGATGGTGATGGTGGTGGTGATGATGATGATGATGATGATGATGATGACGCTGACTCTGATGGTGATGATGATGATGATGATGGTGATGATGATGATGATGATGATGGTGGTGGTGGTGGCAGTGGTGATGACAATGATATTCCTTCATGGTCATAGTCATGGTGTTGCTCGTGGCTGTGGTCTGACTATGTTTTATAGGCACAAAACATGTTTCTGCATTCCCACATGTTGCCACATGTGCAAGCCAAAGTTCCAAGTCGACCATCACACAGCGAGGCACGTGTTTTCCTGCTCCAGTTTCTGAGAAGAACCTGAAAAGATAGGTAGGTGCGTTCCCGAGAAAATCATCTGTGTGAAAAGGGATGTGTTGGGGTGAGGGTGTGTAGGAGGTTCTTGGCGCATGCCCTACACACTTTGTTCCAATCACCAACATAACCAGGCAAGCAGCTGGTAGCGATGTAGTGGGGACGACGTCTCAAAAGAACTGCTTGGCGGCTATGTTTGACAACCCGTCCCATACATATTTGCTCCGTAACACCCCAATCTTGAACAATCTTGAAAGGTTACATCTAGAAGTTTTTGTGGCCACTTTTGCCTGACTTGCGGGGAGTTCTCCCTCGTTGACACCCACATGTCCGGAGAATCTTCATTTTCTCGTCAGATCTCCCATCTACTTTCCCACCTTTTGAGCAGGACTCCCATCTTTGTTGGGTCCAATGTTGCATCAACTCTCATGAGCGGAGCTTCTTGAACCAATACTGGGGGACAATGGGGGAGATTTACCTTTTGGGACCAGTAATCCACCGGTCAATCATCATACTAAAATCCGCCCGCACCGAAGGTGCTGGGGCGTGATCGTCCGGATGGCACTCGTAAAAGGTTACAGGTTTACCTGGGGGGGGGAGCATTTTTCGGCCAAAACCTCCTGTTTTTGATAGGTCGTGACGCTCACCTTCAAAAAACACTGTAAAAAACAGTACGGAAGACACCTGTTCGTGAACGCGCCCGTCCAAAATCGGCAAGCGAAAAGTGAAAAAAAAACGTGTTTTTCAACTTTTTGACCTCAATTTTTTGGTTTGCAACATCTTTTTTTGCGGTTCCGCAGGTGGCCGGGCCCGGAGGAGGATTTTTGAGTTTTTGGACCCGTTTTCGGACTGATTTTCGTCGTTTTGTGATAGCAGAAACACTTGTTTTTACAGTGTTTTTCTGTTTTCTGCATGCTTGACGGCTAGCTTCAAAATTTCCAAAAACC
Source organism: Cladocopium goreaui (assembly GCA_947184155.2). Lineage (NCBI taxonomy): Eukaryota > Dinophyceae > Suessiales > Symbiodiniaceae > Cladocopium > Cladocopium goreaui. Next base: position 1,508 of record CAMXCT020002977.1, read on the forward strand.
TCGTAAATTACGCTGTTTTATGTTACGGTGTGAATGAAAACATCGTAAATACCAGTGTTTTTTGACGTTGGTTAAAAAAAACACTGTAAATTACAGTGTTTTTGGCCACCTGACCCTCAAAAACCATGGTATTTGCAGTGGTTTCTGCTTCTCACCGCGCAAAAACACTGTAAATAACAGCAATTTCGCCGTTTTTTCATGTTTTTCGTTATTTTTTGAATTGCGTTGGTCCGCTATACATGGCTATCAAATTCTTCGCGTTTTTTTTCCGACAATCAGTACTTTCGGATGTTTTTGGTCTCAATGGCCGACATCATTGGCAGTTACGAGCGGTCGCGAAGGTGTGAGAACAACATCGTTCAAACCGTGGCGGCCGCACAGGGGTTCTTGTCGCGGAGCGACGGCAATAGAAGAGAACAATGGCAGTAGAAGAGAACAATGGCTGACATCATTAACAGTGTGGACCGTTCACTCGATATGTACATATATGATCTTTATATATATATATAGATATATATATCTCTCTATCTATCTATCTGCTGTGTGAGCCCAACGATGCGGTGCGGGCGGTTGCCGTCGCGAAGCGACGTGAATATTCCCCAGAATCTGCCCCGAATTCAGATCCACTCAGGTGGATATGGGTCAAACGTGGGCAGACCCAAACGGGATGGTACGGTGTATGCATATATATTTATATACACTACCAAAAACTTAATTAATATCTGTAATATCCGTGAGTCCAGGTTCTTTGCTATTGATAGTTTTGATCCTTACACAGATGTTTTTGACCCATCTCCCACTGGGACCCACCTGGCTGAAATTATGAGAATTCACCTACCTTGCAGGTCATGTGCTGATACTTGACCTTGGGGGGAATCCAGTGTTTGTGTTTTTCGCGGTGGCGACATGGCGAAAGGCCCTCTTGGAACCTGCGCCGTTTCTTCTGCTTGCTTTCTAATAGCTGTCCGTTGGCTGAGTGCTAATTCCTGAGAAATGCAAATACAACCTTGGCAGTGCAACTCCTATCGTACATCAATCAAGTAGCATCGCGCGTATGTGAACGCTCGCATGAACGTTATCATCCCACCCCACCCCAGCATCTTCAATGTAATAGCATGTAATAGCAACATCTGCGTAAACCTCAATCAAGTAGCGTCAAGTGCGAGTTGACATGAACACTCACATGCCATCCAACCCTGGCACAGCATCTGCAATGCAATATCAACATCTATGCCAACATCAGTCAAGCAGCCAAGCATCTTCAACCACCCAGCGATCCAAGGAGGCAACTTGCTGCGACAAAGCACCAAAGAACAATTATCCCGGCAAGAGACCCCAAACAGTGTTGCAAGGAACATAAAGAAGAGATTCCAAGTTAGATTCTGCAAGCTCCTTTGCGAAGATCTCTGTAGAAGATGGTGTGCCAGATCTCCTTGACAGAATCTCTGTACACTGTAGAAGCTGCTGTGCAAGATCCCTTTGTAAGGCTATCTTACAAGGTGTCTATAAGAGATGTCCACAGGAAGTCTTCGTGAGAGATCCCAAAGGTAATAAGATCTCTCTGCTCAAGTTCTCTATAAGAGAGCTCTGAGCCAGATCTCTGTTTTCTTCACCAGGTCTCTGCATAAGATCTTTACAAGGGGTCTCTTGGCAAGATCTCTGTACAAGCTCTCGAAAAAACATCTCCCGGCAAGATCTCTGCAAGATCTCTGTACAAAATCTCTACAAGAGGTCTGCAAGATTTGTGAAAAAGTTCCTATAAGAGGTCTCTTGGCAAGATCTCTGTGCAAACTCCCTAAAGTCTTCGCAAGATCTCTTTATGAGATCTCTGTAGAAGCTCTCCAAAAGAGCTCTCTTGGCAAGATCTCTGTACGAGACGAGACCTCTTTGCAAGATCTCTGTAACAGACAGTACAAGATCTCTATAAGGGGTCTGTGTACAAGATCTTTATAAGACGTCTCCGTGGCACAAGATCTCCTTGACAAGTATATAGCAAAATCAGCACAGTGCCGCAACGAGAGCGATCTGGCACGCCCAAAGTGCCAAGAAAGTTGCGCACCGCGCCACAACGAAGCGATCTGACAGGCCCAAAGTGACGAGAGGGTTGCGCGAGCGATGGCAAAATTCGATAAATTCGCACCGCGCCACCACGAGAGCGATCTGAGAGGCCCAAAGTGGCAAGAGTGTTGCGCGAGCGATCGCAAAATTCGCACCGCGCCACAACGAGAGCGATCTCAGAGGCCCAAATTCAAAGTGACAAGAAGGTTGCGGGAGCGATCGCATTGCACCGCACCACCACGAGAGCGATCTGAGAGGCCCAAAGTGACGAGTGTGTTGCGCGAGCGATGGCAAAATTCGATAAATTCGCACCGCGCCACCACGAGAGCGATCTGAGAGGCCCAAAGTGGCAAGAGTGTTGCGCGAGCGAACGCAAAATTCGCACCGCGCCACAACGAGAGCGATCTCAGAGGCTCAAATTCAAAGTGACGAGAAGGTTGCGGGAGCGATCGCATTGCACCGCGCCACCACGAGAGCGATCTGAGAGGCCCAAAGTGACGAGAGTGTTGCGCGAGCGATCGCAAAATTTGCACCACGCCACGAAGAGAGCGATCTGGGAGGCCCAAGGTGACGAGAGGGTTGCGCGAGAGGTCTCCGAGCCACCGTTTCGTGCGAGACTTCCGTCAAAAACGGAAGATGAGGGAGCTCTTGTGCTGTAAAGGTCACCGAATTGTCCATTCTTCCGTCAAAAACGGAAGATGAAGGAGCGTTTGTGCATCAAAAACGACGCACACGTATGATACCACCTCGAATGAAGACCAGGCCTTAACTCTTATTGTAAGAACCCCAAGTGTGGCCACACTGTTTTGGGAAAAAAACTTTACTTTGTGCCATTCCCACTGCAATACATCTATCTCACATCTTATCTGGAATATGCTGACGATCGGACATCTTCTCCAACATTCTATCTGGCATTCTATCTGGCATTCTATCTGGCATTCTATCTGGCATGAGGTTCGGGTCCAGCACACCCCAGAGAGCTGGCAAGCTCGCCATGGTGTGTCTGTGTGTGTGTGAATGGGGAGCGTACCTGTACCTGTGCATGTTTGTGTGCCTGTACCTGGCGGAGCGCTTTGTTAAAATCTAGAGACCCTCACCTGGCAGGGGGAACAAAGAATTCTACACGGCTAAATATCAGCACACCTCCTGAAATAAGGCCGGTTTTGGAGAGTTACTCTTGCCATCTTCCATGGTGAGCCCCCTGAAAGAGTACGCCAAGGAACGTGTTGAACGCATCATCGCCCCCACCTGAAGGATTCGCCAAATGAACGGCGCTGCTTTACCACAGAATCGGGGAACCATGGAACAACATCCAGGTGCGAAGCGGGAAATAAGCCGTAGACATGCAACTTTGACCCAAAAAACTAGCACTTAAGACTTAAGCAGCAACACATGAATTTTGACCAGGAACCTTGTGAAAATTTGAAATGAACCAGATTGAACCAGCAACACATGGCTGCACGTGGATTTGTTTTGCAAACAAAAATTTGGGGCGACACCTGGAAAATGAATGAACACCGGGAAACAAAACTACACTACAACTTGGTTTGGGGGGATTTTAATCATTCAGATCTAATCTAGGCCAGTTTGTGATTGCCATTGCTTGGCTGATTTCATGGTCATTCAACAGGATTGCTTGTATCTTTTTCTAATCGCATCACCGGTTGAGGGGATCCATCACCGGTACCCAGGAGCATCAAGCATCGCTGCGGCTATTCGGCTTCGCTCAACAAATTACCCAGAGGGTACATATTGTTCCACCATTTTCCATTCAATCAAGACCCCCCAAAAAAATCCCTCTGTCGACTCTGTTGATATGGTATGTATTAAGGCCATTTAAGGCCCATATATGGCCCATGGGCCCATGTATGGCGAAAATCCTCATCCCAGGGACCGATGGTCTTGTCGGAAGGCATCTGGCCATCTGGCTGAATGCCGTGCTCCAAACAGAAGAGCTCCCAGCACCTGGGCGCTCTAAGCGGTCATTGCGATGCCCATCATGGGAGGCAAATCGTTTAAAGGAAACGGGATTTTCATTGTTTAGCAGTGTTTATAATTTATAATGGTGTAATGTTCATTGTTTATCATTGTTTATCATTGTTTATCATTGTTTATCATTGTTTATCATTGTTTATCATTGTTTATCATTGTTTATCATTGTTTATCATTGTTTATCATTGTTTATCATTGTTTATCAGCATCTTCCCATATCTTCCCTATGTTTCAATATGATATAGTGATATATAGTGCAGAAAGAATTCAGATGATGAATAACTTATTCATCATGAAATCCAGGCCGTTCTGTTTTTGGATGGGAATCCTTCCAGTCAAGCGTTTACATTGCCATGGCAAGCTGGGTCGATTGTTTTTTTGTTTTACCCCGTTTACCAACGTGAAATCCCCGAAAAATGGCGGCTTAAATGGGAAACTCATCCAACTAAATGGGGGGGAAAATTCCAGCCAGCCACGTCTGGTGACCAGAGAGTATCCAGACTTATAGTTATTCTGGTGAGAAAATGATGCTGATAATTGTTATGAGAAAATATGTGTCAAGGTGGAAGGTCCAAGGTTCTAAGTCCTAGGGTCCTGACGGATCTTGTTGTTTTTTTCTGAGGTCTTAAGATTTCTCAACATGTTCAAACAAAGATGGAGGAAGAACCACCATGAAAAATGTGACCATCCATCCCAATCAGCGATCGAAGTATGTTCTATTTGTCTGAAAATAGGCTATATTCCCAAACAAATAGCCATAAGAAATAGGGATAATGATCAGCAAAACCATTGGGTTGATTGGGGTACACTATTTTCAGACACACCCATATAATTACCATTGGTATAGGAGATGTATCCGGGATTAAAATGAACGTTTCCCCAGCCCATCCCTGCAAAATGTCCAAGAGAAATTCAATCAAGTCTCGCATTGCCAATCTGAACGCCGCCCTGACTGTGAGGTTGAGCTACGACCAAGTGTTAGGGGCTCCTAATTTTGGGCTATACCTTGAATGAATTGGGGTAGTGCGATTGTTTTCGCTGAAAAGAGTGGCTTGGGCAACTGCCAAATAGCCAGTTTCAGCGCAGACAAACCAGCCAGAGAGAAAGGCATCTGAATCATCAAAGGATCAAGGAATCATACACGACAACGGTGGAAAAGGTTTAGTTTAAAACACTGTCAAGTGACTTGACAGTCAAGTCTGAACGGCGTTGGTGTTTCATGCTTTGAATGACTCTCCCAGTCGAGGGCAGCACCCAAAGGTTTACAGCGCCCGTAATCTCAACCAAACGCTAACCTACCACTGATGCACCAGCTGGCCTGTCCAATGTGAATGCAGATTGCCTCACGCATAGCTACAGAGAGTTGTTACACAAACGGGTTTCGTGTCTCAAGCACGCCGTGTGATCAGGCACACCTCAGCCACAAATCCTTGAGCCAAACATGGAAGATCAGGTATTCCAATGACAAGCAGCTTCAGCTCCAACATCCCCAAAATATCCCGACATCTTCCAAGAATGGACCAACTGACTCAGTTTTCCTATGGTTTTCCAACTCAGAGATCTTCCCAGATTCTCAGTGCCAAAAAAAAACGCCTCATGCATCGAAACTGCGAGTCCATCGAGCCGGCCTCGGCTACCCAAATTGATGATGGACCGGACCACCGGACTTGGGTTTGAACTGAAGATAAGGTACCCAAAAACAAATGAGTGTTGAAAATTGAAAACTTGAAGTTTCCTATATATATATATGTATAAATATATGTATGTATGTATAGATAGACATCAATACCATCGATCGGTGGCTTGCCTTCATTTTTTGACAAACCTATATATTACTCCAAACTCTGGCTAGGGAATGGTTGAACACTGACCAAGATGTCCAACTGAAATTGATACACATTCACCATTTGGGTGTATCTCATTATATATATCATCATGGTGGTTGGCCTTATACAGATGAACGTACCAATTGACTGCCACTAAAATCTCCATGAATATGCCATCATCAACCCATTTTAATTCCCATAAAATCCAGCTTTTTTGCTGGTTAAACTCAAATCCCCATTAAATCCAAATTTCTTGCTCGTTAAATCCCCATGTTTATTGGATCATATTCTCTGGTTAAATCAGCAACATCTCCATCTGTTGCTGGTTCCATCCATTTTCCTCCACTAAATCCCCGTTTCTTCTTGTTAAATCCCATTACCATATTTCTTGGATATCTAGTAGATTTATCAATCCTCCCAATCAGTCATCCATTTATCAATCCCAATCAATCATCCCATGATTTTCATGGATTTTCATTGATTTGTTCATATTTTTTCCAGGGTTTCCACCATCGATGTTTCGTCCACTTTTTCCCAGCTCGAACTCCCCCGGCCGTCCCAGTGCGCACCGCCATCTCCTGAAGCAGCTGCGTCACACGCGGGCGCCAGCGCCAGAGGCGTGCACGACCTACGGAGGTCGCAGGGATTCGTGGGGTCTCCGTACTTTTTCATGAAACAGCAATGTGGGTAAAACAATGCCATAAACTATCCCCCAAATCACCATAAGTAGGTGGTGTAGGTGGTATAAACCATTCACAAATGGGTGACTTTATTATTGTAAACAGCTGTTATAATCTCAAAGTTGACCAGCTTCACAAAGGCTAGGTTAAACCTAGGCGTTGTGACTGGGTGAGTTTTTGGTGTCCGTTGAAGTTCTGGGCAGTAATGTGGGTAAAACAATGCCATAAACCATCCCCCAGTCATCACCATTTTAATAGTTCGGACTGAAACCATTCCCAGTCGTGGGTGGTTTATGGCATTGTTTTGCCCACAGTATAAAATCTTAAATCCTGATGATATATTATTAGATTTAGATTCTAGATACATTGATGTTCGTAAAGCAATAGGATCCACCATCCCCAATTTTACCAATGGGTGGGATTGAAACCATCAAAATATGGTGGAATCATTATTGCTTTACCAACATCAGTGCACCCCAAAAGAGATAGACACGTGAAATCCTATGATAGCATAGTGATGATTGACCTTTCTATCATTTTGAGGATTACTACAATGTTGACCTGTTGACCCAGTATTTGTTTAATCAAGTTTAGTGGCAATCTATCAGGATTTTAGGGTAACCCCTGGAGTTTGGGGGCAGGAGTTTGGGGATAGTTTTAAGGGTCTATAATCAAGCAATCAGCTGTAGAATGTGGTCTGAATTTGGGTTTTACTCGGGCTTTGATCGGGTATTATCCGGTATGTTCGATGATATATCTGATGTTGATGGATGTGAAAATGATACTGGTGGTTCAATTTAAAAGCCCTGTGAATGGGGGGTAGAATTGTGATTTTTTGTGGAAATTTTTATTAGGGGTTTCAATTCAATCGGCTTTTTATGTTGAGTGGTAAATGGCAGTGTGTCAAAACCTTGTACCCCTGTAGTTCACATCAAAATAGCTGGGATTTATGGATGTCCATCCCATTAAAAATGGTATCTATAGGTATTGACCCACAGTTGATGCCAGGCCAATTGGGATGATCCCTCGTCTACCAGTAGACGAAGACGCCACGCGTTGGAAACTTTTTGGGCTGGCTGCTATAACTTCAGCATAGTCTGTTAGTTGACTCCACATTTAAGTGTTCATTTCTTGTGCTAAACCCAATCATACTTCAGACCTTATGTGCTAAACTGAAGCATTTTAGAAGAGAAATCTATAGGCAAATATCTCAGATTGACAGAGGATGATCCAACTGCCTATTTTCATCTATTTTCAGTGTCTCAGAAATAGCACCTTTATGTTCAATCAAGGCAATCCTATCAATCCTATTCTGTGCAGCATCAAGTGGGTTGCTCCAAACACCCCAGGTAGGTTTCGGGGGTAACTTGGGTAAGTCAAGGTAAACTGGATTCAACTGGCCCATTTACCCCCCAAAGTGGCTATCATGACTATCATGTACCTATATAGAATAAATTGGAGCAACTGGAGCAACCCTGAGTATATGATTATAGATAAATAATGAGATAGATAGATAGATTGATTGATTGATTGATTGATCGATAGATTGATAGATTGATAGATTGATAGATTGATAGATTGATATATTGATAGATTGATAGATTGATAGATTGATAGATTGATAGATTGATAGATTGATAGATTGATAGGATTGATAGGATTGATAGGATTGATTAGATAGATTAGATAGATTAGATAGATTAGATAGATTAGATAGATTAGATTAGATGAGATGAGATGAGATTAGATTAGATTAGATTAGATAGATAGATAGATTAGAAAGATAGATACAACTATATATATACATAGATAGATACAACTATATATATATAGATAGATACAACTATATATATATAGTGGTATTATCTCATTGCATCCCATGTTTCATGACATCTGACGTAAGTGGAAGTAGCATCGACCCAGTTGAAACTGAGTCCTCCCGCGTGGGCTGCGATCGCCTGCCGGAACCGTCGGATCTGAGGCCAAAATCATCGGTTTGGTGTGAAACCAAAGGGAAAACGAATGGTTTGGGGTAGCCATGTTGGTTTGCCGATGGTCTCCTGAATTCTGACCAATTCATACCAATTCTACAAAGTTCTTTCACTTTGAAACAACTAAAATGTGGAATTTCCCCTCAACGGCACAATCCATGTTTCAAGGGTCAGTTCCACTGCCCCATGGCTGTTCGAACGGTACGATCTCCCCTTCCACCGCCGCCTGCAAACGATGCACCCAGGTCTCCCTGCCGCCGGTTTGTTTCACCATCAAGTGGGATAGGTTGACCTTCAAAAATGGTCTCTCTGTGTGTATAATATTATGATGTGGGTAAAACAATGCCAGAATTCATTCCCCAGTCATCACCATAAATGAGTGGTTTTTAAACTTTTCCCCATCATGGGTGGTTTATGGCATTGTGTTACCCACATTGATATATTATATAACATGTAAAATTAACATTAATTAATATATGTAAAATACCATCTGGCTATTTAACATAGCCATGGAAAATGGCCCATAGAAGTAGATGGTTTACCTATTAAAAATGGGTGGATCTTTCCATGGCTATCTTAGTCATAGCGGGTTATAACCCCGAGTTCGAAATCCCAGCAGATCCCAGATCGACCATCGCGATGATGTAACATGACCCACTGGATGCCCCTGGCCCATCCCACCGACCTCAATCGACCCGGAACCTCAATCGCTGCGGCTGCTGGTTGCTGGTGGCTGAGTCATCCCTAAGAGCTTAGGTCATCGCCCCAAGAAACCAAGGGCATACCCCGAATCATGGACTAGCCACAATGGGTCAAACTCTTGTTGCTCATCGCTACATAAATATACATAAACTATAGTTAAATTTCTTTTCAATGACCAATCAACCAGGGATTTGTTCTAATACTTCATGGTTACGTCACATTCATATCTCACACGGCTCCGTCGGTCACCCATCCCCCAACTCCCAACTCCCCAGCTCCGTCCTTGCTGCCCAAGTCGCGCGCGCGACTTCGAAGGCGAAGGTCGCGACGCTCCGCCTGAGATCCACACCAGATGATTGGGTCGACCGATGGGTAAATCCGGGTGATGCCTTCATTGCATCATAAACCAAGAAAAATATCGGAAAACCCACAGGAAAAACATCAAAAGGAGTCAAAAAAAAAACAACAAAGTGAACCCACTGTTGATAAGGGGGCGAGGCCAAAACATGGTGGTTTCAATCACGGAACAAAAAAGTGGGCCTGTTGCGATAAAAAAAAACATCAACCATGTCAAAAAAATGCGAGGGTAAAACCAACATGTAAAATGTCGAACTAATAGGCCATCGTCCATAGCGATATAACAAATTGCCAGATGGTTATCCAAAAGAAAACATGATTCATCACTATTGATATTCACCGCTATTAATGGATATCATATCCATCACTTGTAATCTGTGATGAAAATCAATATAGTGGTATTATTTACACGCATAGTCCATAGTATCCCATTATTCATCACCATAACCATTCTTAATGGATATTCTCCACCCATGATGGTCATGGCAACTTAATTGGTAGCGACTCAGAGGAGTTTTTAATGTAGAAGACACATGGGATATGACTAATGGGATATGATTGGAATCTAATGGGATATGTTGACATATTGTAATATAGCTAACATTAACTAACCAACATTAATGGGTATAGTCACAACAATCAGGGTATATCCATTAGTGGATAACTCGTGGATAAACAATGGATTACATATAAATATATGTGGATAACTAGGGGACCATTGCTGCTCTACGCTCTGGTAACATGGCAGTTAGAAATCATATCTCCAGAAATAGGGAAGTTGCCAGAGCCATGTTTTGATGACCGGAGGGTAGAGAAACTGCTGGGTTTTTTGGGTATAAATATACCAAACCGGCTGGTAGCTGTTCCAGAAATTGACATAAGTCCACACCACCATTGATTGTTGGTAATAGAGTGTTAGTGAATCCCCCAAGGGCGCCTCTTGAACCATTCTGGTCTCCATGTTTCTTTCAAATCTCTCACTAGAATACCGTATACATCCCTTTTTGGGTATTCAATGCCCATTGTGTGTGTGTGCGTGTGTGTTAGTATCATGCTAATGATGTTAAATCCTGTGGGCTCTATTTGTTGATGATCGTCGTGGGTACATTTGGTATGACAATCATCTCATCTTTACAGGATACAACCCCTAACTATAATCATTATCACATCTGCCATTTCGACTTTTCATATGCATTGCGCATGTGTATAGACATACACATATACACACACAACTGGGTTGGTGGTTTCAACCCCTCTGAAAAATATGGTCAGTAACTGAGTTGGGGTTATTATTCCCAATATATCAAACCACCAACCAGTTTTCAACACATAACGGTTATGAAATTCTCATCGCCATCGCATGGCCTCCCGCTGCTTCCGCATCACCTCCGCTCACCAGCCGCCATCAGCGCCGGAAAGTCATGTTGGGTCGAATCTCCAAACCGAACGACGGAACAAACCGAGTTTTGTAGTCATAAAAAAATCACATAACTATGGTTTATGGTACTTATAACTATAGTTACTGGGGCTTATAAACCAACTTATAACTGGGGGGCCTCACATTGTACAAAATGGTATTTCTTTATATATACATAGTGACTATGCAAATCTATGTCGACATGTAAAATGACATATTGAATAAATCACATCGTTTGATATCGTACTAAAATTGGTCATATTGCATCTAGATATGCATCAAATCATATCAAATGTGAAACGTCACACACAACATTAAATTATATATATATCATATGGTGTCATTGCATATCATATCCTATGAAATCTATCAAATATGTGATAACAAATATATGACACTATTAGTTAGTTGCCTATCATTAATTTGACATATATTTAACGAATCGTCACGGCGTACACGTTGCCTGGTCGATCCCGTCGATCCCTGAAGTTTGGATCAAAAACGGTGCCTCCGACCAGCGCCGCAGCCGCGAGGCATTCCGTCCAGTGAGACCCTCGGTTTGAAAAAGATCGAAGCTGATTCTAATTTAGCAAATAGCAAGAAAGGATCAAATGATATCAAATATGTCTGTGCCTTTCCTAATCACCAGGGAAAAAAGGTTGAATATGGTTTAGTCATTTTTAGACCCGAACAAATTGATCTTCACCAGCAAATCTGTGCGATATTGACCAGCAATTTAGTTTGTCTATTACTGAAAGCACGGAACCCCCGAAAACCCTATGGTTTATCATCATGTTCCGCAGTCAAAGATTGTATAGGGGCGAAACAATGCCCCACATATCATTAATTGTTGGTTGTATCATGTTGTATCTAGGAGCTCCCCATGTTTGATCCTCATTTTGATTGCATAATATGTGGTTATCTAATGTTATATCATGTTATATCCTGTTATATAACGTTGAATATATATATATATTTATTTATTTATTTACTTATTTATTTATATTTATATTTATATTTATTTATTTATATATGTATTTATTTATTTATATATTTATTTATATATATATATATAGATATATATATATATATTCTTTATACTATTTATATATATATATATATTTATATCTATCTATTTATCTATTTATCTATTTATCTATTTATCTATTTATCTATTTATCTATTTATTTATCTATTTATCTATTTATCTATTTATCTATCTATCTATTTATCTATTTATCTATTTATCTATTTATTTATCTATTTATCTATTTATCTATTTATCTATTTATCTATTTATCTATTTATTTATCTATTTATCTATTTATCTATTTATCTATTTATCTATTTATCTATTTATTTATCTATTTATCTATCCATATTTATACATATATATTTATATAGATTTCCATTATTTCCATTATTATCCATTCATTTGGGGCATCCAGTGGCTGGGTCTGCGCACAGATGCTTCCAGTCGACCGCTATGGCCTGGGGATGTTCATCCTCATCACCAAAAATGGCCGAAATCATCCCCAAAATATGGAAAAATATGGGAAAATATGGAAAAATATGGGAAAATATGGAAGAATATTGGAAAATATGGAAGAATATGGAGGAAATTGATAGTTTTTGAATGCTTTTGCTAAGTTTTTCTGATTTGTTTGACTAGTTTCTGACATGATATTGATATGAATTCATGATTCATCCCTAAAAAAACTGAACGCAAAAATAGAAGTTGTAGCTTTTGCATGCTTTTGCAGCCTCATGCTCTGACTGCGGATCGCGACACCCCCCTATGGATAGATCCAGCACATGTACCGAGTAAGTGACTCTTGGAACGGAAAGTGTTTTTTGGGAACCAACAAAACCACCCAACCTCAAAAAGACAAAAGGTTGAACCAAAAACAAAGGGGGGGTTAACTACCAAACGAGCCAATATTGGGGGCGAGTCAAAGTTATATGCCCAATGGTCACCACGGGCTTTTCCAATCTTCAGGTGCCTAATGCAGCAATGCAAGTGACCAAATGTCCATAGATGTTGCATAGGGTGTGCATGCTAGCAGCGTTGGTAGGCACTTTGCAATGGATGGGTACCATATCTATATATATATACACATGTAAATATCAGTGAAAATCAGTATGAACAAATGATGTGTATATATATATATGATTGTGTATGTACATACATACTAGCCAGCATGTAATGTAGGACCGTAGGACCATCATTGACATCCCGCTGTGCCCATGCCTTCGCCACATGCCTGCGGTTGGGTCAGCACCCAGGGGCTACCCTCTCGGGTTTTGCACAAAAATAGCTGGGACTTGTGGATGTTCATTCACGCGAAATATGGTATTTATGGCTTTGGATCCATACAATCATCACATGAAACTAGCAAGGTGTATGTGAAGCAGTGTACAAACCAAAGAAGAATGGGATGAATGATTGTGAGATAAACATGATGAATTGGAAGATGCGTACAACGAATTGCATTGGGATTGTATAGCCCAAAACTACTTCAAACATGTTCGGGCACAATGATAAGAAAAAAAGATAGGCAGAAGCTTAGAATAAGAAAAAAACATCTGAGATATATTAATGACAGCACTCCAAGAGTAGAACAAAACACGTACAAATTACGCATTGCGGACTTGTGGGTAAAATGTTGGGACATGGTGGGACTCTCTTCCCAGGGCATAGTTGCATTTGTGACAACCGGCCCTCCCTTTGGAAATCCACATCACTCTTGTGCCATGAGGAAAACGTTTGGCCTTGTCAACTGGCCAAAGGCCTAGTATAGGCACATACACTGCTTCGGGCATTTTAGTGGCAAAATACACCATCGAATTCACGTGCAAAATTTCTGACTGCATGGAAAAGTACATGCCATGACACCTGACGCATTGCGGACTTGTGGGCAAAATGTTGGGACATGGTGGGACTCTCTTCCCAGGGCATAATTGCATTTGTGACAACCGGCCCTCCCTTTGGAAATCCACATCACTCTTGTGCCATGAGGAAAACGTTTGGCCTTGTCAACTGGCCAAAGGCCTAGTATAGGCACATACACTGCTTCGGGCATTTTGGTGGCAAAATACACCATCGAATTCACGTGCAAAATTTCTGATTGCATGGAAAAGTACATGCCATGACACCTGACGCATTGCGGACTTGTGGGTAAAATGTTGGAACATGGTGGGACTCTCTTCCCAGGGCATAGTTGCATTTGTGACAACTGGCCCTCCCTTTGGAAATCCACATCGCTCTTGTGCCATGAGGAAAACGTTTGGCCTTGTCAACTGGCCAAAGGCCTAGTATAGGCACATACACTGCTTCGGGCATTTTGGTGGCAAAATACACCATCGAATTCGCGTGCAAAATTTCTGACTGCATGGAAAAGTACATGCCATGACACCTGACGCATTGCGGACTTGTGGGCAAAATGTTGGGACATGGTGGGACTCTCTTCCCAGGGCATAATTGCATTTGTGACAACCGGCCCTCCCTTTGGAAATCCACATCACTCTTGTGCCATGAGGAAAACGTTTGGCCTTGTCAACTGGCCAAAGGCCTAGTATAGGCACATACACTGCTTCGGGCATTTTGGTGGCAAAATACACTATCGAATTCACGTGCAAAATTTCTGACTGCATGGAAAAGTACATGCCATGACACCTGACGCATTGCGGACTTGTGGGCAAAATGTTGGGACATGGTGGGACTCTCTTCCCAGGGCATAATTGCATTTGTGACAACCGGCCCTCCCTTTGGAAATCCACATCACTCTTGTGCCATGAGGAAAACGTTTGGCCTTGTCAATTGGCCAAAGGCCTAGTATAGGCACAGACACAGTTTACTGGTTTCGTGGGTGGTTTGAACCCATACAAACTATGTTTGAAATGTTTGGGGCCCCCTCCAAACCCGCATTTTCCGGCGCCATGCTATGGCCGCCTCGCAGAGCATCAGTAATCTCAGTTTGAGGTTAGCTTTCACCGCTGGGTCCTGCCCAAGCTTCACAAAGTGCGTTAATTTTAGGAGGAGCTTTTTGGTTGTATTGGAGGGTGCCGTTTGGTGTGAGTTTCAGGGCAAATTTGGGGGTCCTCATATGGGGATGGGTCAAAACCCTGGTACCTAGTGAACCCCAAAATAGCTGGTAAATGGATGTTCATCCCACTAAAATGTATCTATAGGTATTGACCCATACCCATATATGCTGCACATGGTTTAACTGATTATCTGTATACAAAGTCCAACACCTCAACAGCGATCTCCTACACTCCCAGACTTGGTGGAATGGAAAATTTCTAGGAAAGCCCTGTATGTGGGGGCACCAACCAGGGTTTCCCGTAGTTTTTTCCCTTAGATCAACCCACTGATACACAGGCTATCTCTGAAAGGCAGGTCTGATCTTCCTACAACCGTCCTTTAAATTCTCCAATCTTCCCCTAGTCTTCCCCTTCCAGATCTTCACTCCCAACTACCACACAAACAAAACGCCAACCTTCGGCTCGGCTTGTCTCGGCTCCTGGAGAAAGGCCAAGAGCTCTTTCTCGGACTTGGGATTGAGACCCTTTGTCACCAGATCCTGCTCTAAGGCGATCATCTCTTGGAACTTCCTGCCGAAGTTCTGCGGCAAAATGGAGGAACTGACCGAAAAAAAAAGGAAAATCCATGGGGGATCTGACTTGATGTGTCCCTAGAGTTCTATAGATGTTGAAATCCCACAGTGATAGATGGAAACCTTGTTTGATGGAAAAACCACGGAACGCCCGTGTAAAACAAACGAAAACTCCACAAAATAGACTTGCCGTTGCCATGTGCGTTTCAAAACAATTCCTGTAGACCTGTTTTCCAGCCTGAGGTACAGCACGTCCATGTCGAAAACAGCTAGCATGGTCAAGTTATATACATGGTTTATAATGGTTTGTGATTAACAATTGCTAATTGTCAATGCTTCATTTAATAATTAATAAACATAATATAACAATTGAATCATTAACAATCATGAAACAATTGAATCATTATTTCATGGTGAACTGTCCTTGTTAATGATGATGAACTAACCATTGACAGTTCACCATTCGAAAAAAGGGCTTCAATCCACAGGTTTGTTTCTGTGGTCCATTCCATGATCATCCCTCGGGCAACGTGTTGTTCTGTAAAGATTTGTAGATCCTAAGAATTCATAACAATTCATTGTACCAGGAATAATAATAATAATAGATACAATCAATTCCCCATACATTGTACAAACTGTACAAACCTCAAAAATCCCGCAACATCCCAATGGTTGTATCATTGATCCATCCATTAATTCCCATACAGAAGTGCAAGGTTTGGGCCCCCGACGGAGAAGACACGACCTGGCCGGTGAAGGGGCGAGCGGCTAGCCATGAAGCTGAAATAAGGCCATGAAAAGAGGCCATGAACTATGAACCTTCATTAATATATATATATATATATGTATATATATACATACATATATATATATATACATACGTATATATATATATATATACATACGTATATATATAGTGCATATGTATAGAGATATTCATTGTTATATATTGTAACCACTGGGGACTTAAGATAGATATATTGTTACATCTACCCTCTCGTAATTGGACATAGCTATGGAAAATCATCATGTTCAACAAGTAAATCATTTATAAATGGTCCACTTTCCATAGCTATGTTGAATTCCCGGAGGGTATGAACCTGCATTGATTGAAAATATCATAATCTTTACCCAGTGTACATTTTTAGATTTGTCAATAATCATCTGATGGATACAGTAAAACGCGTAGATAGCGCCTGATGAACCTCTCAAATTCTCTGAACCTTTGAAGATGATAGGTAAATCGTCGATTTTGGGGATGCAAATCTGAGTTTCGTCATTTGGTTTGAACATCATTCATACCTGGTTGGTGGTATACCTACCCCCTCTGAAAAATATGAGTTCGTCAGTTGGGATGATGACATTCCCAATATATGGAAAGTCATAAAAGCAACGTTCCAAACCACCAACCAGATACGTATTTCCCAACCGTCGATCCCTGCAAGACCCCGGGCTTTAACAAAACTATGAGTCCATCTGCTGCCCCCTTTTTGGACCAACCGAAAATTCCCATATTTTTGATGGTAAATCCCATGGGGCCACAGAAATTGCTAGGCGATTTCATCGCCATGAAAAAAGCCGCTTGAATCCCCACTCATTGCTAGTTAAATCATCATTTCTTTTCGTAGTAAAATATGTGTGTTTTCCCACAAAGTCCTGATTTCTGATTGTAAAATCACATGTTGATGTTGGTTGACAAATTCCTAGTTTTTGCTGGTAAAAAAATCTCCATTTCGAGCTGCTTCCCACCAGCCACCAGCCACCACTAGGTCACTAGCAACCTCTGAACAGCGCTCGCAAATCTCCAGGTGGATCTGAAGCTTGCGAAAACGGTCCTGTTTTTTTGGGCCGATTTTGATGGGAAAAGCATCTGCAAATGGTGAACACGGTGAAGAAAACCGTGAAATTTATCCATTGCACAGTCGATTGCGCAGTCGAAATATGGTGAAGTTCTTCTTGGATTTGTTGTCTCCGATGTGTTCTGCTGAGGTCTTATCGAAGATGTTTTTTCTGCTGAGGCATTGATTTGCTCTTATGACTTTTTGTTCTGGACCTCGGACGAAATAATAGAACAGCAACATACGTGACGATTCACCGACGAATCAGAGGAAAAAAACATGATTTTGCCAGCAAGAAAATCGATTCAGCCAAGCAAAATAGGGCAACCAAAAATTCCAAGTCTAGATCCGCACATGGACTAAGTGATCTGTGGTTAACCCCCCAGTCGTCCAGTCCTTGTGGTCAGGCAGCGCTTGCACTGCACCTGTTCAGAGACACGCTGGGCGTCTGAAGGCACCGCATGGGGGTGGAGTTCCAGTTGGTCGTAAGTGAGTGGTAACATGTTGTAACCCCAGTTATATTTGGGAGGCAAAGTCCAGTCATAATTGGGGTTACAACTCACTCTTTTAGGTTAGTTTACCCACTTCAATCAGTAGGGGAAGTGGGGGCAAAGTCCAGTCTTAATTGAAGTTGACTAATCATGACCAATCCACTTAAGATTCCTGGGGTGAACCACCCAGTAGTCTGTTGCGTGTGTCTTCCCAGCCGGCCAGGGGGGGACTGACAGCAGATCTGAAAAGTGCTGATTTTTTCACGTTCCTTGACTAGGCCCTAAATGAAACGTTGAAAAAAGGTTTGCAGGTTTGCAGTACAAAGATGTACAGTGCAAAGTTCAAATAATTTTCCCTCAAAAAACATTCTATTTTTAATAGTACTCCAAATAATAGACATTATTGCGAAGCCTGAACCCATCTGCACCCAATTTACCGAGAGGCTGATCGTGGAAGAAACCATCCTTAGTGGTTCCCACACAGTTTTCAGTGCCATGGGGATTTTAGGAACAAAATATGGATGATAATGGGGCAACCCCGAACCCTTGGGGGGAGTAAGTTTTCAATATCCCCAATAGTTAAATTTGGTAAATTGGGCATGTGCCACACTACAGCGGTGTTCAACTCCCAAAAATGTTGACAGAATAGTCTACTCGTTGATGCGCGCCTATCCATGTTTTCAGGTGTTTGTTTGGATGTTATGCCGCCTGGGTATGAACATGCAAAAGGAATTCACCAATCTGAAATCAAATATTATGTGGTTAGCACAGTGCTGAGTTCCATTGTTTAGTCTTAAAACTAAAGTCCCATGTCTGATTTTCAAAAAATATAAAATCAGTTTAAAATTTGCCCAACAAATTGTTGGTCTACATTTTAAAAAAACATGAACCTATAAATTTACCAAGTCTAGGGGCCTGCGAAAGGATAGATTTTTTCCTGGATGTCGTAGAGAATTATGTTTTCCTATCTTTATGGAAATCTATAGGTACCCCCCCCTCCACCCTTAAACTTACAGGATATCTATTATCAATCATCAATCCATATGAATTCTTCATTTTTCATTGTTTTAATACCATTCCTTGATGCTTACCCTGTTGTTAATTCATGTATCAAATCCTGAAATAACCATGGGTTGTGGATATCTACTGTACCTTCGTTAAAAACCTCAGGGTTAATAGTTCAAAATCTGTGGGAGGGAGCCCATGATAGTCCCCATCATACCCCTGTTCTGAATACTCAAAAATCATAACATCACCAATTTTCACCATCATTGACACAACCCTCCACCATGCTGTTCCCACATTTCTCCCATAGTTAAGCATCAGTAAACACAATTACCCTCTAGCAATCTAACATAGACCCTGCCAGATAAGGGTTTGCAGGATTTACTTCCACAAAACAAGATGCAGCCCACGAATCCGTATGCTCACACGTATGTTAATGGTACAGATGTCGAAACACATGGATATGCAGTCACGCAAAACACTTTTCTGAAACAGTTTTTTAAACAGTCTTGTACATTTCTCCCCTGTTACCATGCCAGCGCACCGTAGACTGTGGAATTTGGAAGAAGGTGGCCTGCTAAGTGTGCAGTGTGGAGTGTGGAGTCTGGAGTGTAAAGTATGGAGTGTAAAGTGTGGAAGTGTAAAGTGTGGAGTGTGGAGCGTAAAGTGTAAAGTGTAAAGCGTAAAGTGTAAAGTGCAGAGTGTGGAGTGTAGAGTGTGGAGTGTGGAGTCTAGAGTGTAGAGTGTGGAGTCTAGAGTGTAGAGTGCAGAGCGTAGAGTGCAAAGTGTCGAGTGTGGAGTGTAAAGTGTAGAGTGGGGAGTATAGAGAGTGTAGAGAGTGGAGTGTGAAGTGTAAAGTGTAGAGTGTGGAGTGTGGAATGCAAAGTGCAGAGTGTAAAGTGTAGAGGGTGGAGCGTAAAGTGTGGAGTGTGGAGTGTGAAGTGTGGAGTGTGGAGTGTAGAGTGTGGAGTGTAGAGTGGGGAGTGTGGAGTGTAAAGTGTGGAGTATACAGTGTAAAGTGTGAAGTGTAAAGTGTAAAGTGTGTAGTGTGGAGTGAGGACTGTAAAGTGTAGAGTGTAGAATGTGGAGTGTGGAGTCTGAAGTGTAAAGTGTGGAGTGTCAAGTGTGGAGTGCGGAGTGTAAAGTGTAGAGTGTGGAGTGCGGAGTCTGAAGTGTAAAGTGTGGAGTGTAAAGTGCGAAGTGTAAGTGTGGAGTGCGGAGTGTAAAGTGTAGAGTGTGGAGTGTAAAGTGTGGAATGTAAAGTGTAAAGTGGGGAATGTCGTGTGTAGAGTGTAGAGTGTGGAGTCCAAAGTGTCAAGTGTAAAGCGTGGAGTGTAAAGCGTGGAGTGTAAAGTGTAAAGTGTGGAGTGTGGAGTGTAGAGTGTAGAGTGTGGAGTGTGAAGTGTGGAGTGTGGAGTGCAATGTGTGGAGTGCAAAGTGTGGAGTGCAAGGTGTGGAGTGCAAGGTGTGGAGTGCAAAGGGTGGAGTGCAAAGTGTGGAGTGCAAAGTGTGGAGTGCAGAGTGTGGAGTGTAAAGTGTAAAGTGTGGAGTGTGGAGTGTAAAGTGTGGAGTGTAAAGTGTAGAGTCTGGAGTTTGGAGTTTGGAGTTTGGTGTGTGAAGTGTGGCGTGTGGAGTGTAGAGTGTGGAGTGTGGAGTGTAAAGCGTAGAGTGTAGAGTGTAGAGTGTAAAGTGTGGGATGCAAAGTGCAGAGTGTAAAGTGTAAAGTGTGGAGTGTAAAGTGTAGAGTGTGGGGTGTGGAGTGCGGAGTGTAGAGTGCAAAGTGTCGAGTGTGGAGTGTAAAGTGTAGAGTGTGGAGTGTAAAGTGTGGAGTGTAAAGTTTAGTGTGGGAGCGTGGAGTGAGGAGTGTAAAGTGTAAAGTCATGAGTGTAAAGTGCAAAGTGTGGAGTGTAAAGTGTGGAGTGTAGAGTGAAAAGTGTAGAGTGTGGAGTGTGGAGTGTAGAGTGTAGTGTGTAGAGTGTAAAGTGTAGAGTGTGGAGTGTGGACTGTAGAGTGTACAGCGTACAGTGTAAAGTGTGAAGTGTGGAGTGTAAAGTGTGGAGTGTGGAGTGCAGAGTGGGGAGTGTAAAGTGTAGAGTGAAAAGTGTAAAGTGTGGAGTTTAATGTGTAAAGTGGGGAGTGTCGTGTGTAGAGTGTGGAGCGTAGAGGGGTAACCCATCACTTGCGGCAGTAAGATTCAATCACTTGCGGCAGTAAGATCAAAAATCACTTGCGGCAGTAAGATTCAATCACTTGCGGCAGTAAGACTCTTCAAAACCAATCACTTGCGGCAGTAAGAATCTTGAACACCAATCACTTGCAGCAGTGAAACAATACATTAGGGGAGCCTAGACGAGGGACACAACCGGTACTCCACTTCCTGAGCCTTACCATCCCACTTCAACCTTGGGGGGTGGGATGGGACAATAACGTTCATGTTCCTGTGCACACTCAGGCACAGCAGCAACCTCATCATTTATTTTTCTGTCGCGCTGACTCAGGCACTGCTCTTTCATGATCAGTTACCGGTGGGGTGGGGTGGGGTGGGGTGGAACAATAACGTTCATGCTCCTGTCCACACACAGGCACAGCAACCTCATCATCTTTCTTGCTGTCCCGCAGACACAGGCACTCTTTTCATGATCAGTTACCAGTGGGTGGGGTGGGGTGGGGTGGGGTGGGACAATAATGTTCATGCTCCTGTCCACACACAGGCACAGCAACCTCATCATCTTTCTTGCTGTCCTGCAGACACAGGCACTGCTCTTTCATGATCAGTTACCGGTGGGGTGGGGTGGGGCAGGACAATAACGTTCATGTTCCTGTGCACACACAGGCACAGCAACCTCATCATCTTTTTTGCTGTCGTGCTGACTCAGGCACTGCACTTTTATCGTCCTGTCGCGGTGGGTTGGGGTGAAGTGGTTCGGACACCGAGCTAGCTTCTACACACAGCCACTTTTTACAGAGAGGAATGTCTTTTTTTCCTTCGACCCAGACATTAGCGCAATCAGATTTGCAACTGTCACATGCGCACACAAGCACCATTTTCAAGACTTTCAGTGCAGCATTCTGATCCAGCAATGGAGCCATGCCAGCCAGCAAGCCTCACGAGCAGCGCGCTTCGCTATGGAAGGCGGACACACATGAACATCATGATGTGCCTTTGGTGGTTGGTTGATCTTCCAACGGTCTGCCGAGGGCGGATGGTCAGGCTCCTGCATACAGCACTTTTAATGAGAAACGAACTGTGATTTATCATGAGGAAAGGAAGAAAACAAATCATCAACTCATGTCCTTAGGTGTCAGCTTCGATCCACTCGAACCACTGGACTTGACCTGCCACGACCACCAGACTGTGAACCTCTGAATTACTAAAGGGAAAGTGTGATGGCGCCTTCTTGTAGCGGTTGGGATCATTTGTAGGCATGAGCTCTTGCCAGTGCGTGGTGGATGCTCAGGTTCCGGTACCTGCATGAAGAAATACAAACATTCAACAAATTATATATATAAATATTCCTGCTCATGCACTAAGACAACTATACATGGTCATGAACTACGAGAAACCTCATGAATACATGCATGCATGGTCATTGACATGTCACGCGCCTTCTGGCGCTTCTTGGACTGCATCTCATCATGCTCATCCTTCTCATCGTCATCCATCGGCCGCTTGTCGACCTCCTTGAGCACTTCTACCTGCATCGACACGCAGTGATTAAAGTGCACCATCTGGCATTATTCTTACGCAGTGAGCCTTCAAGGTCGACTTGACCCACTCGTTGTTCTTCTCACGCAGGTACTCCCAGCCTGATATGAGCATGACACATGAATGTGTATATAATGTTCTAAAGCTGCAGTCTGATGTCATCAGCTATACCACTCAGAATCTGACCATCAGTCGGTGGAGAATCACGATCCGCTTTGTCCAGGTTGCGCCAGACCGTGTTCAGTTCGTCAGCTGGCGGCATGTTCGAAATAGGCTTTCAACCAGAGACTAAACACGGGGGCCCCCCCCTCTCCCCACCAAAAAAATAAACACCTCAGGTAATTTCTATTATTAGGGTTGTGTTTTTATTAATGAACCAAAGCGGACCCTAATAATAAATTTAAAGCCTTAATTTGAAAAAAAATATTTCAAAATCAATTAAACTTCCTTTTATAACCTAATTTAAAAAATGATTGTCCATGGTGTCATTTTAAGTACTGGCAGGCAACAGGTGCCATGTTATTGCTTCCTTCCGGCACCTCGGAAAAAGAAGTAGTATCCGAGGCTCTTTGCGTTATAGTAACCTATTCCTCAAATTGATTTGTAGATTTTTTACTTATGCCTAATGTTCCCGATTAACATAGACCAATGTCATCCCTCCAATGAACATGGACCCTGCCAAATAGGGTGTTGTAAGACTACTTTCCTCTAAATCCCGTCATCCTGTGCTCCTAATGCTAAGATATCATTTAGAATTGGATTTGTTCATTTCGAGTCTCCTACTTGGAGTATCTAGTTACTCTTAGGGGGA
>CAMXCT020002977.1:27500-80084 GCA_947184155.2 Cladocopium goreaui
AAGTCAGGAGAAAACGCACAACTGTGATGCCAAGATGTGTATACACGCAGCTGTCGCCCTTTTTCTCACCTGACCTCCTTCTCCCAAACACCTTCGCTCACAGGAAGGAAGCCCCGCCGCGCCCAGTAGAGCTCTGAACTCTGCACCGGCTGGAGCTGCAGCTTGCCACCGCCAGCGCGGCGCAACTTGTCGTCACTGGAGAGAAAAATCAGCAAAAAGCCTAAATCATTAAATTGTATTAGTGATGCCGAGCAGCAACGCTCAACACATTGGCTTATCTTTGTTTGGATTAGTAAAGGTTTCGACGCAAAAAACTGGGGAAAAGGGTCAGGAGAAAACGCACAACTGTGATGCCAAGATGTGTGTACACGCAGCTGTCGCCCTTTTTCTCACCTACACCCAGCACTTTTGGTACTTGTTCCCGGAGTTGGACCATCACGGTTCTCAAACTTGACATTAAGGATCATCATCCAAACATATCCAAACAGGATCTTTCGTCACACCAATCCCATCTGATAACTGCAATCATAGCAATAACCATGATCGTATTATCATGAGGATTCAACCACCTCTTCAAAAGTCAAGCCTCAAACGTAAGGGATTACTTTGATAACATGATATAAACTTCAATCAAGACATGGGTAAAAACTGTGAAATCCTGTACAACAGAAAGGAGTTGACATAAACTTTATGTACGTCAACGTTGAGATGTTTCCAGTGAGTGTGTAGAAATCACATGGATAGAAGACCACGCGTAGCGCAGAGTCCGCGTGGGGAGAGAGTAGAGAAACCGAGGAGTGAAAACCGAAAAGATTTCCTACCCGTAACGTCAAGTATGCGCACCAGTGCGGCAAAGCTTTCTAGCATAACATCCAGCATGCGTCCCTCTACATGCAATCCCTCTTCACCGACATGTAGCACTGTACGCAATCAAACATTGCCCTGCTGCGCCATCCACATTGCAGCAACCGTCACCAGCACCAACCACAAATCAGCTATAGCAGCGACGTCTCCGCATAACATAACAAACACACGCAACTCTAGCAGCAATTTCTCCTAAGAAGCCTCATGTCTACGTAGCAGGGTCTGGCCTTCTAATGCTCAAGCACATATGTATCATCCGACTCTAAGCCACAGTACGTGCAAGAGCAGCAGCACAGCCCACGGCACAACAGAATTCATGCTCGCAACAACAGCCACCAAGTCGCGTGAAAGGCATCAAAGCTTGGCACGTGCACCGTGTCGCTCCCTTCCTCATAGAACCTGCCCTGCGTCCGAGAATGCAGGAGTCCCAGCAGCTTACTGCCACAAGCGATTGGTTTTATATACCCTGGCATCATCAAGGACACCCACTTACCGCCACAAGCGATAGATTTTTTACCGCCACAAGCGATTGAAAACAGAAACGCGATTTTACCGCCACAAGCGATTAGGCCTTGAAATGTTGCACCTGCCACGCAAAAACAGCAATCACCTGCGGCAGTTTAAAAGAAATCGCTTCCGACAGGAAAAAAATGAACGTTTTTACTGCCACAAGCGATTGGCACATCTTACAGCCACAAGCGAGGTAGGAGCCGTGTAAAGTGTGGAGTGTAAAGTGTCAAGCGTAAAGCGTGGAGTGTAAAGTGTGGAGTGTAAACGGTAAAGTGTGGAGTGTGGAGTGCTGCGCCTGCCACGCAAAATGACGACAGAGATCTCCAAAATGCTGCGACTGCCACGAAAACTGCTACTCATCTTGCGCAAACGACGCAAAAGTATTGCGCCTGCCACACAAGACGACTTTCGACACGTTATCAAACAGGTTGGAATGTCACAAAGTGCCATGCCTGCTACGCAAAACAACATTACGACCTGCATGGAAACATTCGAAAAGGAAAGGTTTTGCAGCTTCCCCCATAGACACGGCAAGGCCACAGGAAAACCAGAGACTCGAGACGAGACACGTGGGAGCATCAAAACGACCATTTCGTGCGAGACTTCCTCCACTTTTCACACTTTGTAGCTTAAAAATCGACGGTTTCCTACGAGTTTTCTTAGGAACCTTTAAATTTACTACTTCAAAATCGATGTTTCGTGCGAGGCTTCCGTCAATTTTCAGCACATGCCACAAAGTACCATGCCTGCCACGGAATTTGCACCTTGTCGCCACTTGACACAGCCCTGACAATGCGATTCGCAAAAACACGCAACACGACACGTCTCAAGTGCTGCGCCCACGCAAAATGACGATGGACACGTCCGAAGTGCTGCTCCTGCCACGAAAACTGCAACGCATCTTGCGAAAACGTCGCAAAAGTATTGCGCCTGCCACACAAAACGACTTTCGACACGTTACAAAACACGTCTGAATGTCACGAAGTGCCACGCACTGCCACGCGAAACGAAGCAACGCGACGTTTGAAACCTCCAAAAACGATCCCTTTTCTGCAGAACTTTTATCACACGGACGGTTGCGAACGGTTGCGGACGGTTGCGAACGGTTGCGGACGGTTCGGCAACGTCGAGCGAACACACCCTCAACCCCCAGGCCCCCAGAGTGAAACAGGAACCCTTGCTACGCATTCGGGAAAAAAGTAGATTTTGCGGCGTCAAAAAAGTAATCAATTGGGGAGGGTAACCCGCAAATGTTATATGTTTCCATGATTATACCTAGAAATAACAATCATTAACCACCATTGACCATGTCTAGTCATCAGTCATCCTGGAGTAGATAGAATATGGAAATGTCAATGAAACATCATCCGCAAAAAATGATGATATGTTTGAAAATCCTATATTCCGACAGACTTCAGGATGATTTCCCACAATTGTCCCATATATATATATATAAGAAATATTATTATAGATTACTATGTTTTATAATATATATATATATTGTATATATTATATTATATAGATAATATTATATATATATTAATATATATATACATTAATATATATATATAATTATAATTATAATAATAATTATTATTATATATTATTATTATTATTATTATTATATATATTATATATATTATATATTATATATTATATATTATATTATATTATATATTATATATTATATATTATATATATTATATATTATATTATATATATTATATATTATATATCATATATTATATATTATATATTATACATTATATATTGTATTATCTTATCTTACATTATATCATATTATTTTATTATGTATATTAAAATATAATATATATATATAATTATATTATATTATATTATATTATATTTTAAAAACTAATATTATATATATATAGTATACTAATATATTATATATATATATATTATATTATATTATATTATATTATATTAATTATATTATATTATATTAATTATATTATATATATATATTATTGAATATGATGTATTATTTAATACTATATATTATATATGTTCTATTATATCTTATATATAGCCATAATTAGCCACCATTGACCATAGATGTCTTGGGTGGTTTTGAGCTTCCAAGTGTCTTGGGCATCGAGGGAACAGAGCCCGTCACCGAGCTCGAAGAGGTCACGGAAGTCTTGGCGCGCATCTGCAAGTCCTGGGATTTCTTGGCAAAAAAAAATCAGAGTTCGTGTGAGTATATATAGTATATATTCTCTTAGTACCTATATATACTATATATACTATATATACTATATATATACATTATAAAGTACAAGTATCTATAGTGACTAAAATCAGAGTTAGTTAGTTGATCACCATCTGCAAATGGTGAAATATATTAGTATCTATATATATACAGTATATGTACGTATGTATGTATATCATTTTACTAGATGTTACTAATCATCTGTAAATGGTAAATACTTTAACCAAGAAGAATGGATGATTCATAGAGAATTGAAGAATTGATGGGAAAAGCAGTAGGAAATCAAACATGGCTAGCTGATAAATCCTCATCAATAGCATTTAGAATAGCTAATTATATAGATGGGGACTTGTCCGTTGCCATATTTGGTTACCTGAGGGTGATGGTTTAGGCAATAGAAAATGAGGTCGATATAAAGATGATGGCTTTAGGAAGTAGAAATTAAGACCCAACCGAAACGGGGATGACATGATGGTTTTAGGCAGTGAAAGTTAGAACTCAACCACTGGAAACGGGAATGAATCCCGCAAAAATGGGGATAGATCCACAAGCATGAGGATCAAAGCAAGAAAATTATGGAAAATTGGCTGCAAACGACAAAAAAAACTCGGGCATTGCAGCCATTCGGGAACCCTCATCTGGCCGTTTAACATGGTCCTGGAAACCCCTTCTTGGAAGATCGGCTATGGCAATGGAGCCTGGTTGTTACTCTGAAAAACCTCGGCAAATGTTATCTTTCCATGTTTTGCCAAGTCAGCAAGCCACTCCCCATTTCCTGAAAGTCCCCGAGTTTGAAACACCACATAGCACTCAGTATCCCCATCCGTTTACGAAATTCATTCGGTACAGGGGCCGCTACCACTTACAATGGGGATACACATATCACATACCCCTAACTGTTGGGTTCTATCATGTTATACAAATATATACCCTCTGGTAATTCAACAGTTTGCTATTGAAAATGGACCATAGAAATAGTGGATTTATATACTTTACCCACTGAAACTGGTGATGTTCCATAGTTATGTGGCTGTTTACCAGAGGGTATATATAATACAGTACTTTATGACCCAGTTACCCTATTGTAATTGTAATGTAATCCAGTCTGGCAATGCGAAAGCCGCGGGGCTCGCCGCATCCTTCGAAACCAAATGGCTCGAGCACGCTCGAGCCAGCCAGGGATTACCAAAGGGTAATTGTAATTCATTGCATCGCCAAGCTTGGATACCCAAACAAAACTGAATCTTTAGGTAACTAGCTAAGAATAGCTAAGAATAATTATCTTGGATAATCTTAGCTTGGAACTTCATTCGCTCTCCAAGGTTTACCCAACCAATTGGCAACCAATTGGCCCATCAGCGCCATCCTTTTTCCTCTGTCCGCTGGCCGCTGGCAACTGGAGTGGCATCTGTCCACCACAGCCAGTTGCACATCAGCCACAGTCAGTTGCGGGACGCCTCGCAGTGAAAAAAGCCGCCTTGGGAAATCAAGCCATGTGGAAAAATGCTGAGCAACCATACTTATGATTCACAAAACAAAATGGGATCCCAACTCCCAACTCACTGAAAGTATACTGGCCCGGGCGAACACGTTTAACACTCAAAATATTGGCCCATCTGTGGACAGAACCACAACAGATTTGCTGCGATGATTTGCTGCTCCACAGCTGACCAAACCCGGGGCAGAATCCGGCGCCTCTTCGGGGCCTTCCGGCGACCAGGGCGCAAGAAGCGTGGACAGCGACCTCAGAGCTCGGCTCGGAGAATCATCGGCTATCTATCTATCTACCTATCTATATATATATATATATACGTTACATATATATATATATACTATATATAAATACTATATATATATATGTGCATATAACTTAACCATATAGGCTGTATAGGGGAAAAGCAAAACCTTTCTTTCCCCAGCTATATAACCATATTATACCATATTACATATATATAATATGAATGTAGACCCCAGTTCTGAGATATCCCCCAGTTTTATATGGGTCATAAACCAAGTAAGCAGGTTACCACTTACTCACTGGGATGCCCAAGTAAGGTGCAGTTCCAGTGAACTAAGTGAAACTAAGCAAACTATGGGAATATTATGAGAAAATATGGTGGGGATACAGTTGTACCAACTTAATATGATATGGTTTGAGTGTGTGAAAATAGACTAATGATTATTATTTGGAAGTACAGTTCCATAGTTCACTAAGTGAATAGATTTCACCATAGCTATAGGATGTCATTGACAAACCCTGGTTCTACCCATAAAAGGAATTAGCCCCAAGTGGTAAACATGATCCACTTTCATCTTGGGATCATTTGGATGTAGATGATCTCTTTTTGTGGATTGTATGATTGGTGTTGGACTTTTCTTTCCAAAAAAAAATGTGTGGATTCTTGGGATTCTCTGACCATTGGGATTTAGCAATGATTGCTCAGATGGGTGAATCCCAAGGTTTTTCGACCGGAACCAATTTAAGGTAGGCTTATACTACCGCACAAACATTGGGAGATTTTTTTGACCTGGAAAAGTGGTGGTTTCGTCCGCAAATAATTGTTGTTTGGAACTGCGGAATTGTTGTGTGAAGCATGAACGTGTGAAACTGAACCAAGGGATGATGTTTGCAACCAAAACTGTGATTTCATCTGAAAAATTGTGATCTTGGCCATGAACATTGGGGTTGAAGCTAATTATTGAAAAAAATTGGTCGAGTCGAGGGATTTGAATCGTCCATGATGATCTTCTGAGATGACTGTGGTGCCTTCTGATGCTTATCGGATTCCCAACAGCTCGTCTCTTCAGATCACATTTCTCCGATGTCCAGTGTTTCGGGCGGGTCAAATGCTCCGGAAATAAGAGGATCCCCATCAACAAGGGAGGATAATATAATATAAGTGACGGCTGTAAAAACTATGTTTTTTCAAATTGGGGGGGTGGCACAGTATGCAGGGTATGCAGTGCAAAAGATGTACAAATGCATCAAATGTAGTCGCTACATGGGTTTGTCAAATAGGACCCTAAAAAACTGGTGGTTGATCATTTGCTTGATCATCATTTCCCACATTAAAGGATCATGTTTCGCAACTAAAAATGTATGTAATCCTCCAGTTTGGACAAAAATCAAACAGCCATGGCTTTGAAAAAACGGGGGCCGGGGGCTGAAGATATCTCAATCATGGTGGATTTGATCCCATCGCTCTCCCAGGGCTCCCCAAACGTGTCTTGCTCTAGCAAGGTGTGGGCCCTGAGTTCACTGAGCCATGAAACACAGAAAAAAGGCTGAATGGTCATCCATCCCAGAATGAAACTCCCTGCTGAAGTCCTATGAAAAATGGGTCATGTAAATCCCTAGATTGATGACCATCTAGTTTTATGATGTTTTTATGGCAATATAAAGTAAATGTGTTGACCATGGCCATCATTTTGCGCCTTGCCAGTTCCTCCTTCATGCGGAGCCAACTCCACCAGGTCATACCTCAGGTGCCGTGCCAAATCGTGGACGGTCAGAGCACCAGGACTGGGTGGCCCCAGCCCATACTGTAAACATTGGAAAGTCGTGGAGGACCATCATCACAAACGGGATGAAAACAGAGATGATACATGATGATACCCACCACATCTCATGAAATCATAATGATTTGAAAAGAAGCAAACAAATCCAATCACCAACCAATTGCCAGCTGAAGTCGGCTTTATCCAAGCAATGGGAAAAAAACCATAATTTCAAATATTTCAATCCGAAAGAAAAAATCGAAGCCAACAACACATGACAAAAAATCTGGTGACCTCACTCAACATTTTGACCCAGAAAACCCCTGATCCAAGGAGGTCGGTGTCCCAGTCCCAGTCACCGCTACCCAAGTTCTTCTTCGGGGCGAAGGGATCTTCGATGTTCGGTCCGCACTCGGTGGTCTTCGGTCCGTCCTCGTGCTCGATGATGTGAATTGGCCTCGGATCGGCATCCCATGGCATCGCAGGCGCGCCGCTACTGGGGTGTCCTTTCCGAAAGAGAAATGTGGACATTTTACCGGTAAACATACAAAAAAAACATGGAAAATCACCATGCGATTAATGGGAAAACTCACTATTGCAATGGCCATTTTCAATAGCTATGTTTGTTCACCAGAGGGTAGATGTTTAGTGGGACTGTTGCAACAGCTCAAGACTCCAGGTTCATCCTCCCCAAAAACAGTGCCACTTGGAGAAACGCACACCAGTACCTGGTTAGGAACAGTTGCTATTCTCTCATACCGGCGAACACTTCTCCCGTCAAATCAACACATGGGCACATGTTCATACATGTTGATACATTTTGAAGAATTGTCCCTTATTCTGAGGCCATACCCATATCATACTGCTGGTTCTATCACAATGAAATCTCCCCTTAAATTTCTTGCTTCAATCCCTTCAATCCCAATGTTTCTTGGTGAAAATCATATCTTAATGTCATCATATTGCGATATGTTGCGATACTTAAGCATGGCTATAGATATCATCCCATCATGTCATCATGTGAAAATCCCTTACCCTCTGGTAAACTAACATAGCTATTGAAAATGGCCAGTTATAGTGAGTTTTCCCATTAAAAATGGTGATTTTCCATAGTTTTTGTATGTTTACCAGAGGGTAAATCCCCAAATCACCGATCTCCTCCATGGCTGATATCCTCCTCCCAAGCCACCGCTTACGGGACAAAGGGGCAACGAGAGAGGCATGGGACCCTGGGTACCCTTCAGCACACAGACCGCCTGGAGGCGTTCGATGGGGGATCACTGTTGTAGTGGTGAATATATATATATGGTTAATATATGGCTATTATATGGTTATTATATGGTTAATAATGGTTAATAATAATCTGTTTGGTGGTATACTATCACTTCCCATCTGGTTATTTAACAGTTTGCCATGGAAAGATCCACCCATGCTATTAATAGCTAAACCATCTAAAAATGGACCATCTATACCATGGCTATGTTAAATAACCAGAGGGTAACATCCATCAAGAGTGGAGATTTTTTGCATCAATGAGATTGAATATCGTTGTGAAAATATTGGGAATCATCATTCATAGTGGCAATTTAGAGTTATCTACCATGAAATATGTCTTTTGGGAATCAGCATTGATAGTCGTTAAGATCCACCTAGAGTGGTTGATATCCATTAAGAGTGGCTATCCCATTCTTGGCGGGAGGCAATGGGAATGTGGACGACTATATGTGTATCCTGTGTCTAACGGTGGTTAATTGGCGAATC
The DNA here is from genome assembly GCA_947184155.2 of Cladocopium goreaui. Classification (NCBI taxonomy): domain Eukaryota; class Dinophyceae; order Suessiales; family Symbiodiniaceae; genus Cladocopium; species Cladocopium goreaui. Next base: position 36,370 of record CAMXCT020002977.1, read on the forward strand.
ATGGTTATATCATATCCATTATGAATGGATTCATCCCTATCAACAAATATCCGTCAATAGACATTCCATTCATCAAGTAGATATGATCTATTTGGGCCGAGTTGTATCTATTTTTGGGGATTAATTCTGGCATTATCCGTTCATAGTGGTTAATATCTATTGATAGTGATTAAGAATGGAATTAATATGGATTACCCTGTAATCATCCAACACAACTGCGGTATAGATGGCCCAAACGAATGGTGCGTTTTCATAGCTATGTTGATTTACTGGAGGGCAAGCGGCAAGCGTCCAAAATGAAGATCATAACATCAGAGAAAGGAGCCGGGACAAATCAGATACGCAAAGACCCACAGCACCATAAATCCAACCAGACTTAACCATCATTAACCATCATTAACCATCATTAATCCCTTGAGAAACCACCATGGCCCTTGCATGGCTTGAAACAGTCTCATGGCCTAGCCTCTGACTTCCACGGAAAGCTGTTGTAGAACTGCCTCACCACTAAGGGATGAGATTTGCGCCACCACTAAGGACGTTGGATTCTATGATACCGGAAAGCACAAATTGGCCTGAGAAAGTGCCGTTGGTCCAAATGTATACATAGATATCTATCTATATATATATAATTATATATACATTTCTTGAGTAGCCAGTTTCTGGAGAAGGATTATTCTTGGAAGCCGTCTTGAAACGGGCACTTTCAAACGGGTCAAAGCCTTGCACCTACCTCCAAAAATCAGCTCCATGGACTCCATGGCTTGCTGGAAGATCCAGCATTTATCGAAGATTTTCCGGCTGGCCACCAGCAAATGGCACAAACTGGGAGTACTTTTGGAGTATACTCCATTTCTGTACAAACCCAAAGAAGTCAATGCCATGCTACTCCCATATCAATCTACTAAAATCCATGTCCTGCTTGAAGAAACCATGGCATCAAAGGGCAAAGTCCGCGTCCGCCTCATGAAATGTCTAACCCGTATCCCCAAAAATTGATGATATCCGATCATAGCTCAATCACAATCCCGTTTTCTGGTTTTAACATGTTTTAATAGGTATACATATAAATAATCTATATTACATATACATGTTTTGATTCCCATCATTTTGGACCAAACTCACCTTGTCACAACACCAAGCTACATGAACCCCTTGAGGAGCTCGGCGGCCGTGAGCTCGCTGGCCTGGCATTGTTGTTCGTCACAAGCCATCAGAAATCAATGAACAAATCAATGGAAAAAAACATGAAAAAAGTCCATGAAATTTCTTAAAAGTCCACACAAATCCATTAAAACCCATCATCCATATCCATTAAAACCTATAATCCATTCAAATCCTTTAAACTTTAAACTCCGTTATAAATCAGAAATGGGATCACCGGTATATCCTTTGCGCCTTGCCACGCCATGGTTGAGCAGTTTTACCACAACCGGCCGGGAGGAGATCCTTGATGGCCTGCGGTTGAGGGTTTCAGGGTTTGACCAAAAGAAGGTACACCTAAAAAATGGGAAATATATGGAAATATGATGAGCAAGTGGATATGGGTTCTACCATGTTCTACCCCTATATCCCATGTTTGGACAAAGCCACTTTGGAAAAAAAACAAAAAGGGATGAAGCTAGGAGAAGAAATTGGAAGCAAATCAGCAAGACTTGGGAATTCAGAGGGTAACAATGGGAGTGGTTCAATCAGAGGTTGAGATTTCTACCAGAAAGAATTGGGATTCACCCAGCACAAAATGGGATCGCACGGAGCTTCAAACCAACCGAATTGTATGCTCGATTGGACAGGATAATGGAAGTGGACAGCCCAACCTTTTCCAATGAAAAAAACATGAAAAATCATCCTCAAGGGGTTCCAGGTAAGCAGGGGAAGATCATTAACAAATTTGACTCCTATGACCTACAAATTCTGACTGCCATGGGGTGTCAATTTAAAATGGCCCCTATCGAACCAGCACCGCCTGAAATTCCGCCACAGGAGGCAACAGGGGTTCCTTTTGGGCGACTTGCAGGTAGTACACCACCAACCTCCACCGATCGATTCCATTGGATTCAGCATGATGCACAAAGAAACCTCTGAGGGTCCTTCGAATCCCAATGGGTTGCACCAAAATGAGATTTCAATGGGAAGTACTAATAACATCTAATAACTATAACCTTCGCCCCAAAATTGCAGGTTGTCACTTGTGGACGGAGAATTTTTCAAGAAATAGCCTTTGGCCAACGCAGGGTGAGATACCCGGTGCTAGGATGAAGCTCGTGACTTGTCTGGCACTCTCAGGGTCACAGAAAGTCTATAGCTGGAAGCTCAGAATATGATGATTTTTTGATTAGTCTATGCATCCTGTGTATGAAATGCATCTGTGCATACTCAGGTACCGAATATGGACGTATACATGTCCATATATATATATAATACACATACATCGGTGCACATTGTACGCCTATCTATCATTCTGCGCCTTTACTACAGTGCTAGAAAGATATAGAGTTTATATACGTCCGTAGAAAGATTTTATCATTTACTTGGTCCTGCTTCACGTTCTCTTCTAAACTCAGTATATATATACATATATATATAATATATATATACAATATATATATATATATATACGTCCCTAGATAGAGTTTAGGAGAGGAAGTGAAAGTGGAGCAGGACCAACGACCGCTGGGCAAATGACAACAATCGCCAAGCAGCAAGCTCCACACGTAGGGCGACAAGTGTCCCTGGAATTGGCGGCACTGCGGTCACTGCAGTCCCGTTATGTGAATATATATATACCATATATACATATGTGTGTGTGTAATTTTAATACGTGTGTATATATAACTATACCAGTTTCAAGGGGTTAGTTATACTCCAATTAGCAACAATACCAGCAAATCAATCTATTGAGACAACCGATTATCCTTTCTGCTCGTGGACATGGCTGATGTGGATGGCCCCCTGTACAAATCTGAATATCCCAAGTCCACACCTTACTACTTTGGCCTTGTCTGTTACTCATATATATATATAAATAACCAAATCCTATACATTTAAACCATTGTATTATGTTCATGATATAAACCATCATATGAACTTGGTTGCGTCTATCCTACGTTTTAGCCAAGAAGTTCTATCTAGTCTGTTTAACCAATGCACATGAATGCGTGTATACATATATAGATATATATAGTTACCTCTATACATGCCTCTATATAAATATTTAGTCCATGTGTATGTTATATATTATATATTATAATATTATATATATATATATTAATATATATATATGTAAAATTGTATATATTATTGTATATATAGTACATGTAGTATATTGACATTGATCCCAATGTCATCTCCCCGCTTCCGCACCTTGGGTGCGTGGCAAATACCGCGATCTTTTGCCCAGCGGCGGATCAACAGGATCAGCTCCTGCCAAGAATCCGGCGCTCAATAAAAAGGTGGTGTTTTTTTTGAATTGTTTAAAACCCAACAAAATAGTGTTTTTATGGTGTTTATGTTTTTTGTCTCGATTTTGTATGGTTTTTAATGGTTTCTATGTTTTTATTTATGGTTCCTTTAATGGTTTTAACCAACTGATCTTGGGATTCAATGGGATTCAACGATTCAGAAAAAGGGTGTTAAACTGGAGTTACTGTACCAAAATTGGGATTTAAACAGCAAAGTCTTGTGGATTTGTTTACGTCTCCCAACAAAGCATGGGGATTTGAACCATCAACAAGAAAGATTGCTTACTGTCGTTGACTGAACGAAATTGGGTTGCAGTTCTACAAGAAATACTGCTTTTTCCGGATAACAAATGCAACTTGAGGATTAGAACTTGCTTCATCTCACCAGAAATGAGCACAATTTCACCCTAATTTCAAACATTCAATATCCACCTTGCTAAGAATATGAGCAGAGCAAAAATGGTACCGCGTTCCCCAAAAAACAAAACGAGCGCCTTGCTCTGTGGGTTCAAGTTGCCGCACCTGGGCGAGGAGTTGAACAACCAGATGGTGAGGTGACATTTAATGGGGATATACTGCGCATCATTTATGGGATATAATATAATATGAGATGATGAAATGCAATATAATATAACATTATATAATATATTTGAAAAAAAAAAAACTCTATAATATATTGTAATTATATATATACTTATATACGTGTGTTGTTTATGTTATGCATATAAATATATAATATATATATATATATACAAACCAACTGAATATGATCTATGGGTGTATCTGAACATGGACCATGGTACACCCATAAGATGACCGTTGGGGAAAAATCAAATGCCCTATTTTAGGACAAGCCGATATAAGTCTATCATAGTCTATCTGAAACTAGGGTACCCCCAAACTCTCGTGGTTTTTCATCATTGTCCCAATCAAATTGCGATTTTGGGGGTACCCACAATTTTTTTGGACAAGGCCCAGTGAATTCCAGTTATTGCCAGTGAATTCCGCGTATTTTAATTGGTTTAGGTCCCATGTAAATCTTCATGGTTGTTGTTTCCCAATTTACATGGGTTATATCAATCTCCGTACGTTTGTTACCCAAGTCTCCATCATGTGTGAAGTCCATGCTTCGAATATCTTCGAATAAGTCAGTGGAGAGATTCCTCTCTCCAAAGGGACAACACAAACGGGATGTTTTTTGACACTGGAGATCCGCTTTTCACAGATCCCAAAAAACTGGATCAGTCGTGAACTGTTTGAGTCGATGAACTCGACTCGAAGGTATGAACAACCAATGGGAATATCTAGTCTAATGGGAAGGATATAATAACCAACCAATTGAAATATCCAAATGCTTTGACTTCTGGAAAGGCGACTTTTCTGGAATTCTTTACGAGCAAAAGCTTGGAACTGAACTGCCAGATCGCAGTGCAAAGGCCGTTGCGGGTTTCCCATTTGGGGACCGCGTGCATTGCACTGGGTTTGGCAAGGATTGATCACTTAGCATCCTGTTTGCAAATGTCCGTCTTCGCCAAGCGTGTCGAATCCTTCCCCCAAGTTTCGTTTGCAAAATTTAAAGACGATACTAAAGTCAAGCCTAAGACCTAAGATCTATAATTCTACCACCCATGTAAAAGTAGAAGATGCGCTTTCTGCTTTTGATTTTTCTGTTGGTAAAAAGGCAGAATGATCAAAAGAGCTCTAGTTTGACCAGGAAGAAAGAAAGATGCTCAGAGATATCTGTCACATGTGGGTTCTAGCATTGCGTGATCATGCACTACTGTAGGGTTTGGAAACCTAATTGGAACTTGATTTCGTAGCTGAATATCTGGAGGACTTCGTCGTGCATGTTGTGATGCGCCGCATTCCATGTGTGTGTGTTGCCGAAATTCTCGTGTTGATGTGTCAAAGCACCTAAACTTGCTGGTCTTCTAGACACATGTTGCTGGTTACCCTCTGGTAATTTAACATAGCTATTGAAAATGGCCATTTATAGTGAGTTTTCCCATTAAAAATGGTGATTTTCCATAGCTATGTTAGTTTACCAGAGGGTAAATCCTAAAGATCTTGTTGCAACCCAAATCCTCGAAAGAAAAACACCGTTCATCTTTCATGGTTGAATCCCCTCGATGGGCGGCTTGAGATGGATGATGATAAAGGGTAGAAAATAATCCCCTAACAAATTTAAATCATCATCAACCAACAAGGGTTTGGAACAGCGGTTAGTATATCCCATGACATATGTCCATGAATTCCCATGGTTAATCCCGTTAAGTTCATGGTGAATCAATGGTTATTATAGGGGTTGAACAGTGTTTTGAATCCCAAAACTCGTCAACCAATTCCCGGATGCTTTTCTGGCCTCAAATGATTCGTTGGTGAAAAATATCCCATTCAAGTTGGGACTAGTATATGCTTCCCATTAGACTAGATATTCCCATTGGTTGTTGGATATTGAAAAATTTGTTGGTTATTATATCCCAGTAAAGTTCCATTAACTTACTTGGTTATTTAGAATTCCCATGGAGTTCCAATTTACTATAATTATGATGATAAAAAAACTTTGAAATGACTATGATTCCATATCATCATTCCCATATCCCTGTAGTTATATCATGCTATATATCCCCGTTTTATGTGTATATATATACATATCCCCATATTCCATAATATTCCATATATCCCCATGTAATATTATTCATATATCATATGACTAAAATGCCACTCAAATTCCACTAAATCCCAATAAATGTTGGTTCATCAATGCTTCTTGGGTCACGAAAATCTCTCGGGCTTCAGCGCCAAGAGACTCCGAGATCAACGCCGCGCTGTGCAGCGGCGTCACGGCGTTCACCGAGATGTCTATGGGCACCGCCTCTTTAGGCGCGGAGGGCCGATGCGACGTAAGAACGGTGATGTTCAACCAAACTTGGTGATCGTCACAAAAAAAGATAGATGCTGATGTTTAACCAAAATTGATCATATGTGATAACCCACAAACATCTTTGCACATTGGTGATTTAAGAAACAGGGTGATTTGACCAAGCAAAATGGGATGGGCACCAGGGACAGAGAGGACATTGATCTACACATTACAGCATATATAGTAATATATGTAGTGTTGATATCTGGTTGGTGGTATACCTACCCCTCTGAAAAATATCGGTCAGTTGGGATTATTATTCCCAATATATGGAAAAATAAAAAATGTTCCAAACCACCAACCAGATATATATCATAATGTAATGTTGAAGAATGTTGAATATACATAATATATACAACATGCTTGTATATGTATATATAATTGAAGGAAGTCCACGTGCAAACTCTTGGGCCAACTACACCCTTTTCCACCCAAAAAGCTGAGGAAAAACAGCAGAAGTTGAGGGTTTTTTTAGGGTTTTTTCACCCCTGAAATCTGATATGAAATCACTCAGGCTGACCGAGGCTGGCACGGTGTCAAAAATCTTGAGCTCAGAGGGCACCAACAACGTCATCTTCGGCTCATTCCTAGGGCACAAGAAAACTCTGGGCAGCCAGCTATCCAAGTGATCTGTAACATGTATATATATATATATGTATTATTTGTATGTATACAAATGCATTCCGCGTACGAATTGAGAATTAAAAAAATAGTGATATTTCGCCATAAAACCATCCCAGTACATCCCCATCCCAGTACCATGGGAGTCATGTTGAATTGGTCAAAAAAAAATCATCCCATGAGGGCTATATCTAATTGCAATCAATGTCATAAACATTTCAATGATGATGTTAAAATATGTTAAACATGTCAATGATTGATGTGAAGAAATGTGAATCAATGTCATAAACATGTCAATCATCATCCCATTGCGTTCACATCATCCCAAGTGCGGATGGTTTATGGCTGTGATTCACATGGCGGCGATTCGGCGATCCCCGAAGTGACCAGCCATGGGTTACCCACTGACCATGGCTTCTAACTTCACTTGGAGATATAGTCATCCTTTTTTGTAGATATGTTGCAAAAAATGATGACTCTTCAATCTGTATATAATATATACATGCTTGTAATTTTAGTTTTGAAAAGTTTCACATGTTCTATCTACATTCAGGATGACTATGGTTGGGTTCTCCCGCGCTCAGCTGTGGCTCCCGGACCCGCGGAAGCCAGAGCGCCGGAACTTGAAACCCCCGGACTCGGTGCGGGAACCAAGCGGAGGTTCGGAAATGGAAATCTTCATGGGATTGGAATCAAATGGGATTTTAATGGCATTTTAATGGCATTTTAATGGGTTCCAATGAACTTTGCTGAGTCGAACATGCATTCCGAAAATCCATGAAAATCATGATGTTTCATGAGACACATTGGGTCTAATACCCTGTAATTTACTCTAAGTAAATTCACAGTTCGACCCTGAAAACAAGCCATTTTGAGTGGAGACTCTTCCAACCCCTGGCGCGGCCCGGCACCAGGATTTCCCATCTGAGCCCAAAAACAACGAGGCGATCGGCACAAATGCGAAGCCTCAGCGATTTTTCGAAGGGGTTTTGTTGGAGTAGCCATGGACCAACAGTGTTTCAGTTGCCATGGGTCGTTGATCTATTTTTGGATGGTACCCTCTGGTTATGTCAAAATAGCTATTGAAAATGGCCATTGAAATAGTGAGTTTTCCCATTAAAAATGGTGATGTTCCATAGTTATGTTAGTTTACCAGAGGGTAATAAAGACATTCCCACACTACCCTCCAGTAACTTCACAGAAAGCCATGGTTTCCATGACCCGTTTGTAGATGATCAAGACCAACTCTCCACGGTCCTCTGCACCCTACATTTGATCCGTGAACTTCATGGGATATAACTGATACCCTCTGGTTATTTAACATAGCCATGGAAAATCACAATTTTTAATGGGAAAATCCACTATAAATGGCCATTTTCAATAGCTATGTTAGTTTATCAGAGGGTATAACCCAGCTACTATCCATTTAGCAAACTTTGGGCATCGTTCCACTTGGTGTGGGGAGATGATGTCCTTCGCTACCGTTTAAAAAGCCTGGAGATCCTGCAAGTTCATAAATGCTTGCAGTCAAAATGGAGGTTTCCAAAAATGGAGGGGTACCCCAAATCATCCAAGTCATTAGATCATTAGATCAGTCTAAGCATCTAACAAACTGATCTAACTAATCTGGTTGATTTGGGGCACCCAAAAATGGAAACATCCAGTCTAGTATTGATCCCGAATTTTAACAAACTCCCATATCTATCCTGATGGCCAATGTGTCCACAACTTTAGGGACCATATGGGACCATCATACCAGCAATGATACCAACCATCCTGACCCATCCTAAGCCTTCCAGAACCCAATCCACGAACTTCCTTGGAAATCAGACCCACATTGATCATCAACAATTGATATTACAAAAACTCTGATAACTAGTTGTGTCCCTTTTTATCTTCATATATATATATATATATATGGGGTGGTCGTTGGCACCCCTAGAGCATTGGTTTCTCCGTGAAACAAAACCAATCATGCGGATCATGACTCGGGGTACCAAACAAAACTTAGGGAACCCCAAATGAGCCATCTGGATTTGTTCCATGATATTGCTTGCTTAATAGCTATATCCGGAATAAACGACTTATAATACCCTCCAGTAATTCGACATAGGTATGGAAAATCACAATTTTCAATAGGTAAACCTTCTAAATCATCTGGAAATGGGCCAGTTTCCATCGGTGTGTTGAATAACCAGAGGATAAATCCCCATTTTTAGAGTTTAAAGACACATTACCCAGGTGATTTCATGGGTTATATCCCCAACCACCGACCACACCAACTGTACCATCCTCAACCACCACGACATTTGCACCACGCGACGCCCATTTCTGCAGCATCCGCGGTTCGGCCACGCCCTTCGAGGGCAGCTTGGAAGCCACACTGTCGGGGCGCACCTGGATTACCTCAGTCGCGATGTGAAAAACCCATGGGGTTTTAGCATAGGAAAATGATCTGCAAATCGTAGGTTTCCACATCTATGTTTACCTCAGGTTATAGAGTTATATAAAAGAAAATGGTTGGAAACTAGGTAGTATAACCCTAGTTTTATGATCTATATCACCATGATACATGGGTTTTATAGGCTGCATGCAATTGGTTCTATAGTTGTTTTTTTAAGGATTGCATCAGGACAAAGAAAAATGTTTGGCAGGATTTATATAGATGATGCATGGGGACATGCACCAACGACCCATCGCAGGGCACAAAGCTTGGGTGTGTTAAAAAAATGGGACAGGACCACAAGAAAAATCAACGTTTGTAGGCGAACTAAACATCATTAAACATTGCTAAACAAACGATTTTTGGGTATACCCATAATTGGACAAACCCATTGCGGGTTTCACCAGCCAGAAAATGTCGAGATTCCCAGGGTGTCCATTGGTTTCCTGTAGTTTGTCCCCCAACCTCTCCATCCAGAAATGTTTTGTTCTGGGGATACACTATGCAGTATATTGGGTATTATCATAACTGGTAATCCGCGTGAGACCCAACCATTATTTTGCGGATGTTCCCATTGAAACGTAAGTGCGCTTGGTTTCCTCATTATGACCATACTCTATCTCCATTGTAATCCCATCCACATTCCCATTTCAATCCCAGTATTATGCTATTATTGCCGACGGGACCTCTTAAGCCTGTAATTTCAACCAACAGAGATTTTCCAATTAAGTAGAGGTTTGTCATCATAAAGAATCATAATAAAGTATCAATGGGCTGGAAATAATCCAGTCATAAAATTTGGAATATTTGAAATACAACCCGTTCATTTGCTGGGAGGAACCTCTACTGTTTGCTGGAAAATCCACCATTTACTTCCACTAGAGGGTAACCCCATAGGTATCCACTAGTTATCCATTAACTACCCTGGTTGGTTATATAGCCATTCTATATATCATTATTGTTGATGAAAATCCAATATCAATATAATATGTATATATACCAATTATATAACTATAAACCCATCATATATATTTTCATGATATATGTCATTGTCATTTTTTCAATCCCAACATCACGGTAATATCATCCTCATCATTGTCCATTCAGATAGATTGATAGATAGATAGATAAATAGATAGATACATAGATAGACAGATAGATAGATAGATAGAGAGATAGATAGATAGATTGGTAGACAGACAAACAGACAAATAGATAGATGGATGGATGGATGGATATAATTCTAATCCAATTTTTCCTCCAGATTTTCCTTGATGTCTCATGATTGCCCAAAAATTTCCCATGTTTTTCCCATGATTTTCCTATGTCGCACTACGGGTGGCGCACTCCCACCACGTCACCGTTCTTTCGTCCCAGCCACGATGTCCACATCTGGTACCGCCACACCATTGGCACGGCCACGCGACAGATCGCTGTTGGCGAAACCAGTGACTTCTACCTCGCGACGCGGAGGTCGATCGATGGGAAATCTGTAAAAGGTTGATTTTTTTTTCACACGGAAAAAGGGGAGAGAACTGGAAAAAATAGGGATCAAAGTGGATAAAACAACTGGGAAGAATCAGGAGCAAAGTGGATAGAACTGGGAAATTTGAGGATCGAAGTGAGATAAAATCGATAGGAATCGAGGTGTATAACCATGTTTCGCCATGTAGAAACAGCAAATTTAAGAGTGTGACCTGCAAATTGTTTGGGTATTTACATAAGGTAAAATGACCAACAAACCACGGTGGTAGCTGCCAAAACAAAGCGTCACGTGGAACCATGTCCCATGATGTGGCTGTCGAACATGCCACTGGACACATTGAGCACGTGCGTTTCTGATGTTTTATGTGTGTATCTGTATTTATACATGTATGTCATCAAAGGATGTTTGGTTAGGGAGTTTCCGAGTTACGGAGGACTGTCCTGGTTAGCAGTCCCATAATCATTGTGTCAACCACATCATCATGCCAACCACATCATCATGCCAACCACCCATCATCAAGTAGTCGGGACGTGCAACAGCTCGGACGCGGCGCATTCACGGGTGAAAACATTCAAACGAGTAGGAAACAGCTGTCGAGCTCATCTCTGCCTGCGTGCACCATGATGAGCCCCGGATGGGAGTTGAGCTCAGGGCCGGAATTGTTGAATTCGGATGGTCCGGGGCTTGAATAAAGTGGCAGCAGAAAAAATGCATCGCCGAAGTCAAGCTCGCTGCGACACTGTTGGCGCTGCGATGCTGCCCCCTATAGTGCACATGATGCGGGCTTGTTTTTTGTGATGCTCAAAATGCAACGCATTGTTCAAAGAGGGTGACGGATTTTTTTGATGCAACGCAAGTGCCTCTAAATCAAACAAACAGAATGCAAGCCACCCTGTGAACTGGTGGCTAATTAAGCATCTTGTTTTCGCGGCTTCCCATCCCAGGCCCAACTTCCCATCCCAGAATTGCTAGGAAAAAAACGGGCTTTCCGAAGTTTTCACCTCTCTTTTCACCCGCCAAGTCAAGCGCCATTCTTCAGCCAAATTCAGTGAGCGACCAGATTCAGTGAGACGACTCGGATCCGAAAATCTTCAAAGACATCTCTTCAGCCACTTCCGAGGCCATTGACTCACTAATTCACTCATTCATTGATTTCATTGATTTCATTGATTCATGGATTCATTCGGTTAGTTGTGCACGGATTCTTTCATGTCATTTCATTCGCATTTCAAGCACCATTTGCTCATTCATTGATGCACCTCACAACTTCAACAATTAATTGCTTCTGCATGGCAAAGACTTTCCTATAGGCCATTGATTTCTTATAGCAATTTCCCATTTTGCGAAACTTCCGCCCCGGCGCGGGCCGGGCACTAACTGGTACCAAGTAAATCAGCGGAGACGTAGAGAACAGCATGTCATGTTTTGATGTCCAAGATATTACTTCATCTTCGAACTTTTGTCCGTCTGGGAACCTGACCACATTATTACCATTCATGAAAATGTAGCAGCACTTGTTCCGATTCAAGTGGAGGCCAAGCTGTTTGGAAACCCCTTCCTTAATTTGTTCGCTGATGCTATTAAATCAGCTACTGTATTAGAGAACAGTGTCATCCACTTTTTTTAACCCTTTAGTTGTAAAAATACAAAACATGTTGATTCACCCATCACTAATGACAATGACAAGATAGCCAGCTGCTGGTTGCATTCTTACCCCGTTAAACGTAGATATTAATTTTGCCTAAGCAATTCTCAGTATCTTTGTTAGTTTTACAAAGACTCTATCATATCACACGTACAAATACATATGAATGTGTTTACCCCTTTATCCATAGATGTGTATCTGTCTATACACTTAACAGTTAACAGCGTATGTTGGTTGGTTCTTGTCCTATGTTGTCCTATGTTTTTTGGGGTTTTGTTCACCAACCATACTCCAACCCCGTTGCAGCCTCTGGAAGACTGCTGGCCAACATGACACGAATGGCCTGGCCATTCAACAGGCTTTGTACTTTGGTAAACTTAAACCCATGGTGACTTGGGGATCCCCCATTTTAAGAACCCCCCTATATATCCATGTTTCATTGGGTCATACCTTCAATCTTCACCAATGAAATGGATAAAACCAAATTGATGTTCACAATCTGCCAGTAATGTTCATTACACCATGTGTTTCATTGCTAATTCAGGTGTTTCCTTCAAAACATGTTTCTCGGACCCAAACCCTATCGGCTTCATCAGGGGTGCTCCCCACATGAATCCAGCAAGAGCCGCATCCGAGGGAAGATTCCGTCGCGTTGCTACTCTAGGCCTTCACTGGAAAAGGCAAGATACATCATCATCATCATCATCATCATCATCATCATCATCATCATCCACTTTCAGAGTTGCAGTGTAGGTCGCACTTTGCTTGTCCAATGTCAAGGGCAAAGGCAACAGCAAGAAGCTTTCAACAAACATCTTGTTTGAAGGAGGGCGGATCCTGCACTCTCAATATGTAGTTCCAAACAACGGTTTGCCAAAACAAAATGGTAGTTTCATCTGGTTAAGATCCTTGATACATTGCAAAAACATGCAAATTCCGAAGTGTCGCCCTAAGTTTGTCTTCAGGAAAGCCTTGTCTAAAACGAGTGGGCCAGCTCGTATCCCTGGTTTGATGGGCATCAATTTCAATGTTCATTGGTTGCTGACCCGTCATACCCTGAAATGACATAGATCAATCTTAAGTTGCCATCCCCGCTTTGCTCCCTCACAAATACCCTTTGAATATCGATGGCTATTCAAATATAGGGTACCTTACCAATGGGCCTACCAGATTGGTCATGTCTGGTATGTAACTGCATTTAACATCATCTAATCATCTCAAAGTTGGTGAATGCTTACAATGGCTATACACATCTCAACTGATGGATCGATTAGACCATGACCTTCTATTGAAACCTCTGGGTGACTTGAGGGGGTCCCCCGTTTAAAGAACCCTCCACATATATCTATATATAAATATTTATATAGATCTAGATATAGATATTTATAGAGCTATTTATATAGATATAGATATTGATATAGATATTAAGTATATATTAAATGGATTTAAATGGGATTTATAAACCAACACACTACTATTCCTATGGGGGGGTTCTAAGTCATGGGGGATCCCCAATAGAAATGGATGATAACTGGGATAACCCGCCCTCGCGCAAAACGACCTCGGCGAGGCGATCTACGCCACGTTGGCTGGAGGCAGTGGGCCTCAGGCGAAGCCGCATGATTTTTGGGAATCTACTGAGGATATCATGGGGATAACTTTTTTCGAACTGACGAACTTGATGAACTTGATGCTGAAGGGTGTGTCTGAAAATGGGGGAAGAAAGTCAGACTGGCTATGGTCCTTATGGCAATTTGTTTCTGGGGAAGAATTCATAAGTACCATGAAATTTCACCCTGAACCCTATATTCAAACACCCAGGTGGGTCAAAACATGACGGGCTGATGCAGCAAACCACCTTGAGGGCCCCAGCATGATCTGTGCAATGAGCTCCTGGCTTCGTCGGATTTATGGATGGATTTACTGAAAAGCCATATGTTCTATGGAAAGTCTACTGCAAAGCAGTTCTTTGAATGGAATACGCGCTGGAAACCGATTTTTTCTTCATGCAATCTATGATTTTGTCCTGTAAAATTCCACTGAAACCAATCTCAAAGCAATCCAATGATTGAAAGACACACAAAGTCTGAATCTGTTGATGTCTGTTGGGACCAACTGCAACGAAGATTTTTGCCCTTCAATTGGCTCCTTGGATCCTCAGATCTTCCACGACATCAGCAAGAACAGTGGCAATATCCACTTGGTTGGTGGTATACCTACCCCTCTGAAAAATATGAGTTCGTCACTTGGGATGATTATTCCCAATATATGGAAAAATAAAAAAATGTTCCAAACCACCAACCAGCCACTTATCGATGTAGGTGTCCAGCTGTGGTCCTGAACCTCGTCTTCCAAAGATTCGCCCTTGAATTTCGGTGCCAAGATGGGCACCTCACATGGACGCCGAGGATCGGGTTGTGCTAATAAAGCTTTGAAATGTTTTTTTAGGGGAACAAAAATATGATAATATGCCAATATATGCAATATCGTTTTGGCTTTTGTCCCTGAAGTTGCCTGAAGTTCCGAAATGTTTGTTTAAGGAGATGGAACCATCAAATCTTCTAGCTTGAATTGCGCGTTCCTAGCCACTTCATCCCATTGTTCATGACCGCGAACCACAACATAGCTCTGCTGGAGGAAAAGGAAGCATGTCGCTACTCTCAAACACGAAAATGAAACATCACTGAGATCATCACTGAAATTCCATTGGATTATCATTGGATGTATAATCTAATTATAATTATCATCGGAGGCTCATTTTCCCTATTAGATGGCTATAATTGGAGGTATACCGGTGGTTGAAGGGTCAATCCCCGCCAGGCGCCCGCACGCAAGCAGGCTGTGCTGCAGCATCCACGTGAGTGCCCTCAGTAAGCGGCTTCCTGCAGCCATAGGGTAAGCCTCTTCTGGTGGTTTGGGGCAAACCAACAAAGATACCTTGAAGATACCCTCCAATAAATTTACATAGACCCTGCTAAAAATGGGCTTGGAAGATTAGTTTCCACTAAAAATTGGTTCTTTTCAGGGTCGAACTGTTAATTTACCAGAGGGTACAGCATCTAGAAATCTGCCTTAATGGGCTAGCAATGGACCCACAAAACTTGTCGCTTGGATCTCAACTCACTCAACGGCCATCCATAATTTATGCCGAAAAAACATATGCTTTGACCCTTCTGCATATGGCTTTGTTGCATGGTTTTGAATTGTTCCTGGCTAAAGTTCCTGTTTATAATGATTTAATCCAATTTGCCCATGGTAGATCCGAATTTCTGATGGTGAATATTGCTTAATTCCATTTCGAATGGTGAAAAATGCAGTTGAATTATGGTCCATCCCTGGACGACCGTCCTGTTGGTGCGCCGCTTTTTGACCTGGACTTCGGATGAGACAAATGTAATGCATATTGCACCTCTATTATATATGTATTACACATATGTAAATACAAATATGTAAATATATATGAGATATGTATATGTATTATTATATATGTATATGCTGTACATGTATTCTCGAATCTAATCGTCTAATCGCATCGAATCTCATGTAATATCGAATCTAATTTAATACGATCTATCCATCCATCCATCGTTCTTTCTAATCCAATCCATCTAATCTATTAAAGACCTATCAAACTCCTACATCACTTGCAATAACTCTAATGTAAGTTACCTCCTCTAATCAAACAGGCTTTGCTAGAAAAACCATCATTTACTTCGATGGTTCCACCAATTGAACCCCTTTTCCCATCGTTTGAAATCAAAAAAAGGGTAGATGTAACCCCATCATGATTCATGCCATTAACTACCCATTACAAAATCACATTGCCCTGTTGATAAGTCCGTCAAAAACCAATAATCACCATTAATCACCATCATTAATCATTCTATAATCACCAATAATCACCATTCTATAATCACCATTAATCACCATTAATCACCATTAATCACCATTAATCACCATTAATCACCATCAATCAGAATAGTTCACAAACGAGCAAACGGCCTTTTTTGTGAACGATTCCCCCAAACCCAACCATCATCAAGATTCTTAAGTTGGTTGTATATCCCATATCCCCATGACATGGTTCTTAGACATTACCATGAATTCATCTCATTCCCGAAAATTACGCCATGTGTGTGTATATATGTATATATATATGGAGATAGTGTGTATATGTATATATATATATGCAAATGTAGATACAGATCTAGATATCGAGATCGATATAGATATCAACATCGTGATGTTCATCTCACCAATTTTTTCGGGTAAGGGAAATGGACAAAGTCAAAAACCTATTGTGAAATCCCCAACTTAACGATTGGCTGATGGGGAATCTCATAATGGACTATGATCATCCCCAATACATTGTGTAGTATCAGGGACCCCTACGATCATCGACAAACTGGGGGTCTTGAAACTGCTCAAACGATTGAAGTTGGTTATATATATATATATATATTATATCCAGTTATTTGTATCCAATTCAAATCCCATTTCCATCAGCTCCATTAAGTTAGTTGATATTCCCATTCACTTCCACTGGTTGGTTATATATATTATCCCACTCAAGTTGGGAGTATTGTCACCCATTGTCACTACAAGTCCCTTTTGTTGCTTGATCAATGAACATGAATCCCATTTTTCTTGGTGAATCCCACATCTCCCAGATTGATATATCTTCTGAGCTCCCGAGCCTCACGGGGCTCAGCCTCCATGCTGGAAGTTGGGATCGTTCATGGAAAGGCCAACAGGAAATCCGTTCCTTTTGTCTTTTTAATTGACATTTAATGTATATATAAATACATTCATATCTATTTTTTGTAATGAATTGTAATGATTATGTCATACACATTATAGATATTATAGGGATTTGTAGGGTATATTCTACATAATATACATTAAAAAGACTTGTGGATGTATATTGTATGTGCAGAGTTGCGAAGCCCACCAGTCTTATGGGTCAAGCAACCTGGGATATGTCTTCTTGGGGGGGATTTCCCAGCTAGCCAACATTAACCAACAATATCAATATTGGAATGCCATTGTTTCATATAATAAATGGTGGGTATTACCATGGTTAGCCTTATTAACCAACATTACCAGAGAGTAACCTACAGTATTAATATGGTCTATGGTCATCCCGCCATCATTTTCATGGCATTCCCCAAATGTAATTGGCTGGTTATATTTCCATATATTTCCCATTATCCCATCCCATGATGGTAATTCCCAAAAGATAGAAGTTGGTCAAATCCGAATCGAAAATGAGTTATAAATCACATGTCTCTATCTTTTAGATTTTTTCTACATCCCATAAAGAATATCTATTTTGAACGGTCAAATCCAACGAATTTGAAGACCACTCACACCATTCCTCGCTGACCAAACCTTCTCGATAGGGGACTTGGGCAGCTTCTTTTGCCCTGGCAGCCACCGAGAGTGGTATAAGATGTATATAAATATATGATTATATGTGTATGTAGTGTGTGTATATGTATATATATATATACATTGTATGTATATATATATACATTGTATATGTATATATATATACATACATACATTGTATATGTATATATATATACATATATGTGTGTGTGGTGTGTGTATGTATATATATATATGGTGTATGTATACATGTATACGTGTATATATATATTATGTGGTGTATGTATATGTATGTATATATATATATATGGTGTATGTATATATATAATTATATATGTATGTGTATATATATATATGTATATATATATACATATATGTATGTGTATATATATATATTTATTTATATACATACATATGTTCCACATATATATATATACATACATATATATATACATATACATATATATATACATACACACATATATATATATATATATGTACACATGTGGTTTCCTCATTTTCCTCGTATATCTTCAAAAAAAAAAGCTTTTTGGCGGAAGATGTCTAAGATAGATTTCAGGAATCTCTTTTTTTGTAATGGAAGCGGGTGAGGTAGGCCCTCTAAGGCCCTCTAAGGCGGTACATCCGGGCGAGCCCCGGCCAAAAACAAGATCCGTTTTTGGGCAACCCTTTGTGAGTAGGTTTACACAAGTTCAACAGGGTTGATCAATGGATTGGTTTAAGGGAAAATTCACAGGAAAGCCCCATATTTAATGGGAAGATCTATGGTTTCCCGTAGATTTTCCCTTAAACCAATCCATTGAGTTGACAAATGATTTTGCAACTGAAAACGTGCCATATTTGTGTCTTCATGTCAGATGTCAAACTGTGTATGCAAATTGTTGATCGATAAACCACCCTGCTTGATAACTCAGCCTCAACCCGTGATGGTTATACCGCTTGGCTACTGTAACATTAGATAACCCTCCAAAAAGGAGTAATAAGTCTCCCAGGCATCATCTGGGACAGTCATCCCCTAATGCTGCTGCAGTGCAATCCCCATTCATGGTGCCTTCAAACACTAAAAAAAACATGAAACCTGAATTGGAACCTCCATTTTTGTTTAGAAAGAGATGTTCCTTCGTAAAAACTCACTGGCTTCGGGGGATCCATATTTAACTTCATTGGCGAATTCAATTCATCGCTGGTTCTTTCCCTGTCTTTCTGGTCACTCCCTCATGTTTTCACCTGGCAACCCCATGGAACGTTGCAGGCTTTGTACCTCGAAGCGCGAGGTAACGATTTGAGAAGTGCGTGGTGGTACTTCTTATCTGGATATAGATGTGTAATATGTATATATATATATACATAATCGTAATCATATTGGATGTACATGATCATATATGTCTATATAATTATATAATTATATATACATATGAGGCCGTCAAAAGTCATGCTGTCCCCAATATGAACCATCATTTTTGGTGAGATTGTTTCTCGCAAAACCTCTTTGTATGCTCAAATGCCATATGAATTTCCTGGTATTGTTCAATCAGTCAAAGCCCTATTTAAAATATGTTTAAATTAGACTCTGGTAATTTAACATAGCTATTGAAAATGACCATTTATAGTGGATTTACCCATTGAAAATTGTGATTTTCCATAGTTATGTTAGTTTACCAGAGGGTAGACTCCCCATGTTTGCCTTTTTCGAGTTTCACCACTAAAATGGCACCATGGCAGCGACTCAGGGGCACCATGTAGTAGCACAAGGCCCCCAGCACCGCGAAAATCAGCTGAGTCAAGTCTAACGGTACCTGGATGGCGAAAAAAAAGGGCGAATCTTCACCTAAATCAGCCCGGAAAAACCCTGCATTGTGGGCAGGCTATGAGAGAAGTGGCAGATCGCTGGGAAAAGACTGTGACGACATGTTCAACAAACATCCATAAAAGCAATAAACTTTGTGCACACAACGGGCAAACAATTGTCATTCTCTGTTTTGGAGAGGCAGAACATGGATATCTGGTCCAGTATCACCCAAGAAAAGGTGATATCACCCAGGTGTCTCAAGTTCTAGCCCTACCTTGCCAGCCTCAAAGCCTGTGCTGATGAGCCTTGAAGTCATTTGCCAACACCAATTTCTTGAGTGAAGTGAGTATCTTGAAACAAAGTATTCCCCCAATAGGTGATAAACAAAAAATATCTTGGTCAAGATAAGCAACTCATCAACCAAGAGCTTTTATAGCAACCATCGCTAGCCTCAGCATGTTCTCTATATCAGATCCATAGAGTCCGACCGTCATCCGCACCAGCCCAGGGACGATTGCACAAAGTGCCGAGATCACAAGAAGGATCAGGAGATTATAGTTGGAAGGCTTCGTCCTTAACACATTGGGTCAACAAATGTGTCAAACACCTAGCGGCTTGAAGAAATCACCATAGTGATATAGTAACAACCAAAATAATTAATTTAAAAAAAAAAAACAATGACAATAACAATAACAATAACAATCGTATATAATAACCATAGTAATGATGACAATAATGATAACCATAGTAATTAATAAAATATGATAATAATGGGTGGTGAATCGGGAATTCATGGGCTTTGGTAATCCCCAGATCCCTACCCCTATAGAGGGGGAGGGCGGGGGGGACAAGACCAACCTGTCGAATTCCACTTTTTTTGCTTGGAAATCTTGGGATAGTGATCGAACCCCTCACATGGAATTTTAAAGTAGCATTTCTTAACAAGCCTGGGGCACTGGTTAGATTGTACTTGCGCTTAGCTCCGGAGGAGCTAAGTGCAAGTATGATGACGGCAGCGCAATTTTTGGAGGGATGCCACCCCTACACATGTGCTGTTTCAGTCTGACATGTGCTTAGCTCCTCCGGAGCTAAGCGCAAGTATTTATTTTCATCTGCTTGCCAATGACATGGAATGACGAGGAACATATACATATATATATATATATTGATCATTGAGAAAATATGATTGCGAAAATGGAATTTTAAAATGAAATTTCAGTACGACTCTCCCCCTCAAATGTCATTTTTAAGCGGGTAGGGCAGGGTAGGGATATCCCCAGTACTCATCAATCAACTGGGTTTTTGGAAGTCGCCCAAATCGATGAGGGGTTTTCACTACTATGCGTTGGTGTTCCTCTTCAGGGGAGGTCTGTTTATGTTGAAATCATCAACCAGGAGTGGGGTTGGCAACTAGCCACCCCCAGCCACATCCCTCCCTCGAAAATATTGATGTAACTCGTCAGTTATGGAGCCCCCCATCGCCCCATCTTCATCAAACTACACTCATGGTTTGCAGGAACTGAAGAACGACAAAAATTGGCCGCCAGCACTTTCAGCAATTCAGGTTTCAGAGCTACAACAGGTTGAAACCACCAGCCATTCATCTGTTGCTGTCGCTTCCCCCGATTGATCAAACACTCGTCCTGGGAACATTCCAGTATGAATGGACTATTACAGTAACATGTATTACCAGGTATTAACAATAAATTTGACATGTTGGATATGTTGGGATTTTGGAAACCAAGAACCAAGTCGAGGTATGGTCGTGTCTACACCAAAAACAAAGCGAAGGTTGACTGAAACCCCCCATGTTCTTATCCAAAGCGCATCCGGGGAAGGGAGGAGACTCCCACAAAACATAATAAAACCAAGGGCTCACTGGTTCAAGCTCCAGAACTCAAAGGTCAATGTGCTACTACACCCCCAGCCGAGGCATGAAGGGAAGCCTATGGGCCTAAGCTTCGACCAAGCTGCATGCTTGGCAAGAAGCTGACATTGACCTGCGCTGGCAACAGCTTGCGACTTGCCAACACTGGGGGCATGGTGACGAAACAGAATGGGGGTCATTGATGGTGATGACGATTGTCATTTTTATCACTGCAGTTTTTTTTTGTCATGGGCCTGATCATGATCATGATGATGATCATGATGATCATGATGATGATCATGATGATCATGATGATCATGATGATGGTGTCATCACTCCGCAAACCCATCCAACCCAACAAATTCTCACTCCCCAACATGACCATCTGATCCGAATAAAGCCGCGTGCCTTTGACATGGATGGCATGGCTACACAGTGTAATGGATCTCCTGTCGGGCTCCATTGGCTGGGCTCTGGGCTCCCGGTTTATTTGGGGGGTCCATAAGATGTACGGGGGTGTTAATACTAGGAATATGGGATTGCAAACAATATGTTTTTTTCAGGAAGCCATTGAGACATTAGAATTCTATCGGGGGGCAAATCCAAGATCAGACCTGCAGATTCTGCAAACACGTGTGCACCATTGAAAAGCTTGCTACGATTCCCTACTTGTCCAATCAAACTCCGCCCGGAATTTTCGGGGAATACTCGGAGGATCTCAGAAGATCATCCCACAGTAAGTGGTTAACAACTGGGGTTATAACATGTTCCAACCCGTCTATAGATGGGATGTTCCACTTAGAGGACTTACTAGTACCATCTAATACCCCATGGCTTCAAAACCTCTATGGCTCAGCCACTGGAAGCCCATCTTGGGACGCTGGACCATGGTTTTTGGGGGCCTTATTCCATTCAACGGGGGAAAGGATTCCCAATCCAAAAAAAAACAACCATGAATCCCATGAACTATCGGTTATCATTGAATCTCCAATCCCATGAAATCAGAATTTAAAAAACATGAACTAGTCAAACTAATCATTAAATCATGTTAAATCATGTTAATTCTTCATCATTTAATTTAGTTAATCACTAATAATTAATTAATCTAATCCCACTAAATCATTCAGAAAATCCCATGAACTCACCATCGATAGATAGTCGCCGAGTCACAAAATAGTCGGAAGTCTTCGATCTCGAGCGCTGCTGGAGAGCTATTCCTGGGATACCGCGGGCCCCAGTGCCGCAAAAACAACCAGAGCTCCCCAGATTTCCAATCTTTTGGATGACAAATATTTCAAATAAACCTACTGTAAATCTGCTGAGCTGGCCTATTCCTCCATTTTTCGCACCGAAGTTTCACATCTTGGAATCCTCGGAAAGGTCCTCATTTTACCCAGTGAGATCCCCCTTAGCCCTAGAGAGGTCGGTCCGTCGGTCCGTCGGTCCTTCAGCAAATAGTGGTCTTACTGTAACTGGCGCGAGTCTTTTGAGTCTCTGAACCACAACAGCCACGGTGTCACGGTCACGGTGCAAATTTTGCAGTGCCATTCGACAGATCAAGAGCATAAGTACGCAGCTATAGGTATTTATATACATACAGTAGATTGTGAATACATGTCTATACGTGCAATTACATATATATATATATCAAAAACATGAGACTATATTATATCATAATGTATACATATAAGTTATAATGACTACAAGAATATGCCAGACAAAGCGTGAATGCCAGACACGGTCCCGATTTTCGGGCCTATCATGGCCGGGAATCCCCGAGGCATCGAAGTGGGAAAAACATCGAAAAATGGTGGTTTTATGGGAAAATCATAGGAAAACCATAGGAAAATGGTGGTTTTACCCTCTGGTAAACGTTCACATAACTATGGAAAATCACCATTTCTAATGCGGAAATCAACTATTTCTATGGCCATCTTCAATAGCAAACTCTTAGTTTACCAGAGAGTAACGGGAAAATCCACTATAACTGGAGGTTTGAATGGGAAAATCACCGATAAACGCTGGATTTCCAGCCAACCATATTTTTTTACCCGATGGTATCCAGAGCGAATCATTGTAGATGTCCCATTTTATATCTCCATTAATATCCCCATTCTGTTCCAAATCAGATCCCCGTGCTTTACCCATGTTTTCATAAGAATTATGTACCCCAGGAATATCCCTAAAGAATATCCCAATAATATCCCAAATCTCCATATAGCAACCCAAACAAAAGATGCCGAAAAGTGTTTCCAGTATGTCTTATTATAGATGCTATTTACATCTATTTACTTCATATCCGTTGTTCATCTATTCTGGGATTTGCAACGCACTATTCCTGATCATTCAATGGATTGGTTTAAGGGAAAGTTTTCATGAAAACTCCACTCCATTCATGGTAAGAACCATTGATTCGATGGATTCCTGTAGATATCTGTAGATGTTATAGAAGTTGATAGATGATTTTCATTGATTTTCCCCATGAAAACCTTCATAAAACACATGATTTCCCCATGAAAAAACAAGAACTCCCCCATCCTCTCGTGGCTCCTTCCGGCTCCAGTCTCGTACCTCCTGGACCACCATCTCGTTCACTTCGTACATGGCCTGGGAACGGGAAAAGATTGGAAGAAAGGATGAGAACATGAGAATGAATGAGACATACTACTAGCGTCACCATTGGAAACCAAGAGGACAGTATATGGCTGTCTACATCCAGACATTTGTGGATGATTTCTAGGTCCCGTTTCAGACGGCCCAAGTTTTCGCACAATAAAACGGGTAAAAATTGTTCTTTCACCGGAAATTCCCAACTTTTGGGGAATATGGATAGCCATAGTTCTGAATGCCTCGCTGCACCTAGGATCCAGGCCATGTGTCGGTAGCTGTGCCAAAGTTCATCGGCCTCTTCACCTAGAACCACACGCCTGTCAGGACGAGTTCTGGGAACGGGAGAATACCCAAATGGCTATGAAGTTTGGGGAAAATGCTGGATATTTCTATGGTTAATGGGTTTATGAAGATGTATGGGGAATCCTATTTTCAGACAAATGTCTTTTCAGGGAGTTACTGTACAGTTATCTACCCGTTCAAGTTTTGAGTGTTCCGAAAAGTCTGGAAATTGGGATGATAACGAATCACGACTATGGAACCTTGAGATGGATCATCATCATCATCATCATCATCATCATCATCATCATAATGCTAATTATAATGATCATCATCGTCGTCATCATCGTCACCGTCGTCACCGTCGTCACCGTCGTCATCGTCGTCATCAACATCGTCATCACGATCATCATGCCCTCCGGTCGTGAAACCTGGCAATGGAAAATCTCCCTTTGTAGTGGATTTCCCAGCTAGCCATGTTCAATTCCCGGATGGGCACTTGTCTGCGCCAATCTAACACCTAGGTACACCGTATCACAAAAAGGGTTGCTGATATCAATTCCCAACAAACTGCCGATGCTGCTCATTGGTGGTGTAAAAACAATTTCCACAATACACCGGATGAAACATCTATACACGTACATGTGTATATCCATATATAGGTGATTCATATAATATATATATATATATTATGGTATGACATATTTATTTTATGCAGTTGTGCATTCATTGATTGCATGTATTTATTACATCCTAGTTGTTAGCAATACAATAATGATGCTTGGAATCCCACCTGGCAGCGCCATCACTCCTCGTTTTCGCTTCACGAGCACGGCGAAAGGGCCGGCAAACGGTCAACCGTTCTAATAACCAATGATGGGATGAATATTCATGGGATGGAGAATATACCATAATTATAACCAATGGGAAACCGATGATGGTTACTTATATATGGTAATTATTAGTTATACCATGATAATATACCATTAGTTATATCCAGTAATATATTTTTGGGATATTCATGGGATATTCAGGTTACCATAATATACCAACAATAACCAATGATGATGGGATAACTAGTCATGGAATCGAATGATAGTCAATGGTTCTATAATCTTCGATACATCATGACTTTGGGGGTGTCTTGAAATGGGGGGACCCCAATAGCTGGATGGATCTGGATGGTAGAAATTGCATGGAAAAAAAAAACAAACAAAAATGGATGATAACTGGGGTTACCCCCATGACTATGGAAGCACCTCCATATGAATCGCTATCAAAATGGATTGATGACCATGCCCCAAGTGGGCTTTGGATCAGTCTTCAAAATCACCAAATGTCACGGATGTTTGATCATATCCTGAAAATTGCTCCATTTTTTGAGGGCGATCCAGCTTCGAAGCACGAGAACAGCGGTCCCAAATGCTACACCGGTGGTCCCCACCGCGGATCGGCTCCTGTCCGTGAAGGTAAATCGGCTCTCAGAGAGGCTGGCCCCATCCTGACACCAACTCATTGGATCAGCCGGAAATGACCGGATTTCCCACGGTTTCTTTGGCGATCTCATCTGCCCTTGCCTTGCCCAGTAGGTCAAACATCAGGGCCTGGCAGTGCTTCAAAGGGCCGCAAAAAAGGAGGGGTTGAACTTCAGACTTCAGAAACTCCACAGGACATGACATGACTGACCCCCGATGTTGCGGTGAGTCCCTTTTAAACATAGGGATTCAAGTTTCAAAAGGATTCGTTCCAAAAAAATGTGCTGAAGGAGTTTGACAGTTTGACCACAAGAAACAGGCAGCTGAAACTACACCAAGCTCTGGGGCTGAAGCTTACATACCCCATTGGACTATATCTGGATTGAATTACAGGATATAATCATTAGGATCCCAACCATTTACAGTAAATCAAACATAACTATGGACTATATGTGGAATCAAAATTACATAGTTATGATTGATTTATAATTTATAGTAAATCAAAATTCTTACCACATATATATGTAAACATAACTATGGACTATATGCGATGCGGTAACAATTTTGATTGCAAATAATTGGGGCCCAAGCGGCCCAAATGGGGTGTTGAATGTTTGGATGATCACTCGGGGGAATGGCCACCTGACAAAGGTAACTCTCTCAATCATCCCAAGCGATGCTTGGACAAAATCGAACCAGATGTGCCACGGACAAAACATCATATGTATATATATATATATGTATATTGAACATTATATATATATGTATATATATATAATATGTGTATATATATAATATGTGTATATATATATATAATATGTGTATATATATATATACGTGTGTTCAATGGTCGTCCATCCCATAATGGGAATCCTGTTCATGGGTATATAAATCGCTGTGAAAATGAATTGATGACTATCCCCCAACATGGGTATAAATCCCACTTTTGACCATGATACATCTGACACCATCATCCTGAAACAGGAAACTATCATCTTGGTCCAGCCACACTGAACATCAGCATCTCGCACTCTAAC
Organism: Cladocopium goreaui; assembly: GCA_947184155.2. Lineage (NCBI taxonomy): Eukaryota > Dinophyceae > Suessiales > Symbiodiniaceae > Cladocopium > Cladocopium goreaui. The sequence goes on from CAMXCT020002977.1 coordinate 63,418, forward strand.
CCCCCCCCGCCCGGCCCACATTTTTGGCAGAAACGCTGCCATGTTATCCGCCGCTGCCAGACCGATTTTAAATCGGACCAGTTCGCGTTGAGATACACCGTATGCTGCTGAGAACTGACTGGTTCTAACTGGATGTGTTATTCAGACTTTCAAGTAAGTCCTACCCCGATGCAAACAGAAAAACTAAGTTTGGAAAGTTTGGAATCAAGAACGGCCAAGAGAGTCAATCACACAAATCATGTTCCTGTCTTTTTGTAGGGCTTCCATTACTGGATTTGTGCAGGGGCATCAAATGGCGGGGAAGCAACCGAGGTCACTGATCGCAGTCGGCTGCTTTTCTTGGCTCCTTACTTCGCATGAGATGCAGCAATCCTCAGAAGCGAAAAGGGCCACCTCCTGAGGTGAATTCCAGAAGCAGAGTCTCCGGAGATCCAAAAGGCGTGGCCTTTCCACCAAAGTGTTGTGGCAGTTGCAGGGACCAAACATGCGGACAAACACATCTAGTAGATGGGTATAACATGGTGCAACCAGTTTTATATAGGATGTTTCACTGCAAGCCCTATGTTTGCCCATGACAGATCTCTCATATCCTTTCACATGCTCAAATCCCTGCGTAGGGCTAGCATTGGGTTTTAACTTTCCAATACAATATACCCTAAATCTTGAAAGCGAGTCAAAATCGCTGCATATAGCTTGTGTTTTCGTTCATCCTCAGGTGATATGTATATGATATTGCCGGAACGTAGGGTTTGGCGCCAAATGTTCTAGCCTGAAAGTTGACCAAGCCACTGGACCTACTGGCTACAATGAGTTGAGGTCTGTCGCTCTGTACCATTGCAGCCTTAAAAAAGGAGCCAAGCGCCCAAAAAAAGGGAGGCACCCTGCTTGGGATGTAACGTCAATTTAGCAAAGCCTTGTCCGAAACCAAAATGCTTGGAGATGACAAGGCACGGCTTTTAGCCGCGTACGTCGCATCCCAAGCGCTACCTGACTACGGCGGAGCACTGCTAGCTCCTTCTGTGCGAATTGGAGGCGGGGCAAGTTGCCCAACTTGGCCATATCACTATGTACTGAGATGGCGGATTGGACTTCGTCAATGGGTGGTCCAACGGTCCAACAAAGATGGGTGACATGGGTAATTGCAACACAATAAACAAATGTACTAAGTACTGCGGTAGAAGCGAACAGCAACTGGGAGGAAACCAAGGGAGTAACCAATGGTAACCCAAAATTGCTCAAGCCGCGAGGTAGACGGCTGGTCCAGACTATTGGGCCCATTTTCCAGGTCCCAAAGGGGGACCAATCTGGGAGTCGATTAGCCATACCAGTGCCAGAACCAGAACCAGCTGGTGTTGCATGAATCAATTTCTAGTTTTCTAGTGTGGTGGTGGGTTCCTAAATGGGGTACCCCTAAATCATCCATTTTTTAATAGGATGTTCCATTATAAACCATATACTCAAGGGTGCCCCCATGACTCTGGAAACCTCCATGTGTTTCCAAGAAAACTTCATGCTGTCCAATCCGCATCCTCCAAGAGACGGAACAGGACGGGGACAAATTCCATCCCCAACCGGAGAATAATCTTCTGGAGAAAGATCTGGAACCATTCCTCACTCATGCGGTAAACTCAATAATAAACGCACCATTTGGGGATAGTTCATAGCACCCATAAAAATTGTGATTTTGGGGATGGTTGACTATTGGGTTTACCACATTGCTGGGGGCTGAGGCTGTTATAAATGTTCTGAGAAATGGCAACGCAGGGAGGCTCATCGCAGGCATCGTAACTGCGCTAAAGAAGCCATAGTTGAAACCCAGATTCTGGACAATAATAGTTATTACTAACGAATCAGGGACTTTACTAACCATGGTTATTTACCATGGTTATTACCAGTTATTATTAACCAGTTACAAAATGAAGTGGAAGGATCCGCCAAGAGCGCAGGATCAACAAATAAATCCCTGTAGATTATCGGCTGGGAACATCATCCTCCAAGTGTTCAACCAGAAGCAGGATTTTGCAATTGATGAACAAAATAAAAATGTAAAAAGGAGAACACTCACTCTAGCTGAGCCACCAGTTCCGTTTGTCCAAGACATGAAGTGGCAAAAGGTTGCAGCTCGGTGGTTGATAACCCACCAAAGAAAATCCCCAAATCGATGGTTTCCCAAGCTCCAAAAAAAGCTTAATGTGATAAACCCAGCAACCAGATAATATATGTACCATGGTCAAGCTACATGGCAAAAAAAGGCTATGGTCATCCCAGCACTATGGCTTTCACCCACCATCAAAGTCCAAAATGCTCGGAAAGCTGGGGAAACCCATGGCGTTTCCTTATCTACCCCAGGGGTATCTCAAAACCCCTATCTTCATGGCATACCGGGCCCCCAAACCAACGTCAAGCCATGGCGTACGCGCACGCCTGGGATGGACCAAGCTGACCATGGAAATCACTGCCAAAGCCTTTCCCCAGTCAAGTTTAACCCAATGGGCTTCAAGCGCAATTCGCGTGCATGCCAGTAGTTGCTGCTTGGCTCCCAATAAATCATCCAAAAGGCATCATATATGTACATTAGGTGCATACATTAGGTGTATACATTAGGTGTATACATAGATATATCATGATACCTATATCATGATATCTATATCTATATATATATAACAAGTGTGTGTGTGTGTTTGTGTTTGTGTTTGTGTTTGTGTGCGTTTGTCTCTCTTCCAAGTTTCTGGTATCAATTGCGGTGTCACCCCCCGTTCGCAGCCAAGCTGCCCATGTCAATCTGAAGCTGCAGGGTGTCCTCGAAGACATATTCGAACATGCCTCCACCGGGCCGGGCTGTGTCCTTTTCTGGCGGCTAAGACTATTGTTTGCTTATACATATACATGATATGTGTATATATCATTTATACATTAGATAGATAGATAGATAGACAGACAGATAGATAGATAGATAGATAGATAGAGAGAGAGAGAGATAGAGAGAGAGAGATAGATAGAGAGATAGAGAGATAGAGAGATAGAGAGATAGAGAGATAGATAGATAGATAGATAGATCGATAGATCGATAGATCGATAGATCGATAGATAGATAGCTAGCTAGCTAGATAGATAGATAGATAGATAGCTTGATAGGTAGGTAGGTGGGTAGGTAGGTAGGTAGGCAAATAGGTAGGTAGTTAATAGGTAGGTAGGTAAATAGGTAGGTAGGTAAATAGGTAAATAGGTAGGTAGGTAAATAGGTAGATAGGTAAATAGGTAGGTGGATGGATCGATAGATTGATCGATAGATAGAGACCTTTCACCCAAATCTTTGCCACACCGTTTTGGCCTTCAAAAAAACAGGCTACTGCTCGTGCCTGTAAAGCGATACAACTTGGTATCCACATTGGGCGTGACGTACTTCAGATCCTCCGCGAAGCCCTTCAGGTCACCGTAGCGCAAAAACAAGGTCTGTCCGATCCAGCGTCCTGGCGATGAAGCGCTTAAGGCGCCAATTTATTGGAAATGAAGCATGAAAAAATTGGATTTAAGCCTCAGAAATTGAGACTTAACCAACAATAATTGCCTGTTATCCAGCAAAGAGTGGCAATTTAACCATCAACAATTCGAATTGAACCGTCAAAAATCGGGAAAATCACCAACGGAATGGAAACCAGGATTCTTGCTCCCCCAAGGTAGGGGTTCCTGCATTTTTCCCTTCAACCAATTCAACCAATGCTGGGATTGGGGGGTCCCGCAGCTGTAGCCTCAAGAGGCAATCAAAAGCTGAGTATGAAAAAGTGTGTTGTCCTCAATTCCATTGGGTGGTATCGTTGATTGGGTTCAGAAACCAAAGGCGTCGGGAGACCTCCAGTTTTGGTGAGTTTTCTTGAAGGCTGGTGAACATGCTCAATTTCTGCTGGATGTCTGCAATCTTGACCCTCGACCCTCGACGTCAAAATCTGAGACCTGGAAATATCCACCATGTTTGCCGTGTACCTGTTTTGACTGTTGATCTTTCCCAAAAGTTCAATGTGTACTCACCATTTTGTGGGTGTCAAACCCATCTGATCTTAGATACCCGGCTCACCTCTTTTCATTTTTCGCTGGTTGCTTTATTTTGCCTGTGGGAACACATATATAGCACATGCATCCGTTTATCCAGCCAGGCTGTTTACCCTTACCGCAGTCTTCAAAACCCGAAAGGTCGGTCATTCCATTCAATCCTGCTTAAGACTTGGAGTCCCACTTCTTGGATTCTGATCAATGGGAATTCCAGGATCCTAAATTGGAGGTACTGTACCATATAAGGCCATATTTAGGATCCTGGAATGGCCACACCCCCCAACCAATCATGCAGCCACAACCAATCCACTGCCAGAAATTTCCAGAAATCGTCCCATGTCCATCCCATCTTGCCAAGGGGGGTTGGAACGGAAAATCCCTTGGAAATATGGGGAGTTTTCCGTTTTTGGGAACATTCATCATCTACAAATTTTTGGGAAGTTCATTTTTTTTCCACCAACTTGGTATCCCATTTTTTCGTGCATCATTATCCCAACTTGTTCACCATATCTGGTGATATATCTCCACCTCCAGTCATGGCGCTAGACGCTGACGGGGGATCAACCATGACCTGCTACCCCCGTGATCTCCCCAACACAATCCGATCCTGAAGCGTATTGCTGAAAGACCCGGGCCACTAAGCCTTCACCTGAAACGGAACAAACCGGAAAAACGGCTAAAAACACTAAAAAAACGGAAAAAAAAATAGGTGTTAACGTCATTGTTCAAAGGTATCTGAGATGGTGAATAATCTCATAATAATAGTAATAATAGTAATAATAGTAATAATAGTAATAATAGTAATAATAGTAATAATAGTAATAATAGTAATATAATAATATAATAATATAATAATATAATAATATAATAATATAATAATATAATAATATAATAATATAATAATATGATAATATAATAATATAATAATATAATAATAGTCTAATAGTAGTAATAATACTAATCCAACAATAAACGAATAATAATAACCCAATAGTAATCTGATGATTTATGGTGAAATGATGATTTCGCGAGGTATATATAATATTAAATATTAAACATGTATGAAATGACGGTTCATTAATATGATATGAAATAAAACAAAATCTAATAATCGAATCAACAACTGCAGAGGTATCTGACATGGCAATAATAATACAGACATATTCCAGCCATGTCAAGTATTTTTATGACATCTGATAAATTTTAGCTGCCTGGATTTCACCGAATTTCAAGAAGAGTATGTCAGGATCATGTCTACAAACAACCATCGCCTTGCGGACTTGGGGATGGGACACCGCACTTGTGGATGGATCATCTGAATTTGCTGGGAAACAAACACCCACAAAAATTAATAGATTGGTGAAAGAACACTGGATTCCGCAAGAAACCTCGTTCTGTTGTATCCAAGCTCTTCTTTCGTTCTCTTGATATGTTCGGGGGGGCTTTGATGCACATGTGTGATGGGCAGTGTTCCGTGTTTCGTCACTCATCAGTCTTCCGAATGCTGCTCATATCCCTGTTTTCATTGGGACAATCATCAAAAGCACGGCTGAACATTTGAACGCGGCTGAACATTTGAACGCGGCTGTCCCAGAAATAAAAAAATGGTCAACCATCAAATCAATATGTAAATAAAGTTAAAAACAATGATGCATATTTACAACGAAAAAGCTGTGAAATATAATATATATATATATATGTACACATACATACCATACCATACCATAACATACCATAACATACCATACCATACCATACCATACCAGTTACCGTACCAGTTACCATACCAGTTACCATACCATACATACATGTATACACATATAAAAAATGCTGATCACCTCATATGTTAAAAAATCAGCCCACCTGTGTTCCGTTGGATGGGTTCTGGCAACTCCTCAAAACTCAGAGACGTGGCCTGACGCCGATGCGACCCATTCATCCGATGATCTACAGGGTATATCATGGATATATATATATATATGTGATATGTTATGTATATTATATTATATATATATATGTGATATGTTATTTGTATATATATATATATACGTATATAATGTACAACAATAATGAGAATGAATACAACATCTGAGGCAATGGGAGATATGATGGGTTCCAACCAACCAACATGATTTCCTTGGCGACCCAGCAACCTCCATCCGGGATTTACCCTCAAGTAACATTGGCAACGGAAAATCCACCCTTTATAGTGGACCTCCATTTATAGTGGATTTTCCCATCAAAACCTCCATTTATAATGGATAGTCCTATTAAAACCTCCGTTTATTCAGTGGATTTTCCCATTAAAACCTCCAGTTAGTTCCGGGATATCCCAGCACGCGATGTCATGGATAGTATTTTTTCCAACTTATACTGGGAATCCTTGTGCGATAACTATGAATCCCTTTTCATGGGCTGATGACCATCCCCCAAGATGGGTACTCCAACAACCATGGCACATGTGGACCCCAACTTCATGTGGCTGAATGATGATCACATCATCGCATTTCAGTTGGTTGAGGTGATTTTTAGGCACCGTTTTTAGGCATGGAAAATGGATGGGACGATTTCCAGACGCAAGTTAGCGTCAGTATGCTTTGACTCTTTCACCGTAGTTTTTGGACGCAATAGTTGGAAAATGCACCAGAAACATCCGTTCTCTATGACGTGTTGTTGATGAAGGACGTCAACCTGCTTCTTAAAAATAAGATAGTTAAGACACCATACTTGCCAACCACAAGAAAATCTCTCATCATCTCAACCACGAGCAGGGCCATGGTCGAGAAGCACTTGCCAAAAAGGTTGTGTATTCTCCTTGTGGGCCTTGAAGAGCACAGCAAACCAGCTCCAGCATGCACAGACAACGCAACCAGGAGCCCCATGCACAAAGTACCCTTATATAACATCAACAAAAACAAGGTGTTGTTCCTATGGTTTCGTTGACTACCACCTCCCCTCTGTTCGCCCGTCCGAATAAATAAAAAAATATCAAAAACGGGCGGGGCTCTTGATCCCAAAGCAGGCCCAACAGATTTTCTCCTAAACATCTATATGAACTAGTTTTAACCCCCCCCAAAAAAAAATGAAAATATCGGGCAAAAGGCTACCTGACTAGTAACACACCAAATCTGTCCATGTGAAATGCCCAGAGATGCATTTAACTTAAATCGTTAGTTTCTATGACCATTTAAGGGATTTACCAAAGATATCCTGTGGGATATATACTAGTGAGATAACAAAGAACAATTCATAATTAGATAGTTATTATGAGATACTAGTGGATTATATAGTAGTGGGATATATTATCAGATATATACTAGTGGATAATTATGAGATAACTCATTCATACCATTCCCAATAGACGTGTGACTGAAACTGTAATGAGATGATGGCATGGTTGGCCCCCAGTCATGGTTGGTCAATTGAATAATTTGTGGCATTGGGTTTACCACACTCCCAATTATGGGCTAATAGATTTGGTGGTATAGTACAGTGGATGGACAAAATCCTGCAGTTGGTAAATATCGGCAACTATGAAACATTTTTTTTATAATGGGATGATAAAGCCATTGGCCCAACCCTTTCCAGATAGTTTGGCTGTGTCCGCGAATTGTTGGGAGACCATTTAAACCCCATGGACCCTACTTTGTCGTGCCTCTCGCCTGGTGACTCTTGCGCTCTAGTCGCAAGAATTCAGAACCATTTGGTGGATGACATGTACGAGTGCATTGGCATCTCTCCATCACAGACATTTGTGCTGAGATCATCCTTTGAATTGAAGTTTGGTGTCCACACTTTCTATCAGCTGAGAGTGCTCTCACAGGATCCACCGTGTCTTGGTTTTCAAGCTGATTCAGCTTACTACCCTCATCGTGATTTGCCTTCCTTTGAGAAAGTTGCGATCTTTGACATTTGTGGAGGAATGGGGGGCTTCACCATGGGGTCTGAACCTGCTGGAATTGAAACTCTTGCGTTTTTGGACTCCAATGCTTTGGCATGTGAAGTACTCAGAGCCAATTTCAAAGTGCCTGTGATTCACGGTAGTGTAATGGATCCACTTTGCATCCAAGAACTTCATGCCATGAAAACAGATGCATACCTCCAAGTCACAGGGGGGTTTCCATGTCAACCCTACTCGAGACAGGGTGACCTTCAAGGTTTGAGGGACCAGAGAGGTTCAGTCCTGTCAGGGATTTTGCGTTGCGCATGGCATTTGCAAGCTGACTCGCTTTTGCTGGAGTGCGTGGATAATGTCATGCACTTCCATGAAATCCAGCAGATTCTTGACTTCTTTGCAGAGACCAATGAGATGCACATCCACAAAATGGTCTTTGATCTTCAAGAGCAATGGCCAGTGCGTCGCAGCAGATTTTGGTGCCTCATGTACTCCAAAGCCATTCCCGAGATGATTCTTCAGGGATGGCCGAAATGTCAAGTATGCCAACAAGTTGGCAACGTGATGCCTTTTGATGCAGTTTGGCATGATGAACATGAACAAGAACTTGAATGGGATCAGGATGAACTGGCGGTCTACTTTGACTCGAGATTTGGTAGAGACATTCGTGTACTTCTGCCACAACATCAAGCTCCAACAGTACTTCACTCCTGGTCCAACGTTCTCAGAGCATGCCCTTGTGGTTGTCGCGATGCAGCATTCTCTCAATATCGTCTTCTTCAAGGTGGTGCAAGAGGCTTTGGCATTGTGTCAGCAAAGACACAGAGGCTACGCCATCTCCATGCGGAAGAAGGTGCACTACTATGCACGGTGCCCCTGACATATCAGTTTCCGACCTCGATGAGAGCGGCACTTTGTCTATTGGGGCAAATAGCAGCACCCATGCAAGTCTTGTGGATTCAGTCTCAATTTGTGGCCCACCTTCAAGAAAGCTTTTGGCTCACTTCGCAGCTGCAACCACTGGCGTTATTGCACCAATACAAACATGGGCTTCTTCAACAAAGACTCCAAAGATGGAAGCTGGCGAGCATGGACTTACCTCGCCAACTCCATCTGGAACTTGATGAAGTTCAAACAACCATCACAGTCTGCGCACCAACAACTGCCGTGGAGGTCGAAAGAGCAGAGACCCAAATGATTGGCAGAGGCTTCTATGTCACTGTGACGCAACATGGCCATAGACTCCCTCCTTGGTGCCAACTCCATGCAGGTGAAAGATATCAGCTCCAAGTACTTGCCAAGAGACAGGCCTTGCCTTCCTCTGTCTTGGGCACAAACACTTTGGGAGCCCTGGGTCATACTGATGAACCCAGGAGGATGCCAACATCAGGTCTATCTGGACTTGGCGACACCCATATCTGGGCAAGCACTGATGACTCACATCCAGCCTGAGGCGAAAATCAGACAGCCCATGAAGCTCTATCCATTTCGTGCGCTTCAGCTTCTGCATCAACAGCTACCCACTGGACTTTTGACTGATTGGCAACACAGATTCACCAAAGCAGAGGGCAACATCATTGTCATCTACGAGTACCTCAATCATTGGACTTTGCTGGTTGGAGAACTCAATGATAGACTTCATTGGTGTCACTACGATGGACTTCGCACAGGTGACACAGATGCCCAAACTGCAATGGCAAATCGGGTGGCGCACAAGCTATCCTCATGTCTTGGACTTGACATGGGCAACATCCACTCTCGATCCATTTGGACACAGAGGCTCCCATTCACCTGCGGCACCATTGCGCTTTGCCACCTGGCAGAAGCATTGCAACTTCAGCACTGTCTTCCTCAACAAGATGAGATGACATTGCATCATACATTCCTCACTACTTGCAAGACAAAGCCGACATGGACTGCAGATGGCAGGGCGCAAGATCCTGACTCACTGATCAGCCTTCTTGAGAGCAAAGGAGTGCCAGCCAAGAATGCAGCGGAACGAGCCAAGCAAGTCAGGGAAAAACTTGGACCACATCAAGTACAACAAGCCCTGCGTGCCAACAACCCCTGGGCGGCGCTCAAAGCCGCAGCATCAAAACCCGGCAAGATGTTTCGACTTGTAACCGAAGCCGAGCTGCAGGATTACATCAATGAGCGAGCGCAGACAAAGCACGGTGCCAAAGTTCAACATCCCAAAGCCAAGAAGCAAGCATCGCAAAAAAGTGGACCAGTACAACTTGACCCTGATGACTTCAAACTGGACGCCAAGCACTTCCAAGATGAAGATGGGCAATCTGTGCAACAAATCCACTTCCAGGAAGTAGAAGCGGACCAAACAGGGGTGGCACTTTGCACAACCACTATGGCAAAGCACTTCTTGGAACACCCGGACAAAATCAGCCTCAGTGGCCTTGCGCTGCTCATCATTGATGTCCCTCCTCAGAAGATCGTGGAACAGATTGGTCTTGAACCCATCATTTTCCCTGCACTCTGTGTTTCAACTGAAGAACACACGATCATCATGGGACACATTCTTCAGCTTGGCGACAAAACAGTCAAGCGCAAGATGGCTGGCAAGGAAAGTGAACCTGACAAGATCGACACTCAAGTCATCAAGATCCAGATCTACAGAGATGAACTGGAAGTAGCATGGGATCGCTTCATCACTGCGCCTGTGCGAATGCTGATACAAGCAGTTGAAACCATGCAGCTTTGCAAGGGGCAGAATTGTGGACTGGAATGCAACAAGTTCCACGCCGGACTTGACGAAATGTTGGATGCAGTTGTTCTTGAGGTATGGTCACGCAGCTTCCTGGACGACAACGGCAAGAAGGCTGAATCCTCCACTGCCACCATCTTCACAGTCTTCCTGCGGCTCCCAGAGACTGCCTTGCTGAAGATACTCACTTCATCACCTCCTGGAATTTACATTGAACCCAGAGGCAAGCAGCCACGTGAATATGATGAGCGCTACAAGGTCATCTGGCTGCCCGGTGCCACATTTGCTGAAGCCCAACATCAATGCCGGACATACTCTAAGTCCTTGTGCATGGTACGCCTGAAGAACAAGTACGGCATAAGGGTCAGACAAGGTGATGAAGCTGCCGCTTGGGCAAAGCTCAGACCAGGCGTTGAGTTTGTGGACATGAGCATTCAGAAAATCTTTGAGATTTTCCCGCTTCCACATGGCACTCAACGGGCAGCAATCAACAAGATCCTCTCTGATTGGGCATGGAAAGCAAGGGCCCTCCAACCAGGACGGGGGAACTTTCATCACATGGCCTGGCGAATTGGCTCAGCAGTATCACCTCCGGATGCTATCCTGACGGCATTTGGATCGGACGTGATCATCAAAGAGGTTCGTGATCTACAAGTCCAGGAGAACAAACCTACGATCTATGCCCCAGCCAAAACACAGAAGCACCTGCGAGAACAACCGGCGGCTTCTACCGCCAAATCGTCCGGTTCTTCGGACCCCTGGCTTGAACATGACCCTTGGGGAGGATATCACAAGCCTGCCACACCGGCAGGGCAAGGCAGAACCTACAAGGCAGCCTTCCAAGACCAAATCCGTGAGACCGTGGAGAATGCGCTCAAAGAGAAGCAGGACCAAGACTTTCAGATGAATGGGAACGCTGATGAGTACACCACAGAGCAAGAGCAGCGGTTTGTTGCCTTGGAATCTGGCCTTCATGAGCTCAAGTCCCAAAACGGCCAGTTCCTGCAATGGTTTCAACAAACTGGTGACAAAATCAAGCAGAATGAGCAGATGATGCAAGATGTGCAAGATAATGTGCAACAGCATGCTTGTGCGCTTCAACTTATGTCGGCATCTCTTTCCAATGCGGAGCACTCCATCACTGAGGTTCACCAAACATTGAATGCTCACCAGCAGGAGATTCATGCGATGGGCACCAACTTCAGTTCCACAATGCGATCCATGAAGGAGGACCTGTCTGGCGAATTGATGCGATCGTTTGACCAGCAGTTCAACAAACTAGAGGCACTGCTGGAGAAGAGGCACAAAACGGGTTGACTAGCTCAGCCTGGCTCCAGACTTGGGTTTACCTGGAGGCCAAGAATGACTATCAAACCCATTTGGATGTTTCTTTTCGTTTGGTTTTGCCAGATCCTAAGCCCTGCCATGGCCTTGCAATCTGGTGCTTCCTTTGCCCGGCACTACTACCACAGCTCGGCCACCCAGGTGGACCGAGATTTTGGGTCGGGGAAGCTATCAGATTTTGTGCAAGTGCCAATGTTCCCAATGGCAGCTGGCACTAGATATGGGGAAGCTCTTCACCCTGGCCCAGAAGATGACCATTCTGACTATTGGTTGACTGTGGGTGTCACCAACCCAGGTGGAGTAAGAGCTAAAGAAGATATGTTGCTAGCCATGGTCCCAGGCATCTGGACACTCACAGAGACCCAGCTCTCTCAGATCACCACCAAATCAACGGCGAGAACACTACGCTCTGGTGGCCACAAACTTCACCGCAACATCAGAGCACATTTCAGTCATCCTGCGCCACTGCGGCATGGATCACAGTGGGCTGGACGATGGACGGGTGTTTGCACTACATCTGATTGGCCCTCGACCTCCCTGCAGGTTCCTTGGCCGGATGAGCACTGGGAAACTGGCAGAGTCTTGCTCACAAGACATTGGGTGAATGGAACACCCATCTCAGTTGGGGGCTTCTATGGCTATGCGCAAGGACCAACATGGCCGAAGGCTCGTCACCTCAGTGACCAACTCCTCACCACCTTCACCAAGGAGGTTGTGATCGGCATGCAAGGGATCAGGCTGCTGGTTGGAGACTTCAACCAAGAACCAGGAGTGCTACGACAGCAGCAAATCTGGGAGCAATATGGATGGTGCAACGCCCAACAATTGGTGTTCAAGCACTTGCTCATGAATGGAGTGCAACCTGCAAACACGCAACGGAGCCTGACCAGATTTGGCTCTCTCCTGAAGCTGCTAGGCTACTGAGAGCCATCGCACTTCATGAACATTTTGCAGACCACTGCACTTTGGAAGTCAAATTGCAATTGCCCCAGACCAGTGCTATGATCAGCAGATGGCCAAGGCCTGCCCCGATCCCTTGGGACACAGTTGACAAGGCCAATTGGTCACCGTGCTGCACCGTTAGATATGAGGATGGAATTGACTCTACGGAGTTCATGAAGCAATGGGCAGATGCATATGAAAAAGCAATTGACACCAGACTTCAAGAACAGGGCCAGCCAGCTATGAAGCCCAACAGTTTTGGTAGAGCTCAACGCCTACAACCTGATGTTCAAGAACAACAATCCCCGATTTGCAAACCCAGCCGTGAAGGTGAAATCACCTTGCAAAGCACTCTGGTAGGGGCGGCAGTTCGATGCTGGTTCAAACAGCTTCGCAGGCTGCAAAGTCTCTGCCATGCTCTCAAGGCCGACAAACGAACGCCTGCGGCAGTTTGCTATCGGGCATCATTGTGGGCGGCAATTACAAAAGCACATGGTTTCCACCCGGACTTCCCCACTTGGTGGCGAAATCGTGATTCACCATGTGATGGTGCTCCAACACATTTCCCTGATCATCTTCCTGCGTGCTTTGCAGACGTTCAGGTGCTCTTTTTGGATTTTTTGCATCATTTCCGAAAGTTTGAGAAGTGGCACCTTGGCCAACGACAGGCCAGTTTGAAGGCGAAGTATGAGGGTTCACTGTCTTCTATCTTCAAAGACCTGAGAGATGATCACAAGGGAAGCATAGACCATGTGTGGAAAGATGTCAAGCATCAGATTTTGGCCGTTGACGTTGAGACTGGCCAGATCATGCTGGACAGCGAAATCCAGACCAAGTTTGACTCACTCTGGTTCCATGATGGCAGCCCAGTTTAAGTTTTGGCCATCAATGGAGTGGTTTGCACAGTTTCCAATTGCGATTCCATGGAACCTGAGGATGAGATTGTACAGAGAATTTTTGTGAGCGATGTTTCAGATGTGCTGGATCTATTTACTCAGCATTGGCAGCCTAGATGGAACCTTCTCAATAGCATACCGGAGGAAACATGGCTAAGGGTTGTCCAGTTCACACAAGCGTATATGCCCAAAGTGCCGTTTTTGCTCCCAGAACTTACAGTGGGAGACTGGCGCAAAACGGTGACCAAGTTCAAAAACAAAGCTGCCAGAGGCCCTGATGGATGGGCTAAAGAAGACCTTCTCTACATGCCACAACAATTTGTTGAACCACTGCTTCAACTGCTGACCAACATCGAGCAGGGCGATGCGAAATGGCCACAGCAACTTTTGTATGGAGCTGTAATTGGTACACCAAAGTGTAAGCAACCACATGAGGAAGCTCACTTTCGACCCATTACCTTGTTCTCCATGTTGTTTAGATGTTGGTCAAAACTTCGTACAAAGCAGATGCTGCAACAGATTGCCATGTACATGCCTGCAGAAGCGCTGGGTTTTCTCCCGCACCGGGAGACCACTGAGATCTGGCTTCTGCTTCAGGCTCAGATTGAAGTCATGAATGTATGATGAGCCACTATGCGGCCTGAGCTCCGACGTGCGTCGGGCATTCAACCACATTGGCAGACGACAAGTGGTCCATATGGGCAAGCATATTGGTTTTCCCCAACACCTTCTCAATGCGTGGGGTAAATTCCTCAACCACTTTGTGCGTCGCTTTGACATCAATGGATGTTTGGGCCACAGCATCACCTCGGACTCAGGATATCCAGAGGGTGATCCTCTCTCCATTGTTGCGATGTTGACTGTGAATTGGGGCTACCATGTCTATATGAAGGTTTTCATGCCGAAGATCCAGGCTTTTAGCTTTGTTGATAACATGACACTGGCAGCACGTGATGCCATACAAGTCATACAAGGGCATTTTGCCATGGGCTCGTTCATGACACTTTTTGGCCTCTCCATGGATGATGAGAAGACGTTTGTTTGGGGCTTGTCCAGACAGCTACGACAAGCTTTGCAGCAGTTGGGTTACCCATGTCTCTTTGATGCAAGCGAGTTGGGGGCCTCAATGACGTACGGCAGACAGATTCGCAACAGACTTCTCAAAGCTAGGGGGTTGAATATGGATGAAAAGTGGCAGAAACTCAAGCACTCGATGGCCCCCTTATCGCAGAAGATCTGCATGCTTCCCAAAGTCTTCTGGCCACGTGCATTGTATGGCTCACCTTCATGCGTGTTTGCAGACACCTATTTGACGACACTTAGACGTGCAGCTGTGAAGGCGCTCAATCTGAATGGAGCTGGCTCAAACCCGCTGCTGAGGCTTTCTCTGTCCAATGACATGTGCTGTGATCCTGGCTTTTACCAACTTAAGCACACCATTGCCACACTGCACAGATTGGTACGGAAGGCGCCTGATCTATTACCTTGGTGGCAACTTTGGCAACAGAAGTTTGATGGACACCTGAGACCAGGGCCCTTCACCAAGGTCACCACGTGTTTAAATCAAATTGGCTGGAGTGTTTTGCAACCACCCTTCGTGATGGACCATCAACAACACAGCTGGAACTTGATGCGTTTGGATGAAAAGACCTTGACTACACTGCTGGAAGATGCGTGGTGCCAATATTTAGCTGCACAAACAAGACATCAAACCATGAAGGATCTCCATGGTATGGACCACTTTTTGACCACCATGGACTATGGCAAGCTTACACCAGTGGAGAGGACACTTCTCTCTGCGCTGCAGTCAGGTGCCTTTATTTCTGCAAGTGAGCATGCCAAGTACGATGCTGAAAAGATGCACATCTGTGGACTCTGCCAATGTGAAGACGATCGGGCTCACTGGCTACTTTGTCCTCGATTCCAACACGTGCGACAGTCCATAACTGGCTGGCATCATGACAATGTGGAGCTGCCCGTTTGCATGACTCATCATTTGCTGATCCCGAAGCTTCAGGCACTGGAGGACTGGCGAAATGAGTTATATCAAATACCTGATAGGACTAGTAACTTTTTAGTTGTACCTCCTAAAACTGGGTTGCTTCATTTGTTTACTGATGGTGCCAGCTCGGCACAACACTTTGGACCGCTTCGCTTGGCGGCATGGGGTGTACTTTGCACTGAGCTGGGTGAAGCTGTAGCATTGGGCCACCTGCATGGCATCACACAGACCATTGACAGGGCAGAATTGGCAGCACTGCTTGCGGCTACCAGGTGGTCACAGGAGCATGACATTTGCATCTGGAGTGACTCGCAATCAACAGTGAACATGGCAGAGTTCATACAGAAGTCTGGATTCATACCATCAACTGCTGAAAACTATGACATGTGGCTTGACTTTCAGGCTGCGCTTAGCCTCCGTGACGGGCGTGCCACTCATTTCAGATGGGTGCCTTCACATGTGCATCCTTGCCAAGCGGTGGATCCATTTGAACAGTGGGCATTCCACTGGAACAACGTCATTGATGAGGTTGTTACCAGGTGGAACTGGCAGAGACCCCAGCAGTTCATGAACAAACTTGCCAATTTGGAGCGCAAACTGACGTGGTGGTGGGATCGTGCCAACCAACTCCGCCAATTCTACTTCAGAGTGGCAGCGCTTGAAGGACAACAAGAAGCCTCATCATTTGCTTCCGAAATCATTGAGATAAGCGATGAAGAGGTTGACATGGCTGAGAATGACCTCATTGCTGACCAACTTCCGTTGAACTGGGCAGTGAGGTGCCGGCAAGCACCAGGCAAAGTCCCTGGTATTTTTACTGAA
>CAMXCT020002978.1:0-18308 GCA_947184155.2 Cladocopium goreaui
CCACAGTAAGATGAACTCTTTGTAACATGGAGTGTGCCTCCTTCCCACCCCCCTTTCCCCTTGCCGGGCTCCCAAGCCTGGCTGACTGGTGGTCAAGACGTTCACCGCACGGCCCGTGAACATCGCAATCAGCGGAGCGGAGGCGCCCTGCAGCAGCGCCAGGAAACTGCCGAGGAAGAGGCAAATCTTCTCACACCACGTGGTCTGAGACAAGACCTCGAAGTTTCCCTCCTGCAGGGTGGTAACCGAGTTACGTTCATCTTCGTTTATAAATGGTTTTATAATCCCCTGTAACCAAAAAGTTAAACATCCCCCTAATCCACCCTAGTTCTTGGAGTTACAAGACAACTTAGCCAACTATGGGGCCCCACCCTGTGTGTTCAGGTGACTCAGGCGATCTTCTCATGTTTTTGCGGATGATATGTGTTGCCGGTTTTTGGCGCCGGGTTTCCCCAAAGGCACCACCGTGCTTCTGGTGCAGGAAAGGTTCATGATCATGATGAGAGAGAATCAGATCGTTTCACACACGGCAGGCTTCCCACCCACCGCGGCGCGTCCTCTTCCTCTTGCTCCTAGGTACATGGGGAGAGCTGCGACCTTCCCTGCCCCTTGAGAACAATTTCATGTTCTCCTTGCATCATAAGAATGCAGAGTAGGTTGAGCCCTTATCATCCAAGGCATTTGGGATGTCGCAAATCATCACATCAATACGAATCCTCAGTGAATGTGAAATGGCTCCCTTTGGTAAGACCATCCCAATCTAAGCTCAGCACCCCCTCGGACTCATCGCTGTTGGACACCTCCGTGTACTCTCCGTTCTCCGACATCGGTCGTCACCCCTCTGGGAACTCTGCGCCCGCGAACACTAAGCACAGCCAAAAACTGCGAGGCTCGGCCGAGTGACTGGCAATCAACGAAGCAACAAAGAATATCTGGGAAAAACGCCCAGCTCCGCAGTTCAGCCCCCAAAAGTGGTTGCAGAAATTGGAACCTTAAGCCGAGGGGGTGATCCCTCCATACCAGTTCATATCCATGTCCACGTCGGCTTGGGTCAAAGCGTGAACCTTTCTCTGTTCCTGCCGAAAAGTCAGCCTCGAGGCTCTTCCATCTTTAGAAAAAACGGTGCCTTTCCGATACGGCGCATGGCGTTTCTGCCATAGAATGGGGACGGACAACGATAACACGTTGAAAACACAGTGCTGCTTCTGCCCAAATACCCCCCAAAAAAAAGAGGTAAACACCTGAAGCTGCCGTGCCCCTCCTGTGGCGTTGCACATCCTGACCCATCACTGGTCTCAATTTCCCGCTCACTTGATCAGAGGGTTGGCGAACAGCAGCACCAACGCGATCACGAGGCCGTAGATCGTCAGGGATTCCTCACCAGGTCTGGCAGTTTGGAACTGTTTTTGAATCTTGACATGATTCTTTTGAAGATACATAGGTATGTATATGTATATGATTGTGTATATATATATATTGTATACTGATGTTTTACATTTATTGACACATTTAGCATTGCATGTCCGTCAGTACAGGGGAAAAAACATTGCCATCTATCTATCTATCTATCTATCTATCTAACTATCTATCTACCTACCTACCTACCCATCCATCCATCCATCCACCTATCCATCTATCCATCTGACTATCTACCGATCTATCTGTCTGTCTATCAGTCTCTTTATCTATCAACCTATCCGTTTTTTTCTGTCCATCTATCTATCCGTCCATCCATCCATGTACCTATCTATCTACCTACCTACCTACCTATCTGTCTATCCTAGCCATCCTGTTTACCCTGTCTACCCTATCTACCCATCAACCTATCTACCTACCTACATGCCTATCTATCTACCCCTCGGCCTATCTACCTATCTATCTATATCTATCGATCGATCGAGCGATCAATTTTTTAACATACGATTCACTTCAATACAACTCTACTCTATCCTCTCTAATCCTCTCCAATCCTCTCTAACCCTCTCTAACCCTCTCTAACCCTCTCTAACCCTCTCTACTCCTCTCTAATTCTGAATCCTCTCTAATCCTCTCCGCCTCAACTCTAATCCTCCCCATACAATCCTCTCTGATCCTCTCTAGTCCTCTCAATTTCTGTCTAATCCCATCTATCTGCCTCTGTGCTTCTCCCGACTTATGGGGCACATCTCATCCACCAACCATTCACCAAGGTATGCCACGCTGTTCAATCAAAGATTCCATGAACGCCAAGGACAGCAGCAGCACACCTCGCAAGTCATCGGCCACCTGGACACAAAATGGGCTGAGAACAACAATTGCCATGCGAATGCTGTGGTATTGAAACACGGATATGGATATCAATCATGCCCTTTTGGTATAGAGGGGCCGGGAGCTGGTGAATCCCATCTATCATCATAGAAACCTGTTGTTAAAGGGGTTTCTTCAAACCCCTCTATTAATCAACCAACCAATTGGGAAAAGGATATCTATGATGGATATATCTATGGGAATCCATGATTTTCCAACTCTCGGGGTTTCCTCCCGATTTTCAGCCAATTCTGGGCGGATGCGGAGGCCAAAAATGGCTGAACCACCTGAAAACTGGGGAGGCCAAGTCATTTCCTATGGGACGTTCTGTTCATTCACCAGGGACAATGGAGAACCCCAGGTGTCCACGGTTTCCACTAGTGTATGCCTAGTACTGTATACCTCAACTCACTCCAAAATCATCTGCAGCTGAGCCAGGAATTTCAGGTGATCTCATTCAACATGGGTCTTGTCACCTTAAACACCCCCTCGACCAAAAAAAAATCACCGAGTTTTAGATTACCATCAACATCTACTCGGCAATAAGAACTCCTCCAATGTACCAAATTTCATTCGAGTCTTGGCAGAACGAAGCCCCCACTTGTTGAAGTTTCTTCGAATCTATGGATTGGTTCATTTACACCGGATACCGGTTGAATTTTCCCATGAAATAGGGCAAAATACTCAAGTTTTCCCTTAATTTCCCAGCTATCCACGGATTTTCCCATGACATATGGGGGGTTCCAAGTTCCAGATTGCCCTTCAAGCTATGACCCCCACCTCCGGCTGGCGGGAGATGCCATCAATGCAGCGCCCGGAGGCAATGCCCTGTCCCACGCCGCTGCCAATCGCTGCCAGGCCGATGGCGAAGCCGGCGCCGATGGCGGAGAGGGCAGGGATCCAGACGCCATCGGCCGCGTGGGCGGCCTGGAGCTGCTGGAGCTAGAAGAGTTGAGGTTAGTAAGGGCATAAGTTTTTTTAGTAAATATATATATATATATGTGTGTATGTATGTGTGTGTGTGTGTGTATTTATTTATTTACTTATTTATTCATCTATCTATTTATGTATGTATGTATATATGTATGCATGTATGCATTTATGTATTTGTTTAATTTATTTATTTATTTGTTTGTTTATTTATTTATTTATGTATTTATTCATTCATTCATTTTTTTATTCATTCAATTATTTATTTATTTCTCTATTTATTTATTTATTTATTATTTATGTATTTATCTATTTTTGTATTTGTTTATTTATTTATTTATTGTTGTATTTATCTATTTTTGTATTTATTTATTTATGTATTATTTATTTATTTATTGATTTATTTATCTATCTAATTACTTATGTATTTATGTATGTATGTATGTATGTATTTATGTATGTATGTATGTATGTATGTGTGTATGTATGTATGTATGTATCTATCTATCTATCTATGTATCTATGTATCTATGTATGTATGTATGTATGTATGTATGTATGTGTGTATGTATGTATGTATGTATGTATGTGTGTGTATGTATGTATGTATGTGTGTGTGTATGTATGTATGTATGTATGTATGTATGTATGTATGTATGTATGTATGTATGTATGTATGTATGTATGTATGTATGTATGTATGTATGTATGTATGTATGTATGTATGTATGTATGTATGTATGTATGTATGTATGTATGCATTTATTTATTTGTTTAATTAATTTATTTATGTATTTATTTGTTTGTTTGTTTATTTATTTGTGTATTTATTATTCATTCGTTCATTTATTTATTTATCTATTTATCTATTTCTCTATGTATTTATTCATTTATTATATATGTGTGTAATCATATATTTATACGTATATGTATGTGTGTGTAGATGCTAATAACTAACAACTATGGAAGATTTGAGATAAAGCTGATGCTTTGGCAATATGGTAATATCTACTTGGGGGTGCAGTTGAGGTGAAATGCATGGGTATCACTCTGCGATGTTAACCTCCAGAAGTTGGGATGTAACCCCTCTCGTTATGGTTTATGTGCCATTTATAACCTCAACTGCGCCCAAAAGTATATGGTGATCCTTTGGAAATTGTGCGTTTGTCCATTCATGGCACAAGAGTGAAACTGTGGGCATGCGGCAGCGAAGACTCAAACTGACATCTTCGCGCATGTTCCAGCAACTTTGGTTGGGTTGCTCTTCAACTGGGTCTCTTTCAAGCCTTTTCCCGGTAATCTGGGAGATTTCAATAGTAAACCCTGATCGACCCAACAAAAATTGCAGTTCATTGGTTTGTTGATCATGAGCAGTGCACAACCTGCGGGAACCTCCAGCCATCCCCACCTGTGGTGTGACCAAGGCCATGGCGCTCACTGCCGCCGTCTGCGCGGACACCTGCGGGTGTGCCGCTGCCGCCGGGCGGGGGGCCGCCACGAAGGCACAGAAGCCGGCGCTGCACAGCACTGCGGCGGTCAGCAGGAGGGAGCGAGGGGCGGCCATTGCTGCGGATCCACAAAAATCAATGGCACCGGTGTCAGAAAAATCTCAAAGGCGATCTGGGAGCCCGAAAAGATGGACGGAATTTGGCAGAAAGGCCGCGGAAAAGTGGCATGGATACCTGGAAACACCTATGAAAATCATGAAACAAATCCTTGAGAAATTCGGATAGTTGTCAGAATTTCCAAGGTGTCAATAAATATATTTGGCGCCTGCAGCCGCCTTGGCAGCCTCTGCGCTCTTGGGGGGTGCCATGGCAGCTGCCTGACTAAGTGCTGTGCAACTGGCGCGACCCTTCAATGATACATGACTCAGCTGTTTCATGTTTGATTCCGTACTTCTTCGTTCTTATCATTATCCATGCGCAAGTCCATACACTTTTTTTGTCCGAATGTTTACATTCCATCCGTGGCATTTATCATCATTTATCATGACAAACAAAGCAATTAACCAACCAAGGCCCAAAGGCCCATTTGGGCCCTCAAAAAATGGCTGGTGGATTCTGAGCGACTGGGCTTCGGGCTGCAGCCTCCGCTTGTTTTCGATTGGTGACCTCAGGATTCAGCACGACGGAGCCTGAATGATAACTGCTTGCTTCAGAGGTAGGTGTCACGACCTCTTAGGAGACCCTGAATTGAGGGGTTTACCAATCCTGGGTGAATATTGTTGGGGTCTGCTCCAGAAGAAAGGGAAAACAGAAAGCATGTTTCCCTTTCCATAGATGAGGCCAAACCAAACATAGAAACATCAAAGAAAGCCATCCATCGAGAATCGATGTCAGGGTGAAAACGTAAGATAATCCAATAATTCATGCTAAAGAAACAAACATGTCGCCTCCTCGTTTCCCTCAAACCAACCCAGTGACATCACGAACGACTATAGGATAAAGCCAACAATTTTATGCTATGGGAAATGTTTGCGTTCACATATCTGATTCTCATGCTTGGCAACAACGAAACTGCTTGAGCTGTACTTGGAATTCCTAGTAATTTAATCCATGACAATACCGACGGCCTGTAAAGGGGCAAACTTCCTGAAATGGTTGGTGCATTCTCCGGATTAGAGGCCTTCATGTTACTACGACGCTTGGTGGCTTAGTTTCGACCACGGGTCTACCCGCGATTAAGCTGCCCACTCCCTGTTGTAGTTTCATATCATACCGAAAAGCGTTGCACATCGTTGCACTTTTTTCAATACACGACATATGGATATACATATTATCATATGGGCAAGTTATGAATCTGCAAAATTCATGTAAATTTTATCATCTCACTAGGCATAGACCCTGAGGATTTTTCATCCCAAAAAGGAAGTAGTCTTCCAACCCTACTCCTCTCTCTCTCTCTCCCTCTCCACCTACTGCACATGGGTTGTTTAAGAGTTTGCTATTGAACTATTGGAAATCCTCATTTCTAGTTGATTTATCATCATATTTCTAGTTGATTTATCATCATTGGTCTACTCCATTCTCTTCAGAATGGCCATTTTTTCCGTAGCAAAACCCACTCGGCCATCTCGGAGCTCGGTGTGCTCGGGCTCTCCATCACCTGGGGTGAAGCAACGACCAGGGAGTTGCACCGAAAATACCAGTTTTATGTGGGGAAAACCATGAGTTGCACTGAAAATACCAGTTTTTTTGGGGGGAATACCAGTTTTATGGGGGGAGAACAAAAAAAAAACTTTTTGAAAAGGATCATCTCGGTGTTTCTTTGTTTTTTCTCCATTGTCACGTTAGTTCTTTCCAAACTTCGTCGGCCCCTTGCTGTTACCACAAGTTTTCAAACGGAAAGACAACGACGGATGGCGACAGCAGTAGCCTAGAAAAACCAACTGTTCGCTGATGTTCTCTGATTTTCTTTGTCACACTTTGCCACAAGGAGTCTCTTAAACCTGGAGGGATCAGCCCAGCCAGCAGGACTTCACGCACAGGGCATTGGCACTACAGCAGCAACAGCAACAGCAACGAACCAACAACATGATGACGTCAAGGTCGATGGCAACGGGTCAACCATACGCCACACGGCAAGCCGCGCTTTGTCTAACGTTCGACATATCCCCCACCTTTGTCTAACGGTTGCCATCGCATGGTTTAATCCATTGATACCAGCCTGACCCACATATCTCAGATTGGGCTTGGCATTCGTCTTCCAAGCCTGGCAAGCGTGTTCACTATCATGGAATCTCCGGACCCAAAAAGCCGCTGCAACATGTTCTTGCGATCCAAGACCAGCATGCCGGACATACAGTAGATATTATGTTTCTACTATATGTTTATATAAAGAGCTCGCATCTGCCAGCTCGGACGGAAACCAGTGACATGCTTCCCCCAAGAAAACAAGAAATGAATCTGAACCTTGAGAAGATCTGGCAAGACCATGCAAGACCTTGAATCAACATGAATCAACCGAACCCTCAGCTTTTTTCGGTCGTTTGTCCCAACTGGTGGCAGCTGGTCATACTTGCGGCATCCATTCGGCGACACTTTCTGTGACTGAGTCAGCTGCAGACCATGGCCCCTTGAGGGCGCACGGATATCCTAAAACCGGTCGCCAGGTCGCTGCGTCAGTGGTTGGTAAGTTCCAGTGGGCCTCTTTTCTGAAATGGTTTTTGGGGATCGTCATCCGCTGGTGGGGAATGGAAGACATGGAAAAAATGGATGGACCATTGATGGACCATTTCTTGCTGGAATGGTTGCTGGTGTTCGAACTCTCCAACCAGATCACATGATCACATGACGTGCCCTCAAAATTTCATCTCCACCCAGCCACGTGCGAGTAGTGCCACCCTCTGACATGATTCAAGCCTTCCTTCCAGGGCATCCTGCAGGCATTCTGGGACCCAATTCTCTTGGATGAACTTTTTGGGAGTCAATCCTTGGATTGGCCAAAAAAAAAGTCTAAGTCCAGCCTGCCAGTTTCCCCAAAAAACTCTGCGGACATGGGAAAAATATGGAAAAATGGGGAAATCGCTTAGCGACGCTTTTGAAAAAAACCAGGCATCCCCGGGCATTCCGTGAAGTGAGCTCTGCTCCTGCTGCGATCAGAGCTGCCGCGGCTTCATATTGACCGCAAACCAAGGCCATGATCAAAGGCGATGCACCTTCTGAGTGGTACAGCATCTGGCTGAGTTGAGTAACCTCAGTGCCATGCAACACTGGTGGGTTGGGAGCCACCTAGCAAAGCTGTTGAAACATCCACAGCTAGAACCATTATATATATATATAGAATATATAGACAAGTCCATGATTTCAAAAACAAAGCGTATCGATAGGTGAATAGATTCAAGTGATTAGATGAGACTTGATTAGACTAGTTTGGGTTAGATTATATATATATAGAGATATAGATAGATTGATTGATTTAGGCTTAGATTTATATATCTTTAGGTGGCATGGGTGAGAACGAAAGACTAGAATAGGATAGACTAGGAATGGAATAGATGAGAGTAGATAAATCCATCAACACGCTAATCCTTTTGGCACTGCTCACCTTGTAAAACCGATGCTGTAAAACCATCATCATGCACATTGCTCGCGTGAGTGTTGATCGCTTCCAGCAGTCAGTTTGGCCGTTCACATCCGCTGTCATTTGCACAAGTCGATGCACCATCTCAGCATCACAAGCAACATGAAGAGCTGCAGTGACATCAAAATAAACTGAACTGCCTGCATGTTTGATAAGTTCATCCATGACTTCCACAGCCGAATAAGCCGCAGCATTGTGCATCGGGGCAAAGCCCATGGCATTTGGTGACAGCGGGCTGCAGCCAGCACTGCACAGAATCTCAACCGCTTCCTGGGTTGCAACCCCCCCTGACCATATGATTGGGGACCATCAGCCCAGTTTTTATGGTTGAAAAATGTTGAAAATTCAAAAAAATGGACTCATCCCAGTTCTTTAGGGTTGAACCTGAAAAATGATTGAATCAACCACTTCCCAAGAAGGTGATTTGTTTTAAAAAAATGTCATCCCAAAGGTGGTGGTTCAGAATCATTGTTTTTTTCCGACCAAGAGCTGGTTTAACATGTTCAGCAACTCCCAAAAAAATAATGTTGTCAAGTTAAGAAGTGAAAAAAATATTTTTTTATGTTCCCAATTTGGCCCAATAGGCTCCCAGAGATGGGTGGTCTTGTTGGAAGGGAAAAAAACATCAAATCCTCCCAGCATCTTGGTTGTTCACCGCAGCGGCTAGATGCAGCGGCTGTGATGCGAGCACCCGGCAGGTGAAGCGAGCCCTGGCCGAGATGAGCACCTTGACCACCTCAGCGCACTGAGGTGGTCCCTGAAGGAACTGGTTGGCCCATGGGGTTTCCCACAATAGGTTTAGCAGCCATTTCGGTCGAGCTAGTAGTATTTAGACTGGCTGGTTGAATTACACACTGGTTCTCACAATATGTCATAATAACCCCCAATAAACCAGGCATCAAAACTTTGGAAGCCCTTATAGTCTTGCAGTCACTAAGCAATAGGGTTTTTGGTCACCGCTCACCTGGTTGTTCTTGAACTGGCAAGCGATGGCCAGAGCAGAAACCCCACGTTCCAAGCCCAGGTCAGGGTGGAACCTCTTGGTGCCCTGGTTTGGGTCTGCCTGAAGGGCGAGCAGGTCTTGAACCAGCCATGGATCACCCTTCAGGGCCGCGTAGTGAAGCGGCAAGCATCCACCACCGTCAGACTCCCAAATTCAGCGGAAACCATTCTGATGGAGGAATCCTGCTACACGCGATGGGCTCGGATCAATCTGGCCTTGTCCATCTTGGCCTAAACCTTCTGGAACTTCTGGCGAGAAGAAATCGCAATCCATGCCTCGGAGCATCATAGCCTGCTGGTTCAGCAAAGCACGGTACCCAGGCCAATTCTGCGATTTCAGGAGGCTCAGCAGCTTGCGCTTGAGGACGATCCTGAGAACTGGTCCCAATTTCAAGCGATCCTCCTCCACGCTGAACAAGCCTTCACCCACTGGCCCAGAGCCAGCCAGCATCGATGCAGTTGCACTTGTGATGAGTTCGATTTCTGTCGGACTCTTAACCATGATCCAAGAGTGGTCTTTGGAGAGTTCTCTGCAAGTTCTCTCTAACCTGCTAGACGGTTGGGAACCTAACCGGGAACCACAGGAACCTGAACGGTATGAACCAAACCAGGTGTAACCTAACCGTGGTGAACCTAACGGGAAACATTAGAAATCGAACTGGCCGAACCGAACGAACCGCGATCAGGATTGAATATTATTGAATGGTCCCCACAGGAGCTTTTGAAATAAGCGACTTCGCATTGGGAGATTGTTCAATATAACAACGCCGAGAACAGGCTCCACATTAGCAACTCTTTTCTTGCTAATTTACTCCACATACTGCAGGTGGCTCCACACAGAACTCTACAGTAGCAACATGTTTATACTTAAAATATATTATATTATATGTTTATTTATTTATTTTATTTATTAAAAAATGGGCAATAAATAAATGAATGAATAATAAATGAATATTAATATAATAAATATATATATATATAACTATGAATATATATATATATATTTGTGTGTGTGTGTGCACATCGAGGGCTCAACACATGATCATCATGTAATCATCATGTAATAATAATAGTAAAATCATCATCATCATCATAATCATCGTCCTCGTCCTCCTCGTCCTCCTCGTCGTCCTCGTCGTCCTCGTCGTCCTCGTCGTCCTCGTCGTCCTCGTCGTCCTCGTCGTCGTCGTCCTCCTCCTCCTCCTTCTCCTCCTCCTTCTCCTCCTCCTCCTCATCATCATCATCATCGGTATAATCAGGAGGAGAAGGAAGAGGAAGAGAAGAGAAGGGGGAGGAGGAGGAGGAGGAGTGCCACCATTATCTCAAGTGGAAATCCATCTTAGAGGGCTCATGTCATGCATCAACAGTTTCAGGTTAATGAAACAGATCTGAGGATACCTGACATATTTGGCAACAAGGACTGATGGAAATTGGAACGGAACTGTTGACGAACCGTTTACCGTTTGGAAACGTCGCCTGCACCACCCCCTGTGGTGCCATGAGGACGGTGTCAGCACGTGGTTTGGATGTTCCAGCACCGGAACCAGCGCAAAAAAAAATGAACACTCATCCACATAGGCTGGGATGCTGTTGATGGCATCCAGCAATACTCCTCTAGACCATTCATCGTCCATCTGTGGGCAGGAAAAGTAGTCATACCAGAAAAATAGCGGTCCTGAAAGCTTAGATGTGGGCAAGGGTTTGACACCCTCTCCAAAGCCTTCCGACACAAGATCCACTGGTATGCTGTGCAAGTTGCCCATCATGTGCTTCAGAGCATCCTGCAAGACTCTCATCTGCTTGCACTCCGCGTCAGGGTGCCCAATGTCAAGCCACTCGTGTGATAGGAATGCTGCCTGTCCCGTGTTTTTTCGGAACTCCACCAGCAGATCCTGAGCCTTGAGCTGCTCATGAGTCTCCACCTTGCTCATCCCAAGTAAGGTGTGCAAAGCTACCGTGTACATGGGAAAATGCATGGGTAGCACATCCTCAGTGGGCTGAGTCTTGAGGGATCTTGCATACTCGGCCAGGGGCGTCAAGGTGGCGCCACAACCGCAGAATGCCATGGCACCAAGAGCCACCTGACTCTGGGTCCTACATTTGGGCCACACATGTAGAGATTCATCACATATAGAATGTCTTTGTGGCACGAGAATTCCATGGTCTGAATTCTCTGAAAACAGCCCAGTGTTGGAGAGGATGCCAATAATCAGGTTCTGATTTGAGCTCGAAAAACTCGGGATTAGAGTACGGCACTTTTTCCCTCCCATCAGTTCGGCTCACCTGGTGATAGATGGTGTCAAAGAAGTGAAGGAGCGTGAAGGGAATAGATCTTGAAGTTGCCAAGGCGGATTCAAATATGGAAATCCAGCTGCAAGAGGGATCCACAAGTCATGTTTGGCTTCATGAATGGGACCTATTATAATATCATACCCTCTGGTAAACTAACATAGCTATTGAAAATCACCATTTTTCATAGGTAAAACAAACATCCATAAATGATCATAAATGGTCTAATTTTCCATAGCTATGTTAAAAAACCAGAGGGTAATCACCAACAACCACAACAACCACAGGCAGGCGGATGGTCGAATCCCCTGGCCCGGGACTTAAAAGATCCTCAGACCTCTGAGGGAGCTTCTTTTGACGAGTTGCCTGGTTTCTGCATCTGCTTCTTTTTCCAAGGTTTGTCCATGTTTCCTTTTCAATCTGTTTGATGGGCTGCTCTTGGACTGTTGTTTTGCGCATTGCGGCATTGCGCTGTTTTCTGCATGTTTCCTCGGTTTCGAATCGATACACCTTGTTCTGGTGAAGGCTTTCCCTGTGAA
Source organism: Cladocopium goreaui (assembly GCA_947184155.2). NCBI lineage: Eukaryota > Dinophyceae > Suessiales > Symbiodiniaceae > Cladocopium > Cladocopium goreaui. The sequence goes on from CAMXCT020002978.1 coordinate 12,132, forward strand.
GCAACGGAAGTAGGATGGAGGAAAACATAAAGATCCAAAAAGGCACGGAATCGCTGGGTAGCTTGTAGTTTTGGGGCCCAAGTCATGACCCTTCCTAGGGATTTTGGTTGCATTCTATGGCACACCTTGTAGGGTCATTTGGATGTCATTGGAGATCGTTTTGATGTCAGACTGGGGTCATTCGAGAAGCCTCTATTCTATACATTGATTTATTATATATGTAATATATGTATTTTGTTTACTCGCTCATGTACATCCGACTTCATGAACTCTGAAATCCAGCAAGTCAAGTCCACTTCAAAATCAAGGACATTACCATTGCCTGACCGACCAGTGTTCAACTGTCCAACACCATACACCATTGCACACTTGAATATGCTGCATCATGTGCTCACATCTCGCCTCAACAGGATTTAGATCTGATGTTCTTCCATCAACTGATATCACCAAAATGATCAAAATGGGTTTGTGCAAGGCTAGGCCATACCCCACGTTGTGGCCATTTGAATGATGTTTCACAGGGGGAAAGGAATTTCTCAACGAGATTTTGGAATACCTGAGCCAAATCTGAGCCTCCAGCTGGTGCAGAGCCATGTTGGTGTCCGTGCTTGCGATCAGAAGTCACAGTTGCGCGGAAAATATCTGGACCGCCACCAGCATCCAAAGACGTAATTTAGGAACTGGAAAAAGATGAAACAATCCCTATTTGATCAGAAATGAGTATTACATTCGCTATTTTGAGGTTTAGGCCTTCAGATTTACCATAGTGGCTCTTTTTTGTAGTGCTAGAAATGGAAAAAAGATAATGATTCGAAGTGCAAAAACCATCCATTTCCATCGATTTTCTATCCAATTCTGGTGTTAATCTATGGAATTCTCCTTCTTCCGCTGATCCACGGGGGTCCTCCACTCACCCAATCGGGCCACTGGGACGCCCCAACGGCATCACGGATCAGCACACACGGCTTCGAGCCATAGCTGGGGCCACCTCGGAGATGCCGGAGTTACTCTCCGGTGGTACAATTTCGCAGGGAAATCAGCAAAGCAAAGGTTTGGAAAATCCAGGGATCGACATCAAGTCTGAAGCTTCTGCAAGTACTGGAATGACTGTGAGATGTGTGATGGTTTTTCATGGCTAATCCTAAGAAATTCCCAGGTCTAAGGGTTGCACCAACCTTGTGCCGTTTCAATGTCACCCCTTCAGGTGCCGCACCGGAGTTCTGCTGGAACAGGTGACCACTCCGCCGCAGTATGCGGCCCTCGGGCGCTGGGCGGGAAATCCCCGAAAGAAATGGAGCTTTCAATGGGAACATCTTCCAAAAAAACGGCGGATTCTCCAGTGCCATGCGGCTGATTGCCCGAGGATCAGTGATCTCCCCTGATTTTCAGGTGTTTCGTAAGGGAAGCACATAGCCCATTCTCTCCCCACAGATCCATCGTAAGGGATCAAAAGAACCTTGTTTTAGAGGGTATTTTCCGGCAAGCCATGCTTGAATCCCAAAGGATAAAACCCAGAATAAACAACTTGTTGCGGGATTGCCTTCACGATTCCCAAGTGCTAAAGTTGGGCAAACTGGGCATAGTGTATCATTGTGTTTATATAGCACGTTTGTTGGTTTTGAGCACTTTCACGGGCCACAAAACCAACCATTGAATGGGGATATAATGGCATACAGTATAATGCGACAAACTGCAATAATGAGAAAATGATGATCAACTGTTAAACTGAGGTGGCATCCTATTTTCAATTCACATTTGTCAAAAAGAAAATGGTACCCCAAGCCATTGAATTCCGATGGCTGCACTGCTTTTTGGGCATCCAATCATCCAGCAAAAAAAGGATACAGTATGATAGAATATAGTCCCATTAAACCTGGGAACTCCACATTTTACATCATTTTACCATGGAACCAAGAATAGATGGGAGTGTAAACAGTTTGGGGTGAAGCCAACAGGGGCACCAAGTCACCCCACGCCCGTGTGGCCATTGTAGGCCGGAAACAGCCATAGGGCTGGGTAGACTGGATCCTCACTGCGACCATGGAAAATCACGACCTCCTCTCCTAGTCTGCTCGTCTCCTGACAAAATATGGTATGGTATGGTAGGGCTCAACATCATGGACCCTCATAATATTCCAAAATAACAGGATGGTCCGGGCACCCAAAAAAAACTGAAATCTCCCACCGATAGCTCCCCCGAACCCTGGCATCGCATGAAAGTGTACACCCGCGAAAACTCCTGAGTCGCAGCACTGCAATCCTGCAGATGAGATGTCCGGAGCAAATCTGGAGAGATGACCTTTCACTTCACTGAGGATGAACGCATCACCAGTATGGAAAATTGATAAATGAGACCAACCAGCCAGATTATCCCCTCCAATTCCAGTGACACATGAACCGATGTTTCATGCTTTTCCAGCCAGAATCATCTTCCCCCACGAGGGTTTTGCAGGCCCGAAGTTTCTGGGATGGACCGCACGCCGCCCCATGCGCCTGATCCTCCGGTGTGGCTCCCGCCACTGGTCGACCACCAAGGCTGAAGGGATCGGTGAAGACCTGGGAAGACTCGATGTCTCAAGAGATATCTGGGTAAGAACTGGAAAATAAGGGGAACAAATGGCTAAGAACTGAATGATACTTGGTTATTACATGTTCTGACTGAAAAATATCTGTACTAATATGGGAAACACATGGAAATGCAATTATAAGAAATAAATATACTTGGGGATGATTCGACAATAAGTGCTTACGTAAGGCACTCCTTCTGGTGTTAAAGGCCTTCCTAGAAACCCTGGTGGAAGGTATTGGATGTACTAATTTTGAAGTCACTTCTTCGGGTATTATTAGGGGGACAGTACTGATTATGTTTATTCATTCATATTCATTCTATGCCAATTGATAAAGCAGCGAAATCCCATTAAAACAGGAAGGTTTCACTTCTCTCATCTCTTTAGGATCCTTATTTGCAGGATTCTTCAGGGTGACACCAGGAAAACATGGAAGAGCACTGTGCTTGTTTCCCCCTCGGCTGCAAGGACTTCCTGAGCTCACAACTTGAAACCTCTCATTTGTCATGCCCTCAGCCAGGTCCAAGGATGCTAATGTCGCAATGCCAATCCGGTGATGGTCAAATTACCCTCTGGTAATTTGACATAACTATGGAAAATCACCATTTTTAATGGGAAAATCCACTATTAATGGTCATTTTCAATAGCTACATTAAATTACCAGAGGGTATTCAAGTTCAGGGCCCAGTTTGGTTTGAACCCAAACAATCCCAACGACAGTTGCCAGCTGCCAGTCACTGATGGTGCCTCCATGTTCAATGCGCCTGCCAAGAAGGTTCCACCTGTGGTACCTCCATACCTCTGCGGAAGTTGATCTGGGCAGCTGGGCATCTGGGCATGGGACTTTAAAGCCACCAAGGCACGAGAAGAAATACTCCCGGAAGTGCTTCAACCTGATGTCAGCAGTGGATGTGAATGTGTGGCTTTGGGCTACTATATAGTTGTTTGGAATCCTAGGGTGACCCCGGAATAAAGATAGTCAAATCATCAGTCGTTCAATTCATTTCTGAAGATACAATGTGGGGCCCCCTAGTTATAAGTTGGTTTATAAGCCCCAATAACTATGGTTATAAGTACCATAAACCATAGTTATTGGAGTTATTAACCAACTTAGCTATCTAGGGGGCCCCACTTTGTAGGATTCCGAACCCCAGCTGCTTGATGCGGGCTACTGGCTACTGAGGGCCCAGGCGGACCAAGACGCTGGGCCAAGAGGTAGCAGTTGATGTCATCGATCGCGCACACCTCGACAGCTGAACAGAACGGCTCACGGCTTTTTGGGGGTCCGAAAATCTTGCCTCCTTTTTGGCCAGCTTAACCATCCAAAATGATGATTTTATGGGGTTACAGTTACAGGCTGGGTTACATCGAATTTTTTGGAAGAAACCAAACCAAACCAAACCAAACCAAACCTTCTTTGAGAACTCAGACAGTTTTGATCCAGCACAGCTATCTTAACGGAACTTCCCTGGCCACTGACCTGCGCGCAGGCGTTCACCAACACCACTCCCTTGCTCTTTGCTTCTTCGTGGTAGCCTTGTGGCTGATGCAAATTTTATTGGTGCAGAGCAGGGTCGGCTTGAAAAAAGGTTTATCTTAGTTAGTTGGGCGATGGTGGAATTGTAAATGTCTGACGACAAATAGGCATATCACCCTCCACGATCTGATGATGACGTTGGAAAGGATGTTTGCAGGCGGCCCTTCCATCCTCAAGTAACCTGTGCTCTCGCGCAACTAGCGTCGAGGCGAATGCACAAACTGACGTAACCCTTGGATATGTCTCAAAGCAGCTTCTGAATGGCTGGACCTAGGTCTCCCCTTCTGCTGCACATCTGAAGAACAAATCGATCTGGGAACCCATGCGTTGAAGCATGTCGTGCATCCAAACAGTCTCCCCAGCCACATCCACCTCACCCGTGCAGCGGGAAACATCCCAACCACGAACTGAGTGCGGTGGGATGTTCTTACCAGGTTTTGAAATCTGAAAAGTTCCAGGTTCATAGATGTTGACTCACACCCATCTATCCGCCTCAAGACATACCAGTTTCCCATTACCCCAAAAGCATTCTAAATGCCGTGATTTGGGGCTCAAAATATATGCTCCTTTGGCACGGTGAATCCCGTGCTTTTTGTGTCCAAGTCACATAGTGGGTCTTGCTGGACACGCAGGCCCGCACCACTGCTTCGCCACAGACAGCATAGGGTCCTGACCGTCGGACCTTTCCCTCTGCCAATCCGACGGATCACCTTGGATCACCTTGCCGCACTTGCGAGTTAAAAGTCATTCCCTTTGGCATAGTTAATCATATTTGATCATGTTTGATCATATTTGATCATATTTGATCATGTTTGATCATGTTTGATCATATTTGATCATATTTGATCATATTTAATCATGTTTGATCATGTTTGATCATATTTGATCATGTTTGATCATGTTTGATCATATTTGATCATATTTGATCATGTTTGATCATGTTTGATCATATTTGATCATGTTTGATCATATTTGATCATATTTGATCATGTTTGATCATATTTGATCATATTTGATCATGTTTGATCATGTTTGATCATGTTTGATCATATTTGATCATATTTGATCATGTTTGATCATGTTTGGTCATATTTGATCATGTTTGATCATGTTTGATCATATTTGATCATGTTTGATCATATTTGATCATATTTGATCATATTTGATCATATTTGATCATGTTTGATCATGTTTGATCATATTTGATCATGTTTGATCATGTTTGATCATATTTGATCATATTTGATCATGTTTGATCATATTTGATCATATTTGATCAGTTTGATCATATTTGATCATATTTGATCATATTTGATCATATTTGATCATGTTTGATCATGTTTGATCATATTTGATCATATTTGATCATGTTTGATCATGTTTGATCATGTTTGATCATGTTTGATCATATTTGATCATGTTTGATCATATTTGATCATGTTTGATCATATTTGATCATGTTTGATCATGTTTGATCATATTTGATCATATTTGATCATATTTGATCATATTTGATCATGTTTGATCATATTTGATCATATTTGATCATATTTGATCATATTTGATCATGTTTGATCATGTTTGATCATGTTTGATCATGTTTGATCATATTTGATCATGTTTGATCATATTTGATCATGTTTGATCATGTTTGATCATATTTGATCATGTTTGATCATGTTTGATCATATTTGATCATGTTTGATCATGCTTGATCATATTTGATCATATTTGATCGTGTTTGATCATATTTGATCATATTTGATCATGTTTGATCATGTTTGATCATGTTTGATCATGTTTGATCATATTTGATCATGTTTGATCATGTTTGATCATGTTTGATCATGTTTGATCATATTTGATCATATTTGATCATGTTTGATCATATTTGATCATATTTGATCATGTTTGATCATGTTTGATCATATTTGATCATGTTTGATCATATTTGATCATGTTTGATCATATTTGATCATGTTTGATCATGTTTGATCATGTTTGATCATATTTGATCATATTTGATCATGTTTGATCATGTTTGATCATATTTGATCATGTTTGATCATATTT
>CAMXCT020002978.1:18408-80009 GCA_947184155.2 Cladocopium goreaui
TTTGATCATGTTTGATCATGTTTGATCATGTTTGATCATATTTGATCATGTTTGATCATGTTTGATCATATTTGATCATATTTGATCATATTTGATCATATTTGATCATATTTGATCATGTTTGATCATATTTGATCATGTTTGATCATATTTGATCATGTTTGATCATGTTTGATCATATTTGATCATGTTTGATCATGTTTGATCATATTTGATCATGTTTGATCATGTTTGATCATATTTGATCATATTTGATCATGTTTGATCATATTTGATCATTCTCATTGCCATATTTGATCATATGTGTAATTCCCAGTGCATGTTTGATTGAAAAACCTACAAATGACCAAAGATGTCCAACCACCAGCTGCCCACCAAGTCAGCCTCTCCTGCCGCTGAGATGACAACAGTGGCCTGTTGGGTCACCTGGAATCGGCAGTAACGGAGCTAGCGGGCCCCAAAAACATGGCTGCAACGCATCATCCAACTCTCTCCTCAATCTTCATCTTCCAAAGCACAAGCTTTGGATGGTTAGAAGTAACTGTTTTCCGCTCCTTTTCCTGATAGAACATGCTAGAAGTTAACATAATCCAACCATGGTGAGCAGGACCTTCTCGAGATCTCCCTCTGCGAGCAGAATGGCCGGTGCTGCGCGACATTGCGCAGCTACAGCCTCCAACCTGGAGTTGGGGGGCAATTCTCAGGTAGTCTACCATTGATACCTGGAGGGGTACAAGTAGGTGTTGGTACCGGTTTCATCCCATTTCCAATGTTTTCAAAATCCCATTTCTATGCTTTGGACTTAAACAATGGAAAAGCCTGGCGGTGGAAAATCATCAGTTCACCTTAACTCTAGGAGGAAACATACAGTAAAATCCATGTTTCAGTTTGTTTCGGTTACACATTTTGCTATCCTCTTTTGCAGTCCTATTGTCCCACGGAGAAGCACGTGGTCACTGCTGTGAAGCACTGCTTTTGTCAGCAGCATCGTGCGTATGCTAAGCCCAATGCCAGATAAACGACTCCCATTTGGGGCTGGTTCAATCCCAGCCAGTTATGGCAAGTCCTTGGGGTTGGTATTTGGTTCTTCCCCACCTCCAGGACCCCCGGGACCCATATGGGACCCATATGGGACCCGATGCCTCTGTCGATTTCGTCCCACCAAAGCCCAGGTGTGTACCTCCAAACGAAATGCCAGGAACTTCCTTGGGAACTATGACCCTATCAAAAGTGTGATGTCTTCCAAGTACTTGAGTGGAAGCAGACATGTCAAATAAAAATGGCCGGATCCACTTAACTATCTATCCATATCTATCCATATCTATCCATATCTATCCATATCTATCCATATCTATCCATATCTATCCTATCTATCCTATCTATCCTATCTATGCCCGCATACGCCCCTTTCAGGCCACTCCTAGCCCCCATTGCACCTGCACCTGTTTGGAGGCGATCAAGGCATCCAAGTGCTCCACCATGAGGCGTCCTGTGCTGAGGAGATCTTCAACCCACTGCAATTCAAAAAAAAAACAGAACGGGTTCTCATCGGGGAGTGATTTTGCAGCTCAAAATGGTGGAAAAAAATGGTGGAAAAGACTGAGTATTTACAGTGTTCTTTCCTCAACTTTCATCCACATGTCAGCAAAGAGCTTTTGCCCCAAAAAATCTGAGCCTCACAGTGTACCCCCTCCCAGACTCGCCCCTCCTGTGAAGCCAGTGGCCCCAAAAATGATGACGTCATAAGCGCGTCCAGGTGCCGCGGTCTCCTGCGCCAAGGGGCATGTTTTGAGGCGTGGGGATGGGGGTGGGGGTGGGTGGGGGGGGGGGGGGGGCACAAAAAACCTTGAAGAGTCCTGAGAGTCCAGAGCTAACTTGGTCCTTTGTTCCTCCTCCATCACCCTATCATTGGGTCATCCGCACCTGTGCTGGGGGAAGCTCGGCCCTTTGACCTGCCAGCGGGTTGTGGTTGCCATTGAATCCACACGGAAATCAGGTCATGAGTAAATTTGCTATCCACATGTAGGGAATCATCTGGATGATATTCCAATACGGCTCTGGGCCGAATTGGCTGTCAAAGGAGTCGGATGCTTTACCACTAAGCAAACCACCCGTTTTCTCCAGCTTTTGGGTGCCTTTCATGTTTGACCATCTACCATCTTCAGGAAAACGAAGGCTGACCACTTTTCAGGGATCAACCTACATGGCTAGTCAGCCTATTTCACCAGCACCGAAATATCCTGTCAGCCGGGTGATGGTGAACTCCCCATACCCCATAACTGGCCTCTCCAATGTCACCAACCCAACACAGCTTTTGCGGTACATGTGCATAGAGTTTTGAAAAGCCGTTTATACCGTTGGCGTGTTTCTAGATTTACCCTCTGGTAAATTAACATAGACCCTGGCAGATAGGGGTTGGAAGACTAGTTTCCATTAAAACTAGGCTATTTCCAGAGGGTACCACGTTGCTGTTCACCATGACCGAGCCGAGGAGTTTTCAAAATCCTTTTTGACGCACCTTTTTGACATCCGTCACAAGCAGTCAGCGGTAGCAGACTCCTCGCTGAATCCCGATCAGCACTGTGGCTGGCTAACGGGTTGGCCAGAAGCGATGGAGACCAACTGTGGATACAGTTGGTTCAACAGGCGTTGTGGCATTGGCTATCGGTAATTTTTGGAGCTGGGTGATCTTCGTTACCTGACGATTTCCAAGTTGCGCGTGCAGCCAATTGTGCAGGCTTTCATCGGCAGTTGGAGAGATCCGCATTTGAACACCCATTGCCCAACATGTGAACCGGCTGTTGCTCGGTCTGTTATGTTCTGCTTTATATCCTGGCAAAACTATTCTGATCAGCTGTAACATAAAGGCGGCCCAAGAACGACAGGTTTGATGCATATCGTATTCCTGTAGCTTGGAATATAACTGCCACGTGTTATGACTGGATGTGGACTGGATTTCCCATTCACCAGTCTGCAGCTGAAAAAGAAATAATAGTTCATACCAAGAAATCCATTTGAGAGGTGCAGTAGGGGAATGTATCTGCTGGCACCAAGTTAGTAATTTGTGAAAACCTTGAAATCGAAGCTTGGCTGGGGCATGTTCTTCGGCTGCCTTGGCGATGTCATACCAATTGACCTCTGGGAGGTGATCAGTTGGTCGTGTGGGTGCTGCATTGGATTTGACAACTGAGGCCACAGAGAGCTTGGCTACGCGCACCACATGCTCGTGGACATGCTTAACTGCGGTCAGCATACGATGTTGAGCAATGGAGGCTCTTTTTTGCAAACTCAGAACCTCTTCTGGTAAATGGGCCAACGCATATTCAGCCAGCTTATCAGCAGCATCATTAGCACTGCATGCCCACTGGATCCAAGCAGGTTCATCTTGGTAGGCTTGATGTGACTTGATATGGATCAGCGTGCACTGCTCCTCAGACGGAAGGTACTGCTGAACTATTGCCCATAGGTCATGATCCGTCAACGCACCAGAAATGTCCAATATCTTCTGCTGAATGGCTTGAGCTCTCTTGACAATAAACTCACAATCACTCCAGATAGTACATGTGAAACCAGGTGTCTGCACATGCTTATGACTGTAGATGACTGCTGATACAAATGCGGAGAGTTCAGCTCTGATCACTGTTTGATATTGACCTGGCACTCCTCCCCATGAAAGTGGCATATGGGGCTGTAATGGGTGCGCTCCTGCCAGCACAACTGCCCAGGCAACAAGTCTAGTAAGGGGAAACTTTGGATCAATGCCGGTTCCGTCACAAAACAAATCAATATGTTCTCTCATGGTTCCGAGCGGCACATACGCATCTATGGTACTTGGTATTTGATGAAGGGCACACCGAAACTGGGCTACTTCTGGAGGTTCTGTGGCCCATGCATGTTGGGAGAGGCACTGTGGTGCCTGCTGTATGAACTCCATCACTTCTGTGGGTATCAGGTTCCGGCTGGTGAGAGTGTGAACACACTCCCAGTGACGGTGGAAAACCGAGTCTGGCGCTGAACAAAACTTACATCTCGTATCATCCACAACCCCAGAATGAATCAAGGTATCGTGTGTGTAAAAAGTTCCGTTCTGCACGACTCGAATGAAGCCCATCTCGTCCGCTGCAAACGCCTTAGAGGGCTTGGAGAGCGGGACACTCACCTTATGGAAACCTTCATATCCCTTTCTGTCTGCCCACTGTCTGCCAACTCTGGTTTGCCATGCTCGAATCAACCTTTGGCGGAGATCCTGAATTGGAGAATCTAAAATGTGCACTGCAACTCCTTCATCATCGCAGAAAATTCCATCCGCAACATAGGTCCACAAGACTTCATTAAGCCTAGTGAGGAGAACTCCTCCTGGTCCAGGTTTTCTCTTTCTAGCCGGTGTGGTGGCAGCTGCAGCCAGTGTTAAATCCAATAGTTCAACTGGGATGTTACGCCTAAACTGCATCACTGTCGTGAGCAAGGCATAGAATTCAGGATCAGCGGTAGGGTGGGTAATGAGCGACAAATGTATCTGAGGATTGGCCCCTGATTTTGTACACCCTAAAGCATTGAAGGCTCCCGCCCTAGCATCTACAAAGAAGGAATTGCCTATGTGAACTGTGGATATGGCGTACATAGCCCTCGGCCAGGCAACCGTTCGTAGGATTTTAACCTTCTGGTCATAAGATGCATGGCTACGTGCCAATAAATGCCACAGGTCGGGCAGGGCTTTAAATTTTGATGTAACTGTGAAATTCGTTCTTCTAGCGTCAAACTGCATATGGGCACCCAGGTCTCTGGTGGCCGTGACCAATGTTTCCTGTGCATCCCGAAGCTGTTGTCTTCCAACTGCAGAACAGGCCCATCGATACGTCTTATTCTGGTCCAACTGTATGTCCAGTAGAGAGCAAAACCCCGTCAAGGACTGTAATGCTTCAGTGGTCTGTTGGACTGTTGCAGACTGTAATTCATAGTTATCAACATACGTAGTGAATGTAACCTCTGGATGCTTGGACTGCAAAAACGCATGGATGAGCGAATTGATGAGCACCATTGCAACCACCGACATCCCACATCCTTCGACAAAACCTGTAGTAGAGCCAACTTGACAGGAAGGAGAGTTCTTGACCACGAAATGCCTCTTCAGTTTGGTGGCTGCAGATGCCCATGCTGTGAGGATGTCAGGGTGTACACCCATGCACCTAGCCACCTGAAATGTCACTTCCCGTGGGAGGTGATTAAAGGCCTTGACAATGTCGGATGTCGCACCAGTTAACGGTTCAGCTGCCTGGAGAGCTAATTCTATACGGTGCTGCATTGTCCACCATAAGGTAGTAGCCTGTCTTCTAGGGATATTACCAAGGAGTGTGGGCGGGACATGCTTCCGCAGATGGAGAAGCACCTCTCTGGATCGCAATGTTGTATATATACGATACGCCAGAGGCATCACTGTAATCGGCCTGTACTCGTTTACAGTCTGTGCATGAGGAGTTTTCTCTAGAGAGAACACTGCTCCCTGTAGCAATTGTTTAGGCCACTCTCCGGTTTTCTCTGCATGGGTAAAGACCTCTATGAGTTGAAGATGAAGTTCATCAGGGAAAGACATAAGATCCTTCCGTGAAATTGCATCCAATCCTGTAGCAGAGGAGGATTTTTTGGCCTGTATGGCTCGTTTCCATCGCGAAAGGGTTATGGGCTCTAATGACATAACTGGACAGCTCAGTAGTGTCTGGGTGAGGGCCAAGACTTCATCCCAGTGTGAGGATTCCAAATGCCTATGTCTGTCCCATCGCTTTACCCATTCCTTGATAAATGCTTCGTGTATTTCATAGGGCTGGCCTTGTAAATGAATCTCGGCAAGGGAGTCTCCAACTACGAGTGTGTGAGGACTGGTGAACCACACCTGGCCTTCTTCTATATGAATCACATGCATGGGACCTGTTCTAGATTCCAAGACTGAAGCAGATTGGATAGCTTCAGAATTGTCAACCACGACCGAACCCTCATCAACGATCTCAATGACATGGGCAACGGATTTGGCAACTAGCATGCTTACTGGCACTGGAGAAGGTTTACGCACATCCTTGAACACTCTGTTAACGTCCGAGGTTCTATTGGCTTTTGCAATGGCAATACGTTTGGAAATGACTCTGGATTCAAATGCAGTGAGATGCCGAGTGAAGACTTGGGATATGTGTTGAGCTAGTTCAATTGACGGCGGTGTAGTGGGAATCCACGGGAGAACACTTGAGTCATGCATGGCTTGTTGTTGCCACCACTGAGCAAAACCTCCAGGGAAACCCGATGCCAGCACAATTGATCGCCATATGGCAGCTCTTTGTTCTATGGCAGCTGCTGCTTCACTGTTCCTCCTCAAATGTTTGACATAGTGTTGCAATCGTCTACATTGAGTGGTCCATCTACACTGCGTAAGGGTCCAAGTGTTAACTGAAGGTTGATATTCACCTTCCCGGGCATTCTTGGGAGCAACTATTTGTGGTTTATGGAAAGTTCTTTCTAATGTTTGACCTCGGCCACATTGAGCTGGATGGAGTCCTTGCAATCCTATCTGGGTCCTGACACTGGATACATGCTTTTCGAAAGCATCACAGATGGCTGCATACTTTTGGGTCGGATCTTTTGGGGTTGCTACTGGAGGGCAGGAGACCTTGGCGATCTCAGCTGGACCAACTTTAGTATATTCTATGGCTTGAGGTCTCGGCCATCTTGCCAGGGGAACAGGCTTAGAAGGGAAATCAAACAAGCCGAACAGCGTGGAATGGTCAGGAAACTTATCGAAATTATTGCTACAACTCTTCAGCAAGGCCTGCAATGCCGGGGAGAGGTATATATAGTCTTTTCTGGAGACTTGGCAGCATGTGGGACCTGGAACAACGCCCCATTGTTCATTAGCCCATGTCTGGATATCTTTCCACCCTTTGGCTTCCCACTTTAAGGTTTCCGGAAGGGTGCCCGGGATCTGGTTGAAGTCACCTGCAACAAAGGAAGGTCCCGGAAAATCTTCAACTATCTGAGATGTGAGCTGAGCCAGCAGTTGATCTGTAAGATCCTGGGTAGCTCGTGAGTCTGCGGCATGGGCATATCCATAACAGACAGCACCCGCAATGCACTGGTTATGGATTTGGAAAGTGGCAGCATGGATCCTACTTGTTTGATATAACTCCTGGTCCCATCCAAGGCGAATTGTCCTAGCTGGGTAAGAAGACAGAAAACCAACTCCAGTATGTTTACCTCCGACAGCTCTCATGTTCGCCTTTTTGTATGGGGCATCAGCACCAGTGGTGAGGGTGAAAGGGCTTTTGGCATACCACAGCTCTTGATTGAATCTCACCCTACCTCTTGAGGTGAGATGTGTCTCAGAGATGGCGTAAATGCCTTGAGGCAAGTCTTCGAACAACACTGCTTTTCCAGCTAGGCCGGTCGGATTAATTGCTCCTATCGCCCATTTGGTTGGAGGATCACTTCCAGGGGACGGTCCTGGGACTGCTGCTTCTCCCAAACCCTGGCACTGGTTATAAGGCAACCATCGGTGAGAACATATTGGTTTCATCGCATTACACTGACTCTTGGGACTTGTTGGCACTTGGAGGGGAAAGTTTTGTCGCCGAACAATCTTATTGAGCCAGACGCAATGATGCAAAGAGAGATAACCACTCTGCGCTGCTACCTCATTCACTTGGCTCGTGAGGAGGACATCATGGTCACCCAGAGTAGTCCTCATTCTGGGAGCCCCTACGGGCTTTATTCGGATGGATGCCAAGGGCCTTGATCCGGAAATGGGAATGATAACTAACCCCTTCTGGAGCATGGAGATTTCCTCTGTATCACTGTCCGCATCTTGGTCAAGCATAATCTGATATGGATTAGGAACAGTCGACATCTCTTGATCAGGAAGATCTCCCAGCAACTCTACTACGGCTAAATCAATTCCCTGATGCATGGCCACAGCAACGCATCTGGTCGGGAGAGACCCAATTTCCTGACTGGGGGGAGGAACATGGAAAACGAAATAGTCCCCTGTATGGATATCATGCGCTCTGTTCTGATCCTGAGGCCATACAACCTGATTGTGAAGGACTATACAAGGTAAGCGGCCATGATTGCAATACCTCTGAAGAAACATTGCCTTAATGAATTGTCGTACGGTCAGTGTGGGCAGCACATACATTGCCTTTCGAACGGTGGAACTTTCCCATGAAGGTGGTTGGGGGTGGAAAACCACATCAATGAGTACAAGTTGCAGGTTACTGTTAGTGGGCAGATCGTCGACCCTACCTACAAGTCTGGCATAGAGGTGTCTCTCGAGTAGGTCAGACGGACGTGTATGAACCAGCACTTCAAAATCAACGATGTTGGGATCCCATCCAAATGCCCTGGCTATCTGGTAACGCCTGGTTCGAGCACTGGGGATGAGTAATTGTCGGGTGACCGGCTCGCATACTGGAGAAAAAAGGACTGTTTCCTGCCAGTTTGGGTCTGAACTACTGGACTCACTATCCGAGGACTCATGGGGAAGATCGACCTCCTCATGTTGACGTACGGCATGTTCCAAGTCTGAAACCGACCCTACTGGGGAAGAACGCCTTCTCTGCCGGACTCCCTGTGCCATCAGGATTGATTCATCACCTACCGCATCGCCATGGTGCACAGTGCTGATTATTGGACTGAGATGCTTGGAGACCCCGTTTGCTGGGATAGGAAGCTTCTTGGTTACTCTGGTATATTTCTGATACATCATTGGGTTGCCTCTGTTAAGTTGCTCATGAACAGGATTGGCAACTACTGATGGAGTACGAATGATGCTTAAATGGATACTGGTGCCTGGCCTTCCAGGCCAGAGCCGACCAGGGAGCAACTGTTGCTGTTGAATCCAAGCAAAACATCGCAAAGCCTGCATAGCCCATGTGCATGTCGTTGGATACCCGCATATTTGTACAACCTGTTCAATTGTGAAATGTTCAAAAGTCGTAATCACCAGTCTAATGAGGACACCATCATTGATCCGAGTGAATACATCATCATCAACTGACACTAGGCTTGACTCCCACTCAGGCCGAGGAGATTGTACTAAGATCACGTGGGCAAACACTCCAGGCTCGAGACGAGGAGGTGCTGGCATGACATGATACATCTCGACAACTAAGCCAGGAACAATCAGATCATTCCATGTGGCAAGGATTTGCTGCTCCCACTGTTGAAAGTGATGATCGAGGGTGACCCTCCTACTGGCATCACATATCGGGAAGTGAAAGCGGTGATCTACAAACCATGTAATCACATATGTGATCCTGGCGGCTTGGTCCTGCCAGTTGAAGGCCGCAAGGTTTCTGGCATGATGCAGATCTTGAACAAATTCACTTTGTCCCTCAATGACGGGAGCTCCCGGTACAAACTCTGGCGCATTAATGTTAAACTGGTAATGAGCAGGTTCCTCATGAGCAGGGGGCAAGTCCAACGCATGCGCACAGCTTTCCTGACTACCAGGCACTTGACCTACATAGTACTGTGGGAAGGCCGGGTGAGGGGTTTGTTGAAAGTTCTCACCTAAATGATCACCAGCTCTGGGATGCTGATACATGGCCGCAGGTGGTTGCATGAATGATGTGTGATCATCCGGGTCTTCGATGGCTATCTCCGCTGGGTCCACAAGAAGTTGAATTCCCATTCCATCCCTGGTGGGGAATGACTCCTCATGGGGAGCTAATTTAGGATGGTGCCACTTTAAAATATCTGCGTACTCCGTGGCAATGGGAGACAACTGGAGAATTTCCTGCCTGGTGCATGGAGAATGCAATGCCAACGCTGCCCGGAAGATCATGGGGCGAGGATATTGGAGTTCGACCACGAGTAAAGTTGACATACGTGTCGTTCGACGTTGAGACACAATGACATGTGCAATATGCTCCTGTGTGGACAACTGAGTCATAATTGGATGCACCATGTCGATGTGGACACGTTCTCCAGGGATGAGCTTGTCATGCCATGGAAACAGGATGTCACTTTCCCAATCTGGAGGGTATCCCCCCAACGTGGCAAGCTTAGCTTCAGATGACTTAGTCTCTGTAGCGTGGTCAAGAAACCAAGTATATACTGTGAACAGTAGTTCTTCCGGATGATCTGTTTGGCAGATAGCTTCCAGCTCCGCAACACGGCGTTGTAAATCAATATACCAATCTTCTGGAATGCTACTCAAGCTAGATACCGGGCTCCCTGCAGGGGGGTAAATACTCGGCAGCTGCATTCCAGAGACTTCATCAGGTTCATCGGGTTCCTTCAGATTATGTGGTATAAGGTTTCCTACATTATCCTGACGCTGGAGAAGACAAAGGCTAAACTCTTGGCCCGATGGTGCTCTTCCTTCTGCAGTTGCTTGTGAAGGACTACGTACTCGGGTTGACCGACAAATGTGGACAAAAGGATTATGCACCAGGATCGCAGAGGCCTGCCTGGCTCTTGCTGCTGCACATTGCATACGGATAGAGCCATGTTGAACTGAAGAAAAATGAGTTCGGCATACAGTCCTTCCTGGCTTCGCAGGAGATGGACTGTCACTGATGGAGCAAGTGCTGTTGGGATCAAAACCTACTGAGGCAGTCGCACGGATTGAACAAAACTGCAACGTACGCTCT
This sequence comes from Cladocopium goreaui, assembly GCA_947184155.2. Taxonomy (NCBI): domain Eukaryota; class Dinophyceae; order Suessiales; family Symbiodiniaceae; genus Cladocopium; species Cladocopium goreaui. The sequence continues at coordinate 29,043 of CAMXCT020002978.1, forward strand.
GGCGGGCTATGTACACCGAGGCAGCAAAACTGGGTTGGAAAATCGTAAGAATCTTGAGCATCAAAACTGCCTGGCTTCGCAGGACATGGATTGTCAATATTCTGTACTTCCCATTCTGTCTGGTGCATTTGGACAGGTGCTTCGACATGCCCTAAAGTATCATCTGAAAAACGATGGCCACCAATGAGTACTTGACACCGCAAAGGGCTTCGCCTTTGGCGTCTTGAATGAGGATGATGTTCTGAGGGCCAATCCTTATCTGTGCGACTGACACAATGTTGACCAGAGTATCGGCATGAGTCACATGCATGACCCTGTATGTTCCATGGCTTAATATGTGGTACAACGGACTCTGTTGTCTGACCATTGCAACCTGGACTCGGAAAAGATCCCACTTCAGAACCTCCCGCTGGGAGAAATCCAACAACGTCAACACCATGCCCGGCTTTGTTTACACTTGGCGAGTGCCGGAGTTGATCAATCTCGGATACGGCAATGTCTGCCTTACACATATCTGCCACTGCAAATGTCCAAGTAAGGGCCATGAGCAACAACCTGAAAATGGGCGTAATGGGCTTTCCGAATGAAACCCACCGCCCACACCGTCATTCATTGGATCTTGCCCGCTTGATGATGAGCGACTCGATCCTTTGCATCTGCTCTGATAACTTGGTATCAAGTGCTGCTTCAAACTTGGACGATTGTTGTTCAACTTGTTGATGGACATAGTCAAGTTTGTTCTCAATGACTCCTGATCGATTTTGCAATGCTGCTATCTGTTGTTCCAGTTGGGCGACTCTGGGCTCTAACGTCGGAGCCATCGATACATCTGCTTCTTCTGCTGCAATCTGAAAACGCTTATTCAATTTCTGCTCGAGATTGGCCTCGATGGTTGCGATCTGTGCATGGGAAACTCCCTCTGACCTCGGCAAACTTTTCGCAGCCTCTGCCCAAGGGTCAAATTCAGTTTCCTTTTTATCTCGAAACTCGCTTGCAGCTGCCTGCACCTGGGGAGGTCGCCATGGTTCTTTCAACGCTGAAGATTCTTGATGTATTACCACATCTCCATGTTGAAGCTGAAACACCAATGCAGCCGGAGGGCTTGCCGCGTGGACGAGCCACATGAGGCCACTAGAATCTTTGGCTTTAGCAATGGTATGCACAGGGCGGGCTTGCCATTGCCACTGTGCAAAGAGTGCTTGGATCGCTTTTTTGGTTGTGCCCCAGGGAAAAGGTCCGACTCTGTAAGTGGCTCGGCTGGCACCTGCTATATATGGTTCATGGGGGTTGATCTGAGAGTGTACCTGTTCAGCATGGTCCACACTAACTTTGAATCCATAACGGAAACCAACTCGAATCAATGAAACGGAAGTTGTGAGCATGGCCTGCAACGCTTTGATCTCCGTCAACGTCTGCCGAGGAATCCAAATTGTCTGATACTTTGGATCTTGTCCTCTTCCATCGTCTGCACGTGGTTCGAAATACAAACCCCCAATGCCAGAGATTCTGAAAAGATCCTCGTAAACATCAGACGTCACTCGCATGGCCACGGTGAAGATCTGAGCGTCTGTCTGATTTTCTGGAAGTGAGTGGATAAATAATCCCTCTGCCACACATCTAGAATCGGAGTATCCGACTGATGCGCAGAGGGGTGCCACTTCGAGCATCTGCACTCCGTCTGTTTGCACACTTGTAACTGCTCAACCATTCCAATGATAGCTTTGACCGGTGCAGCTGTCAATGATTGCCATTGGTCATGGAACTGGTCTCTATAGACTAGGCATTTAATCGTTTGGGTCTGCACCTGTTCCACTGCGGCCGGTTGAGCTGGCATGTTCCTGACTATGTTCACCGAACCTCGCTGCAACAAAACTGCGAAAACAAGCATCGGCTCTGATGTCACCTTGCTCTGAACTGGAAACCTGACTACTTGTCCCTGCTGAGCAATGTTCTCAGAATACGGCGAAAGCACCAGAAAGCCAATACCAACTCCAGATGCTGGGGCATGTTGCATGTACGGAGAAACCTCTGCCTCAGTGAAAGCTACCACTCCATGCGTGTTCTGCCCGAGTTGCTGTGGACTCAAATGAGAAACCGGCTCTCCTGTTTGCAACCGAAAAATCCCATGTGGGATCAGAACATCCTCAGGCCGCACATGGAGTGGAGTCTGTAATCCCTGTGGGGCTTTGCCCTTGGCCTGAACAGATTTCTTATCCTTGGCACGTGACTTAATGGCAGTCTGCAGTTCATCTTCCAGCACTAAACGGATGGGAGGTTTGTGGCTGGATGCCAGCTGTTTCAAAGATTGCCAGGGTCGACTGTTCAGAAATATCGCACTGAGAGATTGGGCAGAGAAACTCTTGATAAGAATGGCTGCTCTGTCGGCAAGGCGATTGGCAAAGACTCCATGCTCTCTTAGGATGGCTTGCAACGCAATCTCCAACTCACTTTGTCCTCCCAGCACGAAACGATTCTGTTGGCGAGGCATCGTGACAAGTGTCTGCCAAAACAAATGTCTCCATCCCCATGCTTCAACGACCGACAATGGGCTCAGCGGTGTTTGAGTTGACTGACTAACCAACCAGGCAAATGCTCGAAAACCGCAATCATGATCGAATGACGGTGGAAGGGCATCATGGACATGAACAATGGTCTGCCACCACGGAAAGAGCATCTCCCAAACTTTAATGCCCTCGAAGGTAGTATGAACAGTGACTCCCTCCGAGGTCGGCACTATCCAGACTGGGATCCAATGGTACCTAGTCCATATAGCTGTGACTGTGGCCTCATGGATGGGATGAAACTGCAACCATTTCTCTGCCGAGTAAGACATCTGCTGAGCATTAAGGAGATTGACCTGGTCTACACCTTCGATCCATGCCTGTGCATCTACCAAGAGGTCAGTCATTCCATCAATGATAAAAGGAGGCTTTGCTTTGGCAAGTCCAACTGCAGAAATGGCTGTTAAATAGAACATCATTTCATCAGAGGCAACGGCAGGACCCTGTAACAGTGCGGACTCAATGCGGGGCATATGAACCAGCAAATTGGTAATGGTTTCAAGGTCGGAAGCACCATGAAAAATGGGTGTACTACCAATTACAATCCACTTCAGTTGACTCAGCAAAGCATCGGGAGCAATGGGGCATCCAAAAAGGTCCCAACTATTGTGAACTTGAATGCCCATGGTTTCGTTGGCCTTGCACCACTGGGCATATGTAGAATCAGGAGAACACTTTTGATGCGATATGGTGTGCAAGTCAGCATCATAGATAAGCACTCCTGGCTCGGTAAGTTCTCTTGGCTGGGGACTAAGTGTTGGATATCTCATGGTACTATCTGGAGGATGTTCCACAGGAGAAACTGGGATACGCATCTGCTGTGACCCTGCTCGGCTGGAACCTGTGGCAAAAGCAGAAATCGCACCTGATGCCTCCCAAATTGGAGAGGGCACTACTGGCTTTCGATAACCTTCTGCAGGCGCTGCAACTACTGTTGGTGAAACTGCATGAGACTGAGCTGCTTGAACTGTACCGGATGTTCCTGTGGCTGGTGCGGAGCCGGAAGGGTGAAACAACTCGAATTCCTTAGCGCAACCGTCCTTACCAACTTCATGCATGACAGAAAAAGGGGGCACTGTGCGGGCCTGATCTGTACCTTCTGCCTTTAGGTGAGACAATGGAAAATTGTTTGCTGCAACTGGCGTTGGTGCACATACTTGGTGAGACTCTGTGGGGCCAAAATGGCCAGCATTGGTATCACTGAGGATCACTTCACCTGCAACAGGTGTATCAGGGACTTTGGGAATCTCATCTGTAACTGAAGCATCCGTGGTAGAAGGCTGCAACGTCTTGGCAGAGCCCGGAGTGCGCAAAACTTCATTGAGATTGATTCCTTCATCTGCTTTGGGAGCCCCTTCATGGAGGGTTTGATGGTCTGGAGCTTCTACATGCATGTTGGGCTTGGCTTGATCGGTGGATTCTATCTTCCGAACCTGGCACAACAATGCTTCTTCTTGACTTGTAGTCAGCTCATCACAGGTCAAAGGATCAGAAATGGGTGTCTGCACATTCCCTTCTTTGGAAAGCAGCCATTCATCAAAACGTTCCTGGAACAACTGTGAAGTGACACTCGCATTCATAGGGGACCACTTGTCACGGAGGTCAAACAGGTCGGAAGTAACACAGGTTAAGATTTCCTTGGGTGACATGAAAGGACCCGGGATGATTTTTGAGTCAACCAAATGATGTCTGATCATAGCAAAGATCCAAGCGGCCTGTAATGGGGAAGCCACTTGTCCTAATCCAGCCAACAGTAATCTTGGATTTACATCCCATCCTTCTTTCCTTGGAAAGCCTGTTAACAATGCTACCTCTTTGGGAGAGATGTGGCGCAAATTTCGATCAGGCGTCATCCCTGGCACATGGACGAGGGCTCCAAACAAGCCATTCTTCAACAGGCGATCGTGGCTGAAAGGTCCTCGACATCCGCAGCTACACGCTATCAATTGGTTTCCCCATGAATGCAGAGCGGTGGCCATGGGCTGATTTTTATCAACTAAATTGGCTCCTATACCTTTACCATATGAAGCAAAACCCTTTCTTTCTTCGGCAGTAAGGAGAAGTGCATCTAGCTCGTCTGCTGGGAGGGTCATGAACTGTGGAAGCACACATGATACGGACACATCCATGTCTAACTTTGGCATAGGTTGGAGTTGAACCCTTCCTATATATTGTTTGACGATCACAGTCCACCAGCGTCTCCTTTTGGAAGGCCACAGGTCAGCAAGCTCCAACAGAATTTCACTTCTATCACTGGCGGTCATCTCCATGTGGTAGTCTAAGCAAGCTAACACATACTTGGATGTAGCAGCCCCTGGAACACATTCGCAAACTACAATGTCCTTCTGAAGCAGATGGGCGGCATAGAGGCTAGCCGGCAAGCTTTCAGCACGAGGATCCATGCCCTCTCTCCTGTCTCCAGCCGTACTATACGGCTGACATGCGAATCCGAAGGCAATGGTGCCAGCTTGCGCATATGCGCGATGCAAAGACGCAACTGTGTGCATATCACCAATGTCTCCTTCTACGATCGGGACAGAGTTGACTTGCTGTTGGATCTTTACAAAATTGGGATTAATATCGTTTTGTGCTCGGAGGGTCCAGCCTGCATATGCAGCACCACAAGCAATACCACCTAGTCCTGAGCAAGTTTCGATGAGCTCCGCCATGTGTGCTTGATTCTCCTGGGGATGAATCAACAACTCTGCTTTCTTGTCGATCACCAGCATTGGCCACCTATAGTAGGTTTTCGCAGCATTAAGGATAGTCACCTTAGGGCATCCAACATCTGTAGGAAGTTCGGCTACAAGGCGAAATCGCTGGCCAGAAATCAAACCTTGACACCAATGTCCTCCGTCGGTTGCATCATCTCTGATGACCACCTTCGCAACAATGTCGCATCGCTCTCCATTTCCCAGCGGCCAAATAGATGGTTCATAATCAACATGTCCTTTCCATTTCCCAGCGGTTATGAGACGCTTCGAAAACTCCATGGTACGAAAAGGGATAGGGAAATGTTCCCAACGACCAAACGTAACGAAAAGGGTGACCTACTGGGCTCAATCGGTTGATACAGCCGCAAGGGGCTGGTACGTTTGAGCCCCACGGCTGAGTTTTCAAAATCCTCGCCTAGTTCCGGTGCTGGTTCCTTGGAAAAACTCAGTCGAAAGGAGCCGCCTGCGACTTGAGGCGCGGGGTCGGAAGCCAAGCGCTGCAAAGTGGGAAAATATGGAAATGGGTTTGTCTGAAAATAGGGTATATTCCCAATGAAATAGCCATTTAATAGGGATAATGATCATTAACCATTGGGTTTAGGGGTACACAACATTTTCAGACACACCCAAATAATGAAGGGAAAACATGAGATCTATAAAAAGGATGGATTTGTGTGAACAAATGAATCAGGCATAATATGGCATAATATCATACATAGAGAGAGAGAGAGAGGAAAAAAAAGATGGATGAGCAAAAAATGTGAGGTCCATAAAAACCTGGGAGGTTGCCACCAACACTGAGGTGTACCAAGAACTGAATCAAGGGAAAATTAACCGGACACCAAAATAAAGATGGGGGCAATTGCCATGGTTTCCTGCACATGTTCTCGAATATCAATCCATTGACTGAAAAAGGGTGAATGGGCCACAACCATATCCACAACAAATGGGGATGGCACCCAAGAGGCAGAGGCTTGGGCAAGGGAAGGACAGGTAGCTAGCCACTGGTCATGAGGCCGTTGTCGCTGAGGATAGCTGTCCAAATGCAGTTGACCAACCATCTGGGTGTAGCGACGCTGTAGCCCAACCTTGGCATAACTCCAGCGGCAGAAATTGGGCTATCAGTGCATAGCATCAGCCAACTACAAGCGGCCAAAGCTAGAAAGGTGATGATGCTTGTGGTGCCTGGCTATGTGGGTCGGTTCATGGCATTGAGTTTGCCACATTATATTCAAAAGATTCGCCATAGCACAGATTCTCAACATCCCAACTAGGACTCCCTTCAGACAGTCACCACCCCCAGGACGCCCCACGACATTTCGGTCGCAGTGGCCCTGCAGGGGCTTGAAACGGCCCACTGAATCTCTGGATGCTTGTGGGTGTCTGAGGCCCCCACCCTTCATCGCCCAAATAGCGCATGTTGATATCAAGGGAAAATGCAAATGTGGGGGGGGCAAAGTGGAAATCGGGGGAGCTACTTCTCGACCATGCGAACTTGATTGCTTGGTTTTTCATCTTTACAACTTCTGCACCTGTGACTTTGGTACCATGCGAGGATCTCAAATCCTGCGCCCAAAAAGCCTGAGATGGCACCTGATGCCATCTTAATCTTGATCTCAAAGCTGCGGTCCATTGAGATTGAGGCCATGCTTGGAGTCCAACCGAAGGAACGAAGCGTGTCATTTTTCAGCATGGGTCAAGATTGGATACCCCAACATTGGGAAGGTTTGTGGTGGTTTCGTTTCAAAATTCACCGCCAAAAAAACAGTTGGTTCCCCCAGCATCATGTGCAAATGTCACTTTCATGCGAACCTCGGACAGCCACTCGCCGGCGGTGAGCTTCCTTTCTGCCCATCCCTTTTTCCCATCACTTTTTGATGATTGGGTCTTCGTGCTGCCTCAAAATCGACTGATGCTACTTGGAGAATCAGCCCACTTGGCATCTGTTGTTGTAACGCGCTAAAAATGCGAAAACAAGAAAAAAGTAAATGATAAATATAGATATGATATGATATATATGATATAACCCTTGTTTATAACCCTTGATGGTAAGGCCCCTCATTTGGATGATCCCAAGAACAACTGGGTCTGAGTCATATCTCCTAACTAGTGACTCCAACTCACCAGTTCCTCACCAAGTAGGCTGAATCCGCTTCAAGCCACGATGCCATACTGCTGCAGCAGCACCTGGGTCCTCTGCTCCAGGCTGTAGGGCGATCCCTGCAGGTAATCAATGCATAGCCTGGGAAGCCGACCCGCAGAGGGGGTTGAACCGTTTCCAAGGTCCAAAATGGACGAATCTTCGGCCCATCTTCATCATCTGAAGGGCCAAGGAAGCCCCATGACCCGGAGAGGGGGTTGAGCAGTTTCCAAATTTCCAAGATCCAAAATGGACGGCCCATCTTCGGCCCATCTGAAGGGCCATCTTCGGCCAAGAAGCTCCTCCTCGGGCTCAATCGGCCGGAGGGTTCGCACCAAACACCGCTGCGGATAGGCCGGGTCGCTGGAAACAAAGCCTCAGGGCCAACTTGTCAACTCCAAATCTCCATTGGATATAGATTCTAGATACAGAACAGAATGACCATAAATGTCCGATTCAGCAACATGTCCAAGATGGGACCTTGTGTTTGACCTCCAGAGTGGTCATCCAAAAATTGTCAGTTCCATGGAGGTGTTGGATGCTGAGCTAAGGGACAGTTGGCTGCAGGGTCGTGGTTCATGGCGGAAGTGACCTGGTCAAACAGAAGCGGCCGGGCGGTTATGATTGATCTACATCAACAAATGGGATGGAGACATAGGCAAACCTGGACAAACCTCACACGGCGACCATCAGAGCAGTTCCCCCACAACCTCTTGCGACTGAGGGGCACTGTATATTGCCATGCCTTTGGCTACATCTTCAGCATCTCCATCTCCGCTGGCCACCTGGAAATTTCATGAGTCCCCCAAGGACATCGAGTCACAAACAAGGTTCAACAGTCTCACCGTCGCACCATGACACTCGCAATTTATAATGTCGCCTCCAGAGTAAGAACCCCCCCAGGCTGCTTCATTACGGGGTCGCGTTTAAGTAGCAAATGAGCTCTGTTTGGCGGGAACCCCATAGTTAGTCAAACGGGTCTTGCTTATCCTGCGTTGACATTACCTATAGTAAAAAAGACAACATAAATATTCCACCATTTGCAAATGATGTTCCATTGTTTCCACACAAAATCACTCAAGCTTCATGATGGGCGCCGTCACCATCGAGAGCACACCCCAAACAGAAAACAGACATCAACAAAAACACGGTAGCTGGTGAAATCCCATGAAAAAGGAAACAACAACACGAAAAAGAACTTCGGAAACCAATATCTCAATATCTCTCCCAAATCCCATGAACCTCCTCATTTTGACCTATTTTGACCTGGTCATTTGCCATTGTTTCCACCACATTTCCACATTTCGATTTCCACCTGGGCGTGCAGTGCCATGGCGTTCACCCGCAGTAAACCCATCAGCCGCCCCAGGGCTTCGGGACCCGAGCGCAACAACGCCTCTGCGAGGTCACCTCACTGAAAAACGGAGTTTTGTGTGTGTTATTTTTGTTTGTACATGTTTATATACATACATATATATATATATACGTACATATATATATATACATATATATTATGAATGGCAGCAAGAACTCTGAGATGATGCAACTGAAAAGGAATGAAGATGGTCTCTTTGATCTCAATGGTCCAAACCAACAAAATGGGATCCGTCTGTAAAAATGGTTACCAACCTCCGGTGTGAAAATTGGTGGTAACCACTACTGCAAATCCACGCCACACCAACAATTCCCTGTGATAAGCTCTCTGCTGTTTTCGCCAAGCAGACTGTTCAAAAGGCTGTCCACAGCCAAATCCACCAGCACTGATCGGGTGACCACACCCAGGCAACGAACGTGTGAACCCTGTCACACCTATGGCAAAAGGCTCTCTTAAGCCCACCCACCCGCGAACCTGCTGCCCTGAGCCAGAGCCTATGGTTCGAAGATTGATCAAGGTTCCAACCTGACAAGGCAAAGTGAGGCACTCACACTCGTCAAAAACATTCTGTTGATCAATCTTGGTTCAAAAGCGGATCTGATGGGCTTTCCTTAAGCCATTTGATTCGATCGCGGGTCTGGGCACGGCTCCTGAGAATGGAGTCTTCGTCATGCAATCTGTAGTATCCTATTTTGAGAGTGGCTCTGAGAAAGTTGGCTTGCATTATCTTTGTCAGTGCGTCAGCCAGTTGGGCACCACCATGGACCCATCTTAGTTGGATACCCTCCTTGAGGGATTCTTTTATGGATCGGGCCATGAGTTGTGTTCTAAATTCCGTGCATGACGGTGGTGCTGTCCTTGTTACTAGGTCGTATAAACTCTTGCAATCAGTGACTGCCAAGTCGGAAAATTCAGGCAGCGTTGGTACTGAGATGGCAGGCTCAATCTTTAAAAGGGATTCCTCAGGATTACGCCAATTCGTGTCAGGATTATGGAGCCATCCCCAAAACAGGCGAAGCCATCCAAGTTGGTCTAGTGCTGCAGCAAGGGACACTGTCTCTGCCGCTAGGGTGCTCGTCACTACCTTCTGAATTTTCTTGGAACCCCATGTGATCGGGCTGATAGGACACTGGATATTCTCACAAATAGACTTGTGGGTGCCAACAATGACTAGACCTGTGTGTGAATCGGGCTTTCTTTGGGATGCGAATGAAGCGTCGGAAAATGCCATGAACCGAAAATCTTCAACAGGTATGGGTCTGATTCGAATGGTCACATCATGATGTTTCTTTGCCTCATGCAGTAAACGATTCCCTTCTAGGAGTGTTTCGATTTTGGCTTTGTTGATTGATGATTGCAACATGGATAGTCTACTGGATAGGTCAGGTCGTGTGTTCACTGCTGCATATTGGAGGGAACCTACGAGTCCACGTAGGTGTCCTCGCTCTGATTCCGTGACATCGGCCTCTACCTGAAACTTTCTTTGACTGTCAATTGGGATAGGTTTAATCTTTCTCACATACTGGGATTGGCTCAAGATTATACTATAATCTTCCATTTGGGTGAGGTCAATACCCGTGAAAGTGAAGGATCCCAATTTCTTTGAACCGAATGGATACTTTTCTTCAAGTTTCTTGATAAGCTCTTGGAATTCCTGATTGCCCCCGCAAACTCCATCATCAACGTGAATGCCAAGTACACCAGATAATTTTTGGGGATTAGTTTTATCACGAAGTACGAATGTGCAAGGACAAAAGGGGCTTACCTCCATTCCTAGTGACGTCAGTTCAGAAACCAAAGCACAATACCACAAGTATGGGGCGTCGATTAATCCGTATGCACTTTTGTTGAGCTTGCCTATTTCATGGGGTTGCATACCCATGGCTCGCCGCAGCTCTGGAACTGGATCTAAGCCCATGATGCGGTCGGATTGTGGTCGACCCTGAAGAAACGCCGCCTTGATGTCGAATGACATTAGTTGCCATCCATGTGAGGCGATGGCTTGGAGGATGATCATGCGAGCTGTCTTACCAAGGGTGGGACTATCTCTGGGGATTTCATCTATCTTGGGGTCTTGGTATCCTAGGACAACTAGACGTGCCTTGGGTTTATGGGTCTTACTAGAGCACCTTTGGGAAATCTCATCTTGATTGACATCATCTAGTGGCTTCCAGGTTAAAATCCATCGGCTGCGCATGACCTGTTCGGGTGGAATCTGATTCTTCAAAACTTTGGTGATGGTATTGGTTTGGATCCAATTGGCAATTTCCTTTCGTTTGGCTTGTTCAAAAAGAGTCTTTTCTTGAGGGGTGAGTTCTGACATTTTTACTTCGGTGCGTTGTTTGGCACTGCCGCTGGACAGCAGAGTCCATGCAACTTGATCACTCTCCGCATTGGCATCTTTGGGCACGGCATGAGCAGGCACATCGAATTCACAGCGAAACGCAAAATCAGGGTGCTCAGTTGAAAAATAAACTTCATCATCATCATCGATGCACAAAAGTTGAACTGTGGTCTGTTCTGAATCGGATCCAGATTCTTGAGAATTGATGGATGGCTGGTGACTATTAATTTCTGGCTCCTGATCTGGCTGTGCAAGTGATTCGGCTGTGCTCCCAAGGCGTTCTCGGGCCACCGCTGGTTCTGGCATGTGGGCTGGTGACTCGATGGGCTCCTCAATGTTTTCCAATGGGACATGTTCATCAATCGTGGGAAGTTGATTCATTCTGTCGATTTGGTTCTGGATATGAGTAAGGTCACTGGGGAGTTCGGGACCCTCGGGTTCACCCTCCGCTGGCAGTGATCTCCTAACGTGTTCCGGTGCGCTGCGAAAAAGTCGGCCACCTTGGGTCGTCCACACAGTGTGGTTACTATCTTGAAGGACTACATGATGGGGACCAATCCAACTAGGTTTATCACGGGACTGTGTTCTCCACACCATGACCCATTGACCTTGTTGAAACTGACCTCTCGAAGGGCATGACTTTCGGAGCACAGCACGACGGATGGCGTCTGAATTGTCGGCAACATGAAATGCTCTGCGTGCACACTCTCTGATTTGCAAATGTTTCCTAAAACCACCAACTGCATCTTGTTCAAGTTCTTGGATAGCTGTCATATGGCTAGGAATTGATTCATCACTGAGTATGGATCCAGGAAGCCGACTTTGTTTTCCAAACACGATGATTTCAGGAGCATACCCATGTTTGATACTCAGCATATTTTGGGATTGAATGCATAAGTTCAGGGTAGTTTGAAGATCTTGATAGTTATTTACAGGAATCTCTGTATCGACTTTGGTAATCATCTCTTGGAGAAACATGCCATGTCGTTCGATCTTTCCGTTTTGCCAGTGGGCTTCAGGGCAAGTGGTAGTGGTATTAATACCAAAACGCTGACAAAACGTGGTGAATTCCTCTCCATTGAGTTCCGTTGCTGAATCCACTACAAGGTGCTGTGGCGCACCTGCCCATGAGACCCAATGTTGATTAACCAAATGAACTACATCACTACCAAGGCGTGAAGGGGCTGCAACTGCGACATGAAAATGTGTACCTGCATCCAACATGTGATAGAAATGAAAAGTCTTTCCTTGGCTGTTGGTCCATGAGATCCCATCCATGTACACCTTGTGATTGAAATCCAACATGGGCTTCAAACTTCCCGGGCGCTGATGTTTTGGGGCAACATGAGTGGCACATACTGAGCAACGGAGTTCTCTGGCAGCATTGACTACCTCAGCACGCTGACCCATCGATTGCAAGGCTTTGGCTAACCGTTCATTACTTGGATGTCCAAGGTTACGGTGCATCAGTTTGATCTGATTCTGTTCCCACTTGGGTAGGCTGCAGAAACGTGACGTTTGTTCCCGTAGGGGACCTGACATTGTCTCTTCATCAAAGCCTGCTGGTGATGAATCTTTGGCCTGCTGGTCTTCGCCAGCTGGCAATCGGACTGCAGAGTCGTGGTGCGAGTGTGGCTGCCAACTATCAGATGAACTGCTGGTCGATTCCTCTACCATCGGCTGAGGTGCAGTGCTTGGCTCACTTCTAGCATCACGACTGGGTTCTTCTGGAGGGTTGGATGATGTTCCTGGTGTGTTCACTTTGAAAGCATCATCCCTACGGCAAGCAAACATTGTGATGTTCAATCGACATGCATGAGATGGCCTGACCAGCTGTCGATGGGATAATTGATCAAACTTCTCCCAATGCTTTTCAAATGCCACGTGACTTGATGGCCGGAGGATCATTAGAGATTTTCTGAATGGGGCTTCAGCGGCATGGATATGGCTTAAAGGGGCCATGGTCCTGTCCATTCCTCGACATGCCACTACACTAATCAGCTGCATATCATTGAACATCCCTTGAAGTGGTGTGAGTATATCGGATTGTGTGATTTCATGCTTTCCAACTCGAGGGACAATTTTGTTGATTCTGGAAATTATTTCTTGGCAATCTTCCAAACAAGGTTCAACATACTGTTTGTGACCAAGTCTTCTGCGTTTGACCAACTGTTCTGCCTTTGGGATCGGATGCACGATTTCTGTCAGTGCAAAATTGGCCTTGCGGCTTTGGCTGTTGATCACCCTACCCGCGGGATTTGACACCAGGGTAGGTTCCCCCACTTGGCACTGGGAGAGTGCAATCAGTCCGGAGCTCCACTGAAATGGCCATTGGCGTGGCGATTTGCACATCACATTAGCTATCAACCTCGCAAATTTTCGGGGGTACACTTCAGAAAACACCGACCTTCGAACCAGTTGTCCATCAACATGTGTTTGACCCTCTATCACCTGATGTGCATGCTGTTTTCGACACGTTCGGCCATGCAATGCTTGGAACATAGCTGGGCTAGTCGTCACCACCACCAGGCGTTTTCGCATGGCAAGTCCATTTTCCGGGTCCTTCAACCCTCCGACTTCACACAAGTCGAATTCACACATTTGGGTAAATTGGTGGATTTCCGAAATACCAGGTTGAGAAAACATCAGTGATTTAGAAGGTTGCTCCCAATGGAAGTGTCGTCCATGCATGATTTGATGACGATACAACACAATACCCAAGGCGATTTGATACAACAACTGTTCCCTCTTCTGCAAATGCTCTTCTAAGCTCTGGACAGACCTCGCTGAGTTGAACTGAGACCATCTGGACCATGGACCACATACTGGTGAGTACCATATGTTACGTGGCTGGTGAACAATCAACAGTTTGAACAAAGCATGTCTACCTGATGGTGTGGACAAGTCTCCCTGTGTCAAACCGAATCGGAACGCTGACCCTCCAAGTTGTTGCACCTGATGTGTCACGGGTGATTGTTGGCTGCAAAACACTTCCCCAAGTACAAATGGCCTACCAATTGGATGGTGTTGGGACATTGCGGCATCAAGTTCCTTTTCACATTGGCGAATCAGTGATTGTAACCTCTTGACATCAGGGTGCACACTTGAGTCGGAAGGGCATGACTGATCCTCATTGATCACGCTCCTTCCTGGTCCTCGGGCACTGGCTGATGGATGCCCGCTTGGTGTTCCATGTGCTGGATCACTTGGGTCAATGCATTCTCGAGATGCAACATGCGAGTCTGCATGGCCATCATGTCGGCATTCATGGGGGTTGGTTCCGTATATCCACTCTGGTACGTCCCTACATTCCACTCTTCCTCTTCTGCCTCCATGTCTGGCAAATGCACGATCTCGGAGTGAGGGATCTGGCTGGCCGCCTTTGGCTTGGCCTTGATCTTGGGAACGGGACGGAGACTCATGGGCAGCTGGCTGGACGCAGCTTGGGACTCGGCCGGTGGGGCAACACGAATCGGTGTTTGACTGCGTTCGTGTTGTTCCACACGAAGAGTTATGTACCGAACGATCAACCGGTGAGACATCTTGGTGGACTCGGCATACTTGCTGGCTATGAACGAGATCCACTCTTGATCTTCCTCCCAAACTTGATGAAAGGGGCGTCCCAGATGCTTCTGCCCGAACTGCACCTTCTGGTCCTGGAGGTCCGTCAGGGTGAGATGGGAGATGTCTTTCAATTCTCCGCTGTCTCGTTCCTGGAGATCCTTCAACCTCTTGCTCAGCGACATGGTCTACGGCCGGAAGGGTTGGACACTCGGTGGATTCACTGGGACTTGGATGACTTTGAGACTTCAGCACAGCTACCATGGTTTCAGGTTGGGTCGCATGAACGTTGAGAGTGTCATGTGGCTCTCCCTTGGACTCACTGAATGGATGGCACCTGAAGAGGTGATGGTGATTGATATTGATCCTGCTGAACTGGCACTGATCCTGCTATCTTTTCCTTCTGGCGGACGGTCACAAAGGTCTGATGAATCTGCGTGGGCTCACCTACGGATTGTTCCAAGGTTGGCCTAGCTGCCACTGCCAAGCTGTTCACATCAATGAGAAACAAACCCCGAGAAGTGAGCTTTAATGGAACTTCACAATCCAGCAGTGGGCTGATGAGGCAACGGTTTTCGCAGTCAATCCTGGCTCGGAGTGCTCTCATCAGAGAATTCGACAACAGAAGCGGGGAACCTCCCTTCACAATGGCTACTTTCAACTTGAGACGACCAATCGGCAGAACAATTGCATAGCTACTATGGAGAACTCCCTCATTGCCAAACTTGAAAGTAATGTCACAACTGGTTTTGGTGACCTTCTCTTTGATTGCAGGGTCCAAGCCATTCAAAAGATCGGCAACATGATTGGATCCAATCACCGTCTTCGATGCTCCTAAGTCTAAAAACACCGTGAGTGCCATGGGTTGCAAACAGAGCACACTGCACGTCCTGGCTGGCTGACATGATTGGAATGGTGTTGGATCTGATGGATGTTCTTTTGACATCCTTCGCAAAATGCGATTGGCAAAACGGCTCAGGCACTGGATGATCTGTACACGGAATCGGATGCGCATCACTGGACCGGGCACTACTCCTCAGACGGCGGTGGAGCCGTTCATGGGCTGTTAGTCTATGATCACTAGTCCCCACCCTGGGATGTTGACCTACATATTCCCCCGGAATACAACCTTGGTGACTCATCCTAGGATATCTCATAGACGCAAAACTTACAAAACTGACGGCTGAAACAACCTGAGGTTCATGATCTATGTCAAGAGATGGCATCAAATCATCAGGGAGATTCACGAACTCGAGTGGCAAGCTGTCCATGGCTTCTGAATCAGCTATCACAGTTGTGGTGGGTGCTGTGTTACCACCGGATGTCGAAGGTGCTGAACCTGTTGAAGTGCCACGCATAGGGCACTCTGCCTTCCAGTGGCCACGTTGCCCACAGAGACGGCATGAACTGTTCATGATTCGATCTTGGAGTGACCGTTTTGGTCGATTGTCCCATGAATTGCTCCCCTTGCCCTTCCCAAATCCTTTGTTGAACGACCCCTTCCCCTTGCCAGCACTTGGGAAAGGACGAGCTGGAAAGAAGCCTCGATTCTTGAAGCGCTCCTGCAGTCGATGACGTGCCTGTTGATAGGACACCATTGCCACTGCCAGATCTTGGTCTTCCTGAACCGTATCCTGAGCGGCTTGTTCGAAGTCCAGAATCAACGCAGCATCAGCGTCACCTTCGGCTGCTAAAGCTTCCAAATGCTCATCATTCAACATCTCTTCAGGCATATGAGGGGGATCTTCATTTTCATAAGGATCATCATGGGTTTCACTCACAAGTACTGTCTGATCATACACCTTCGTCTTTGCACCTTTCTTCAAACCAGTGACATCATGAAAGAATGCAGCACCAAGTAAACGGATGGCTTCACTGACTTTCTTCATCGTCAGTGATCCCTCAGCCTCACTTTCCATTACCACACGCTTTTTGTCCTCGGCCGACAAGCAGGAACCCCGCAAGGTGATGTAAGCCTGCAGGCTTTCCAACGTCAGTTTTCGAGCCAGAAGTTTGCTCCACATGACGTCTGACCTTGCCAGAAAACTGTCATTCGACTCATCTGCTCGCTGTATGGTATGGAAAATGGCTTCCTCCGCCTCCTGGTACTGTTTCTCCAAAGGGATTCTTCCCCACTGACCCCCTAGGATCTCAATCAGCCGCTTCACCGAAGATTCCTCGCCGGTCAGAAGCTCCGACTGGTGCAGCTGCAGCTTCGCAAATGCCGAGCCTTGGCAGTTGAGTATGAGGCGGGTGACCAGCTCAGTGATCTTCGTCTTGGGCCAGGCCGCCATGACCAACTCAACACGCTGCTGATACTGTACCATGTCATCCTTTGAAGGGTCAAATGAAGGAACCAGAGATGCCAGCTGATTGCTGACCCCCACAGCGCCGGTCGATTCTGCTGCAGTTGTCATTGAACCCCTGGATGCTCCTTCACTGGAGCTCCGCTACCAGTATGAATGGCAGCAAGAACTCTGAGATGATGCAACTGAAAAGGAATGAAGATGGTCTCTTTGATCTCAATGGTCCAAACCAACAAAATGGGATCCGTCTGTAAAAATGGTTACCAACCTCCGGTGTGAAAATTGGTGGTAACCACTACTGCAAATCCACGCCACACCAACAATTCCCTGTGATAAGCTCTCTGCTGTTTTCGCCAAGCAGACTGTTCAAAAGGCTGTCCACAGCCAAATCCACCAGCACTGATCGGGTGACCACACCCAGGCAACGAACGTGTGAACCCTGTCACACCTATGGCAAAAGGCTCTCTTAAGCCCACCCACCCGCGAACCTGCTGCCCTGAGCCAGAGCCTATGGTTCGAAGATTGATCAAGTTCCAACCTGACAAGGCAAAGTGAGGCACTCACAATATATATATATATATATACATATATATATATATATATGCATACTATTTTTATGTATATACAATATACATTTATGCATTTATTTATTTATTCATTTTATCTATTTATTGATTTATTTGTACGTGTACGTTTCTGAATCAAGTGCGGGTCAAAGAAGGAGAGATACCAATTTATGACATAATGTCCATGATGTCCATGATGTCCACCTTTCGTTTTCAGCCACGATGCAGGTCTTTCCCTCCAAGACCGACAGCAACACGTCGCCCATCTCGGAGGTTTGGCTGCGCACCGTGGATTGGAAGAAACGATCCAAGGACTCCTGAGCTCCCAGCGGATCCCGGTGCCAGTGGTTTCCTCTTGACGCAGGAGCCATGTAAAAAAAATTCGGGATGACAATTTCGGAACTTGATCCATGGTTCTCAGTGATCATGTCTTGTTTTGGTCAGGAAACATCATCCATGGTTGGGCACCCCAATCTTGAGACATCTCCGCAAAGTGGTGGCCTCATAGCTAGCTAAGTTTGCTTGTGCCTAGGTTCACTAGGATTTGATGTGGTAAACCCAATGCCATCAAAAGATGGGTGGGATTCCAACCATCCTCAAATGGTAGGTTTGTGGCAGAGGGTTTCCACATTATGCTAGACATCTTCTATAATCTATATAATCTATATAATATATATATATATACATAATGGATGTTAATGGGGAACACCTGCACTGCCGCACCTCATCCTCTGAGTCAAAGGCTGGACCCGAACTGTCGGAGTCGGAATCCTGAGGGCCACCCAAGATGAATAGATCCAGCACCAAACTAACGTTTCTGGCTGGTATTAGTGGTATCTTGATATTAAGTGAAAGCGCTTAACTGTGCATTTTTTCCTGCAACTTTTGTGGATTGCAGAACCCTTGGAGCAGCCAGCACCTGCATGCTTTTCCATAGGCAGATTGAAGTCAAGCATCTCAACGGTATCAGCACACCCATCACAAATTCCAATGGCATACCAGCCCATGTCCCACTTGTCCTATTGCACCTATGAACTGAATATGTTAATCTTTTCGTGGTACCCTACCGAAACAACACCTTCTCGAAGCCCAAAGTGACCTCGTAGATGGGTCTCTTCATGGTCTCCCACCAGCAGGGCGAAGCGTAGCCGGACCAAGGACTTTGGGCCCTGCAGTGTGGGGCGTAAAAAATCGAGATCCACACCGCATCTGATTTGGTCCAGCCAAAAGTAGCCCATTTTGACCCAGACCCATTTCTAACACCCAATATTTTTTGAACCAAAATATATACACACTTAGTCACTAATGTGGGAAACCAAGACTAAAGAAACTATCAGTTGGGGATGGTTTATAGATGGGTTTTGGCGGATTGTTTGTGGCATTGAGTCTACCACATTTTCCAAGCTTCTAGGGGGTACCCAGTGTTGCCCCGTACCCCCCATTTGCAACACCCAACCGCGACCCTTCAACCCACCCACCCAAGGTACCAGAGATCTTGCTCAACGGAAAACTCCGAGGTTAAGGTAGCCAGCGCCCGGGCGGCCAGGACGTAGTACTCATTGCAACATTCGCGCCTCAGCTGGACGCTCGAGCTGTATCGGCTTGTTTGGTTTTTTTTTAATCAAACAAATATGAAAACCGCTCCGCATTCTTGCCTCAACTTGGTCTCTATTTGGTTGATGCTGCGTTGGGGCTGGGCATCCTTACGCCTGTTGCTCGTAGTCGGCCCAGCGGGGGTTCGAGGAGGAACACAGCACAGAATGATGTGCTACGAAGGCGTCCTCCCTGCACGCCTCCCCGGGTGCAAAGCTATTTGGAGCCCCTCCCCCTGCAACACCTAAACGGGGAATCGCTGGGGCCAGCGGAAAAAATTGGGAAACTATATAACCACCCTGCAATGATTGATGGATATGGCCCCCAAGTTGAGAATCTTACATTTAATAGGGTTTATTACTATCACCCTATGAACCAAAAACATGCAAACTCACTGGCTCACGTGTCCTACCAAGTCTTGCAACCTGTCTTGGACCAATCTCATTGTGGAAGGCAAAAAGTTCGCCTCTACTGTAGGTACATAGTACCTCGCAGAAAGATAGGTACCAAGTGATTTGCCACTACTTTCGTAGGTTTTGACTCTTGTATCTTGTTGGGTGTTTCTTGGGTGTTTCCATGCGCACACATAAAAAAAGGTTGCCTAAGGGGGTCAGCTAAGGTCGAGCCGCCTCCGAACAGTACCAAGCTCCGCACCCCAAGGCACAAAGCACCAGCGATGCTTCGCCTGCAGCCGAAAGGGTCGGCTGAACAATGGAGAGAACAAATGTGACTTACCTATTTTTACATGATTTTCCCATTGAAACCGCCATTTTTAGATGATGTTCCCATTAAGACCTCCATTTATAGCTGATTTTCCCACTAAAATCTCCATTTTTAGAGATGTTCCATGCCACGTTTGACTATCGGATAGTATTGTCTTTCCCACGTTTCTCTCCTCTCAAAGCAAAGATTCTTCCCTGCTCTCCATCTCTTTAGTTGCTCACCACAGGGACAAGTCCCGTTTCAATTTTCAACTTAATTGGTCGGAATCTCCCTAATTGACGTGCATACAAAGGATTACAAAGGGCCTCTGTGTAGCGGCAAGGGCCCAACCACCAGTGCCTTCTTCGACGTACTTCATGCAGTGCTGGCAATGGCATGTCACATTGGTCTGGTCAAACATCAGCAGAGCCATGCCGCAGACGGGATCTTCTTCGAAAAGCTGTTGGCCCTGGTGAAACGCATTGCTAAGGCCACATCTACAATGGAGGTTCCATCAAAACCAGGAGACGGTCACACCATGGGGGTTCAAAACAATATCTACAGGAACCGGGGGCTGGTTGGGTAGCTTGTGTGACATCACCAGAACAACGAATCATGCGACCCTTGCCTTGCAATCTGAAGATTGAACATCTGAAGCGAGCAACATCCAAACGTCTGCATGAACCCGGAACCTACATGACCTCGTTCCTTTTAAAGGCTATTCACCTACCAAATTCTAAAGTCTAAGCTTCCCCAAGATATCCTTTAATTATACATATATATATATATACATATGATATATATATATATATGATATAATATATATATATGTAATATGCCCGTTTCTGATTGTTCAATTCACCGTCCAAAAATTGCTCTTGCCAAGTCCTCCTCCAAAGCCCTTGTGGTGAAGAGCCCATTGCCCTTCGCCGCGTCGCAGGGCCGGATCTCCAACCCTTCGGGACACGCGCGGTGCCATGGCATTGGTCGAGCTCTGCGAGCTGCTGTGGTTGAGCTGGACTGGCTGGTTTGGATTGGAAGATTTGCCCCGAAAAAAAATGGAACCCGCCCAAATGCAGATATTGGCAGATTTGGTAGGCGGAAAAAATCTTCCGAATCCTTTCTTTGGGTGTTGCATGTTGCTTTTTGGTCATCTTGGAGTTGATTTGTCAACTATCAATGCTGGGGTGACTAAGCCTTGAGTGGAGAAGCGTCTGCAATTGAAGCTATTGTCTTCCAGAGTCTAAACGGCTGCACCCACCGAACAACTGCAGGATTTCGGATTGAATTTCAAGGCGGAGAGAATCTATTCTTGCAGGGAATCCTCTGTAGATTGTTGGATCGCTGATTTCTTGACACACAACGCCTCAATGCCCAGAGCCATCATCTGATCAGTCACCCTTTTCTTGTCATCTGATCAGTGCGTCAGACGGAGTTTTGTGAAGCATAAAAGCTCACAAATGTCAAGTTGGAAGCTGTAAATGGCCAATCACCACCAGTTCCTCTAGGATTGCAGTGAACCCAACTCAAAATCTCTCAAAACCAGTTCCTCTTTTCGGTAGAACAACTTCCCCATGGTTTTTTATAGCTGGGTCGATGGGCTCCAGATTTTCATGGGTTCACAACATCACCATCTCAGACCACGATCTGAGCCTCGCCCTGTCCACCATGGGTCCAGGTGGCGCTGGGAGAGGAGCCAACCACCTGATCCTCGATGCCACCCTCGTTGGTGCCGCGGATGATGCGGAAGAAACCCTTCTCGCCCCAGTACCTGGGTGGTCAAGATGGCCCTTTTTTTAGGTGAGTTCGGAAACTATGGTATGGATGGGTTTTGAAGTAAGATGATTTTGCAGACTATTTATCGTCAGTCTTGGATGGTGGGATATGTTCAGTGACTAATGTTCAACTTGTCCAACATTTCAGCTCCCCTGAAATAGATCGAAATGCCTGACCAAAGATGTCAAAGGGCATACGCCCCATCTCAAAGAAGGATGCTTTTGATAAATCGGTTCCGCACGACTTCCAGCCCACTTCCCATTCCAAACCCAGTTGCGGGTTCCAAGAGTTCGCAATCTTCCAGTACTTCACGCCATTCTCCACACCCCAACCAACCATGCGCACGGCATGCCCACCAGCGGCTGACCCAGAGACGTGCTTGTAAATGCCGTGGGTGTACAGCTCAAAGTCCGAGTACACCGTGAAGGCAGTTTCCACTGGGCCGCCTGACGGTACAAAAATGGCCAAGAGGTGGGACTGATGGATATAGATGAGGAGCTGATTTGTCTAGGGAAGAGGGGGGTGCAACCAACAATCATGGGGATACCACTGGCCCACCTGCCATGATCATCTGCTGAATGGCCTTCTCTCCAGATGCGGTCTGGGTCTTGCCGTTGTAGCTGTACTTGTCCTTTTTAAAGTCATCATGTGGCGCCTTGGCCGTGGAATCACACTTGGTGGGCCCAGCTGGGGACGACTCTGAGGGGCATCCCGGCTTGCCCTCTGCGGGGTAAGGATCTTTGCCCTGGGGCCCATGGTGATGGCAGTGAGGCAATGAAAAATCGCTGCAGAGGCCCTTGCCGAAGGGTCCAGTGCCCTGGTATTGGCCACCACTGACCGCGCCCGTGGACTTGATGTAGCTCCAGGGGGTGTCGATCATGCCGCCATCACAGCCATCCGGGTTGGAGTTGAAGCACACCTTGGTTGTGCATCTCCATGGAGAGATGAGACAAACTCCAAAGCTGGGCCTCCCAGTGGAAGATTCCCTCCAGTTTAGGACCTTCCATCCCATGTCTCAATGACAGTTTATGTGTTTTCCACATCAACATTGCCATGAAATTTCTGACAAAAACAAAAAGCATGTTCCACCCAACTAAAATAACCATCAAATGATTTTAAGAACATCAAAGTAGCCAAGAACCACAAAAACTGCCATCAAAATGATGAACAGCCGACCAGGTCGCATCCTGAGCCGAGATGAGCACCATGGTCTTTCCCTTGGTGGCGATGCACATGCGATCCGAGGCCGCTTCGGCACCTGCGAAGGCCCAGCAGCAACCTCAGGTTGGTGAAATTGCTTGGAGGAGGTGTCTATTTATATATATATATACATATAGAATACCTCTCTAAATCCATTGGTTACTCATCATTTTTCCTTTGAAAGTATCATGTAGGGGGGCTTTCGGAATTTTCAAACAAACCTGTGTATTTTCTGCCGACAACAAGGGGGATCGACTTTTTCAACCTAGGAAACTTAGCAAATAACAAAAAATTGTGATACATCAATTGACAATGGCAAAATATGGAAGATACCAGCAGGAAGGTTCCTTGGGATGTGTTTTGTGCCGCCAAATCGACCTTTTGTCCATCGTTTTGAAAGCAAAAGTGGGGATGGGAGCATCAAAACATTGGGATAAAACGAACATCCATCCGTTGCAATGGTCGATGAACCAATTTCTTGTTCTTTATCCAGCTCCAGGCAGATCCTTTGCACACGGTACCAAGGTCAAATTTGGACCCATTTCTTGCCCCAAAGTGGTTTTTGTTTAATTTTGGTGTGCCATCTTAACTGGGCCCATGTTCAAACCCAAACCTGTGATTTCAACCTTTGGTATTTTAAAAAAATATATGGAAAGTATATGAAACTATGGTCATTTCATGTCGTTTCAAGGGTTGGATCATCCAGTTCCAGTTCCATGAGTCCCCAGTTTCGTTTGCCGCCAAGGCGCCACAGTTGGACTGGTCACCTGAACCCAATCGTCATGCATCAACTAATGGATCAACTCACCAGGCGTTAGCGAGATATAAACCTGTGATATGATCTCTCCCAGGATTTACGGTTTAACAAAAAAGGAGCTGCCAACCCCAATCAGCAAAATATATCAACATATCACATTCATACCAGTGGGGCATCAAAACGCTGTCGCACTTTAGATCGCGTTTGTGGTTCGTGGTTTTGCGTTTTTCGTTGAGTAGTTCGTCTATCTCTCCTGTTCACAAATAAAACACATGGAAAATACATAGGTCCAACAAAATAATTCCCTACTATTTTGGTGGTGATTCACCTTGAAATCTTCTGTGTGTTGAATATCTGTACCCATTGACTCTAACGGTATGCTACTTGATATACAATATCATTGATATACCAATGTTATATAAATATACAAAAATACAATACGCATACTACATGGCAGTTCTATACGTTATACATCACATACATACATATGTATATTTTAAATAGAGAGAGAGAGAGAGAGAGAGAGAGAGATAGATAGATACCAATGTGCCCATTTTATCCCCAGTTGCGAATGTCATTGATCATCTTGGCGCACTCCGGCCACTGTTGAGCCGAGTCAAAGGTTTCTGGGAGTTCGCCGTCGTCGATGAAGAGCACACGCTCCAAATCCCCGCGCTGGATTGCCTTTTGGATGGCCTGATGGAGGCATGGAGGCCCGTAAAGATCTATGGCAACCCCGGTCCTCCAAAAAAAGTGGAATTTGGTACGATCCAAACCTATGTTGTTTTAAGTTGTAGTGATAACACATGTTCTTTAACACGGTCTTTTTGTCCATCATTTTTTTTGGAGGGGCTACTACAGTTATCAAAAACAATTGGGGTTGGGGAACTCCAGAGTTTAAATAAGGCAACTTGCAGAACAAAGCTGATGTAACTGGATGAAAGATTCAAACAAATGTTAAATGGATGGGAATGAACAATTTTCCCCAGCAGGTTCAAGATTTGCGGAAGGTGCGTGTACGGCGTAAACCATGTTGGTGATTGCCATAAATCTGTGGACTTTGTTCACGTTCGACCCATGAAAAGATAGTGCACCCATAAACCACCCCATTTTTGGATAGTGTTTCATGCCTTCCAATTTTTTGTTCAATCAACCCTTACCCTCACACACCTCTGAAAGATCCTGGCTAATTAGTACTAGATTACTAGATTATCTAGTGGCAAAATTTCAAGATGCCAAACTTTAACAATATCGTGAAACAATTTCTGATTGTAACTTCATTACCCTCTGGCAATGAATGAAACCTTTGGCAATGGAGAACCCCCCTCTTCCGATATTTTTGATACATTGTTTTTCATGACAACCTATTTGGTCACATATGTTCCACCGCCAGGTTTGACTACTAGAAAACAAAATCATGCGAGCAAAAAAATAATAAACCGCCTCCAATTTGGAGGTGATATAAACAACCAAATGTAACTGACCTACTAATCGTACTATATCCCCGTTGGGCGTTCAACTTAGGGTCCAGCACCAGGTTTTCATCCCAAACACCTAGTTTAAAAACCTAGAGGGCGAAGGTATGAGAAAAAAAAATGAAACGATGAAAAGCCGACTTCACCCCTATGTCTGAAAATGAAAAATCAAGGTACAAAAGATTAAACTCAATGTCTCTGGGGTATGTTGAAAATTAAAAATACAAATGGCACAAGAAATGAAAACAGCAGTGCTCAGCGTGTTTTCAAAAAAAAAATTAGACTATAAAATCAGCGCGCTCCCCCAGAGAACGGCACCCAGTTTCCGCCCCCACATCGTACCAATGCCTTGTTGGCAAAGCAAATGCCAAAGTTTTCCACGTTGGCATATCGAAAAACAACTTTTTGAGGTAACCGCTCTCCATAGTATACCACGCATTTGTGCCAACCCATCCTGAACCAAAAGGATCCACCATTAAATTTCGCATCCTTAGGCTTTCGACTTTCATCTCACACATCCCTGCAGCTCTCCATGTTACACCACGCATTTGTGCCAACCCATCCTGAACCAACAGATCCGAAAATTTTCATCTCACACATCCCTGTTTTGAACTTTGCCGGAACAGCTCGCCATGTTACACCACGCATTTGTGCCAACCCATCCTGAACCTACCTCCCAAAGATACATCACAAAACCTCAGGCCGCATGATTTTTCATCTCACACATCTGTTTTGAACTTTGCCGGAGCAGCTCTCCATGTTACACCACGCATGTGAGCCAACCCATCCTGAACCAACATCCCAAGAACACACTACAAATTTCAGATCCGAAAATTTTCATCTCACACATCCCTGGTTTGAACTTTGCCGGAACAGCTCGCCATGTTACACCACGCATGTGGGCCAACCCATCGTGTACCAACGTCCCAAGATACACCACAAACGACTAATGACTCAATTTTGCAAACCCATCCTCATCCAACCTCCCAAGATACACCTCTCAAAATTTCAATGTTCACCGTATAGGCGGCAAAAATGTCGAGCCTTGCAAGAAGACACGGTCGAATGAAAACCTGTGTGCGACCTTCAGGCCAAAAATTGTTCTCAGTAAACTTCGATGGCTTAAACAACCCGCGCCCGACTTATTGCAAAAATGCTCTGAAAAGGTGTTCCCTCGGCTGAAATCCTTTGGTTTCATCGTTTATTTAAAATCAAAGTTCTACAATATGTAAAAGGGGACCAAAAGCTAAAAAACTGAGGTCTAACATTCTTGAGGCTAAAATTTGGCTGAAATTTGGTTAAAAAAACAGGTTCCAGCTCCAGGTTTTCATCTTGGAGTCCCAAACGGAGATCTACTATTGATCCAATGTGGCAAACCCAACAATAAATTCACTAGCCATCTCCAAAATCACCAACAATGGGTAAAGCATCCCCGAATGGAAGGCGTATCATGGCATCCTGACCTCGGACACGTTGCCCTTGACGCCGTAGCTTTTGGAATTTCCCGGCGCTTCCGCCGCAAAACGTTCCACGAGGCTCGGGGTCCAGGTGAGCCCCGGTATCTGTTGCACCTCCGCGAGCAATGCGGCGCGCTCCGGGTGCACCTCGCCTGGAGCCGTTCCAAAAAGGTTCAGGTTCCACTTGATAAATGACACATCGATAGGAAAACACGTTTTAAATCCAAGGCCCCATGGATTGAGAGCGAAATGTTGGGGAAACATGGAGAGTGTTAAATTTTCATCAATTGAACATTGTCCTGTACATATTGTTTGACACCAATTCTGCATTTTTTTGTTGGAAGTAAATTCACGATTCCACGTAATAGTATGCTTGAAATTCAAGAATGACCCTAGGCGTTTGGGCAGCGTCACTACACATGACATATAAGTCATATTACATGATATGATATTGATATCCTGGGGAATATTTTGTCGTGGTTGCCACAACGGGCATTCCAAAAGACATGGTGGTTCAGAAGCTGGGCTGGCAGACTAGCACGATCCCAGGCATTGTATTTTCCATCACGCGGTGCTGGAAAATCTCAAATCTTTCCTGCAGACTTACATCCCTCCGCATGACAATTTGCCGAAGTGCCTGACGCCAACCAAAACCCAAGTCCCAAACACAAAGCACGGGCCATGGGTTGTAAACAAAATGCGATATTGTTGAACGCTCCTGGAATTGTCTGAGCCACAACTTGCCTGCATATCATGTTTGAAAAATTCCCAGGAACCAAATTACTTACTAAACGATTTTTTTTTTTGAAGGCCCGGTTCCCTAACTGCGGTTCTTGCCTTCGCAAATCAAAGTCTGCAACGTTTCGTTCCAAAATTGCAATTTACATATTCTGACAACAGGAACATGCACACACACACACAGGACAAGAACTGGATCATTGTAGTGATCCGTTGGGAACTGAATCCCATCACGTGCAGTTACAAAAGGTGTATGTATATATATATAAATATATATTTTAAAAAAACAAACTAAACAAAATGACAAGAATGTATGTATATATAGGCTATGGTGGCCACCAGCTGCGACTTAAATGCGTCCAGATGCACCACCAAAGCCCAGCAGGTACGTGCACACGGGTCCCGGGGAAGTGTCTTCGTTGATCACCGACCCCCCGGGACCTCGGCGATCCCCAGCTGTAATAAAAAATATAAAGATGAGGCGGCCGCGACGTTTTACGTTTATTCAAACGTCTCACACACACACACCCTGGTTTGCTTGCAATGAGGTGGAAGTGAAGATGGAGAGGGGAGTGAAGATGATATGAAGGTGAAAATGAAATTTAATCTTTTACCTAACCGGGGCACGAGGAGGGGAACGCAAAAGACGAGGGAGAGAGCAAACACCCACGCCAACACACCTGGCCCGGAGCGGGCAAACCCTGAAAGGGCAAGAAAAATGAAAAACGGAGGCTGACGGACACGAAAAAAACCAGCGGTGCGAGGGGAGAGGACGGAAGCGTCTGAACCAACCTACCACCGCGAAACCTACGCCTACCTAGGCACGCACAGGACCCAACCTAACTGGGGAAGGAAAAACGCATGAAATAGGGGACCGAATGTGGAACTAGTTGGTGATAAAGAGTGAAGCAACAAAGTTTTAAATGGGACTCAGTTCAAGGCTAAAAGTTCGCGCGTCATTCCGTCAAACGGGACCGTTGTCGATCAAACCACATGGGGAGTAAACAGCTGTTCCAGTTCAAGTGAATTAGGTGCACAACATGTTTCACCTCACCAGATACCAAAGTGACAACACTTGCAGGGAAAAACCTGAAGCCTTGCATGGAGCATGTATGTAGTGCTGATGGCATTCCTGCTGGTGAAAAACGAGTTTCAAGCTGTGCAGCGCAGCTTCATTTGAGCAAAGGTGGATTTGCCGAGGTATCGCAGGAACGGCAGGGGCAGCAGGATCTCGACAAAATGGGTGACAACAGTACGGCCAACTGTTTCACATTACGTAAACAAATTTTGGAATTAAAATTGACAATTCGGACGCCCAGTCGGTCAACATTCACCGTAAGGTTCCCTCAAGTGGGTCCATGGCACCATATTGCAGCCACCATGAAATCACACTAGGCAAGAACTGGATCATTGTAGTGATCCGTTGGGATCTGAATTCCCTCATGTGCAATTAGTATATTTAAAAAAAAACCATCAATCAATGAATAAAAAAAAATGATCATACAATATTATATATATATAAATATAATAAATTATAATGGAATAATATAAATATATATATATACATATTTATATATATATATATGTGTGTGTGTGTGTGTGGATGGGCTATGGTGGCCACCAGCTGCGACTTAAATGCGCCCAGGTGCACCACCAAAGCCTAGCAGGTACGTGCACACGGGTCCCGGGGAGGTGTCTTAGTTGATCACCAACCCCCCCGGGACCCCGGTGATCCCCTGCTGGAAAAAAAAAATGATATATAAAGAGAAGCCGGCCGCGATGTTTTACGTCTATTCAGATCTGCGCACGAGGCACGCAAGGTACGGACATGCAAGCCCGTACGCCGTGGGAAAGTAATTGTTGTTACGTTTCCATCATTGCCGGATAGGTTCGCGGCACTTGCTTCTTTCTATTGCACGTTGGCATAAAAGAACATGGCCTTGCATTTGTTGCAACGCATCACGCCCACAACGGAAAAAACACACGGATAAAATAAAGTAGGCAATCCTAGGGAAACAAAAGCCTACGTAATCATCGATCATGTCAATTCATACATCGCTCTTTGCCACATCCAACCAGTTTCCAAGTAGTTTGTAGCCGCGAAATCCTTGAATTTTCGATTCCCATACAACGCGCGGCCTTCCCACTGTTGCATCGCCCATTGGTGTCCAATGTGGAACCTTTTAACCCATCTGTTTTGTTTTTGGCAGGTCAATTTGCAATGTACCGTGCAAAACGCCAATGTTGTTGCAAGCAAGATGTTGTCCACATAGGAATACCGGATTGTTGAACAAAATAACTGACTCTTTCGTTCCAAGCAAGTAAAATGATATGCCAAGGGCTATCCCAATTTGTTTGCGGAGGTGGACCAACTATGTTTCTTACCAATTTCCAAAAATGAACATCTAAATTCGATAAATCGACTCCATGTATGGCTTTGGGACCTGCACCAAAACAAGCCACGGGCGTCACAACTGTATGAAAGTAACGAAGCCGCTTGCAAATCGACACGTGTTGGTCGCATAAAACGGTTTTGTTTGCATAAAATGTTTTGGTTGCCGCTTGCAAATGGTATTCGATGTGGATGTTGGAACTCTTGGAGCCTTTACTGGTCAACATGCATCCTAACCACTTGTGGGAACCTGTAAAATCCAAACTGTAATTTGTTTAGCTCGCCTTGTTCTCAAGAAATTTGGGGGCTGGGTTTCTGTCGTCAAAATGATTGTTTCTGATGCATTTCAGGATAGGCCAACACTTTCCAAACATTCAATCAATGTGTCCAACAGCTGTACCCATCTGTGCGACGTTTCCGCAAAAAGGAGAATGTCATTTGCAAACCGCAAATCCAACAGATGTTGCAAACCATCCTGCAAATTCAGGCGGTTCCTTTCTTCTGCATTGCGCCAACTTCGCATTGCTTCGTGGAGTATTGCGCAGAAAACGCGTGGACTAAGAACACATCCTTGACGTACACCTGCACTAATTTCAAAGTCATCGCTAACATCATTCGATTGTCCCATCACTTGGCCCCGTTGATCTGCATAAAGCGTTTCCAAAAGCCAAACCAAATGATCTGAGACTCCTTGTCTGCGAAGTGCTCGCCATAGGGCTGGCCAATGTACCCGATCAAATTTGACAAATCAAGGCTAACAATCCATATTGGCAAATTCAATCTTTTGTTTTTCATCCAAAATCAACTTTGCAGTGATCACTTCCACCCGCCATCCTGCCCGAAAACCATTTTGTTCTTCTGGTTGTTCCATCTCCAACACTGCTTCGATGCGATGCAAAATCATGTACGCAAAAGTTTTGTAGAGCAAACGGATATTGGCAATCGGCCCGAAATCAGTTGTTAAAATAGTTCTATGTTTTTTCGGAAGCATTGGAGAAAATGTTTTGCGCCACGTCACGGTAGCATCACCATGGAACAAAACGTGTTTGAACAGATCCACCATCACCATCAAAAACTCGGGCGGTGCATGTTTCAACAGTTCAGCCACCAAACCACAACCATCTGCAGCCTTGTTCGGCTTCAGTTTAGCTACCGCGAACTGTACCTCACCTAGTGTCCACCTAAGTTCCGTCAAATCGTTTGGACGATTGATTTGCACAGTGTTGCCAGAAAATATGTCGGACAAGTAAGTCGCACATTCATTTGCGGATGGATGGTCCACGACTGTCCGGCCAAATGATTTCCGGATTAACTCGCGAAGGAAACGCCAATGGTGTGGTGAAGCAACAAACTGAACAGTTCTCGACAATTTCCATGTTCCAAGTTCCTGTTTTTGCAGTTTCTGGGTTGTAAATGTCAATTGTTTACGAATTTGTGTGTCTTGACTCTGTCGCCTTTGTCGCCGCAAACTTGTTAGTCGCAAGGAAGGTTTGAATTTAGCCAAGTTTGCACTGCAGGTTCCATAGTGAAATCCAGCCATAAACAAAAAAATGTTGCAAATCTGCAAAGGTTATATCCGGTTTGTTGCGTACAAGGTCCCGCACACAAATTTGAAAGTCACTCGGTTGTTGTTCTTCAGCCAAAAAAGGCCTTCAGCGTTTCACTGTACGTTTTCGTTTGCGTTGTTTTGGGTTCGCACCAGGGATCTCCAAAATACAATGAACGCAACGATGATCCAAACCAATACCAATTGCAAACTCATTCCAGGAACTTACATGGCGTAACCGCAAGCCCATCAAAATGACATCTATTTGTACATGTGCGCCATCCATTGTTCGAATGCATGTCCAATTCTCCTGCTCCACACCGACCTGTATGTTCAGTTTCATCACACTGGCATGGTGATCTAACACAAGCATTAATTAAAATCACCACCAAGGATTGGAATAGCGCCATCCCGCACGCAGGCATCAAGTAGAAGATTCAAAAGTTCATAAATTTCATGCCATCGAAACCAAATTGTGCAATTGCCGCAACTGCACTAGAAATGCGTACCCCACAATCTTTGTCAGGAGTCATGCACACGTAATGACCTCAGGCGCACGCCTTTGAGCGCGATGCGTTTGTACTGCAAGTCCCAACCTTTAATTTAAGGGGCGCGCGAGCGTTTGTAGGAAAGGTGTCCAGGTTAATAGGTAAAGGTTGTAACTTTTAGTCGGTACATGTGTGATTCAGTTTCACAAATTGTTTTTCACCTAATCGAACGCTTGTAGCTCAACACGTGCTACAAAGCGGCCGTTCAAGTTCCGATTGAAAAGTGAACCCAATACCACCCTGTTGTGGACACTTCGCGCGCAATTTTTTCACTTCGCGCGCATTTTTTTTTTCTCAACGAAACGTCCTTTCACAACTCTAAGAATTTTTCTGGATCGAGTAATTTTTTTTCATGCCAAACCCCCGTTTTTTGACGCCAAAGTGTACACCAGGATCAAGACCAATGCCAAAATTGTTGTCCCCTGGATTGTGATCTCCTTCTGGTGGTGCGTGCATGCTGCAGGGGCTGCTAAGGGACCATTGCCGTTGCTTCATGGAGGCGGAGGTTTTCAGACAAATAGCCTGCAGCCTTCACCACCCGAAGTCTGATTTTTTCTTTGTAATTTCGTTCTGCCTTGAGGTTTTCGTCTGTTTTGCGGTTTGATGCCTCTTGTTTTTTGCAACGGGGTTCGATCCGATATCTGGGTTCGGCGGCCGAAGCCTTTGTTTTTGGCATTGTGATGTTCTTTGGCTTGGCTGACCCCAAAATGTTGACCGGCACCATGCCGCTGATGCACAAAATAGGTCAAACATGTTTCTCACTTGGCGGCGGTCCTATGTATAACTACCATCACATCGAATTGCCTCAATAACCCCCGTTGTACTACACAGGAGGGGTAGTCTCCAAATTTTAGCCAACTAAATTTTTATGAAGGCGAGTTTCATTAGTTTTATTCCCAGCGCTAGCCCCTCCACGGCAAGCGACCCAAAATTTAGCCAAACCCAATTTTAAGTCAACAATGTCACTACTTGCCGAACAGGTTCAGCTCAAAACATGCAAACGGATGCAAATCATAGAGCAAAAATGATGAAGAACAAACCCGAAACTTTGAAAAAACTGAAAAGAACCGGTGTCCAAGCCGTTCCCTACAGTCATCCATTTAGAAAACTGTTCAAATGATTCCTGGAAATGTTGCACGTGAGAAACTACACATCTGGCAAGTGCTGTGTTTGTGCGTGCCATTTTTGCAATGTTCATCTGTGCAGTAAATTCACCAGAGCGATCGGAGCGAATTGGGCGCGGTTATTTAAAAAAAAAAATGTACTGGCTAAAGTTCAGGGGGGCTAGTTCCTACTATGCATAATGCTAGCAAATGATTTCAAATTTGTTGTCTTCCCAGGTAACCATGCTAAAGTTCTTTGTGCCCACACCCAGGGCCTTCAAGATTCCCCTGGTTTAAATTCTTAGCTGGCTATAGCTACTGGGCACTAGCCCAGAAATTTTAGATGGCTGGCCCAACCTTGGTTCTTCAATTGTGGAAACAGTTATTCTAGCAGGCGGCATCCTGTCCTGAAGTTTCCAACCTTCTTCCATTCAATTCACACTTCTAGACACCAGCATCTACTAGTCCACATGCGGAGCAAACCTTAAATTGTTTGGCATCATGACAATAGCCCTCACCGACTAAAAAATTGAATGGTCGACCTGACATTGATTCAGCTGCTGATGCACAAACATGCCAAACATGCCAAACACGTTTCTCACTTGCGCAGTGTCAAAACGGGACAGTGTTTGGTTGCTGTTCAAAAATATTTGTTTGCTATCTGGGGTCTATGTTGGCGTATTTTTTCTTGCCGAATTGGTGGGGACGTAGTGGTGGTTGTAATTTGTTTTCAGTAATTCCTTTGCTTAAAAAAAAACTAAACAAATAAACTCTTTGGGCGAGCCCTCGACGCAAAAACAAAGATTGTCGGAGTTCGCCGGCATTGTTTGGAACAAGATCTAAATTTTGAACCGGTTTGTTCCTTCGTTCGTTCACCTGCAAAGATTAGGCGCAATACCCTACGCATGGTTGCCCGCTTTGGCCGTGGATCTGACAAGTCTGTGCGCGACTGTCCCAACGTTTCGATCGGCGGAGCGGCGAGGTTCGTTTTAGAGAGGGGGGCCCGCCCTAAAATGCAGAATCCCGGGCCCCCCCTCCCCCCTCAATCCTACATTATAAGGCATTGGGATTTGTTTGAACCTACATGACGCCGGCATTGGAAAGGTCAATGCCTTCGCGTGGGAGCAACCTTTGCCAGTGAGTTTCCAAGGTTGAGGTGATCAATTGCTGGCGTTTGGACCCGTAGCATAGCGAATTTGGAACTATGCGTTTTGCATTTCATGGCATACAACGGTTAGATTTTTGCAATCGCAACATGCATCATTCGATGCAGATTTTTTGGAAAAATTGGATGATTAAATCGTGCAATTGGCGTCCGAACCGCTATTCAAACGACTTGTGCGGTGGCAATTTCACGCCCGGCCAATTCTAAGAGAATGAATAGTGTCGGATTAAAATTCGCAAACGTGTAGGCCAGTTGCAAATTTTGTTGACGATTCTATTTGAAGAAACAAAACAAAAATTTACGATGTTAGTACAAATTTCATGAAAAAGCATGTGTTGCAATAATTTCCCGCCATTGGAAGTTATTTGCCGAAGGACTCAACGGGCACTGTAAAAAACGGCCGTTTCAAACCTTCGTGGCATTGGATCCGATCACATCTGCCGGCGTTCCTTACATTTGCTGAACACTACGTTATTTTGATATGATGTGTTTGGACAGTAGAAAAATGGAATGATTCCATTTAAAAAAATAGGATGTGTTTTTCCAAAATGTCCATCTATGCATTCAAATTGCGCACCACTGCTCGAACAATTATTTAACCCAAGGCCATTCACGGGGCAACAAACCTCGCCCAAACATGTTTAATTCAGTGATCTCATAGTTTGGTTCTCCAAGACTCCTCGAACAAGCGTGCAAGTGTATTCACTGGCCTGCGTCTCGTGACCATTAAATTTTCATGAAATATTATTTTTGTTGCCCGACTATGATAAGAAATTGTTGGCACTGCACAAGGCCGACAAAATAATTGTTACACTTCTACAATCAGATTTTTTATCTGCACAAAATATCCACACTGCCCAGAGACATCTAATTGCCGGTACTGCGAGACTGCGGACTGTAGCCGTAGCAGTCCGCAGTAATTATAAATGGGACCAAAATGAATGCGAATGTAAAACACCGCATGCGACACCAAATTGGACACCAAATTTGTATGTGGTTTTTTATCAAATTGTGTCAAGTGGTATATGGAAATTGCCACGGTGAATATGGCAGCATTATGCATTCCTAACTCAAACACCTTGATGGAAATGACACTCCCCCAAAGCGTTTCGGAAGTTCAACGCAAACAAAGTTTGGTTTAACGCCAAGCATCCTGTTTTGTTGTTACCACTTGCCGCTTCAAGAGGATTCAGCATCGTTTTGGGATGACCCGACCCAACCAGTTGACACACGGTTTTCAAGAACGTGCCGGGTGTTAAAAATTTGTTGCATGTTTTTTGTCCCATAATTCGATTTGCAACTAAGTAGATGAAATGCACGCAGTTTTTTTTGACGGGACATTGGATGTTCACTTAACCTTGATGATATTTGTTGAAAATAGAAACGAACGTGCAAGGATACATAACAAAAATTTGGACGGCATCTTAACCTTCATTTTTGTGACCAATTCTTTCGGAAACGGCCAACCATGTTATGAATGAAAATTGAAAAACTAGCTGCAGGGCTTTGTCACGTGCCCAAACGCATGGATCCCAGTAACAAACATATCGTGACAATCGCCCATGATTCAATTTTTGTATATTTCAACATAGCTCAACGGTTTCCATCTGACATATTTACATATCGAAATTGTGCAAGGTGTGTTTGTTTTTGTTTTGTACCGTGGTCAACATGACTTGAAAATAAGAAACAAGTGCAGAACAATGATGGCCTGGATTTCCGATTGCAATTTATGGGGGCGTTCCATGTTTAGCATTTTTCAATTGAAATTTTGGAATTATGGGTTTCCTTACTCCAGCGTTTCCAATTTTTGGCGAGGTGAAAATTCCGGAAACACGCGTAAAACATTCCAACTAAACTAGATATGTTACAGAAGCGATGGCTCTGCAAAACTAGAATGGCCTTAAAACGTCTGTTCACGTGTTCTATCGTTTTTGCCTGGATCATGTACAAACTAAATAACGGAAACATAGAAAATGTGTTATCGCACAAGGCGCTAATCAAAATTCCAAAACAATATCCCAACAGACGATGAACCATGTTCCGGCACAGACTTGTCAGTCAATCAAATAAATCAATCACTCAAACAAACCTATCAAATTAATCATGTCAATCCAACGATCCAATCAATCAATCAATCAATCAATCAATCAATAATCAGTCAATCAGTCAATCAGCCAACCTACCTCTCAGTCAACTTACCTCACAATCCGCCAGGCAACCAACCAACCAGTGAATCAAACAATCAACTCAAATTAAACAACGCAAACCAAGCAGAATCAAACCAAAATAAGCCAAATCAATCAGCCAACCAAGCAAACCAAACAATCAAGTAAAAAAAACGAGCAGGCAATCACATGAATCAAATCAATCAACCCCCCCCGTCCATGAAAATCAAACAGTCAAACAAAGAACCAATCAGCCAACCAATCAATCAACGAACCAAAAAATCAATCAATCAATTAATCGCATATTCCATCCATAAAAAATCAACCATTCGAAGAACCAACCCGTCTATCACCAAACACCAATCAAATAATCCTTTTCAAATCAAACTGCAACCGAATTTGACATCAATATCACACCCAATCATACCAAAATCAAAACGTCAATCACTCAAGTCCGCAAAAGCCTAATCAATCAACCAACCTGTCAATCAATTAATCAATCAGTCACCCAATCATTCAATCAATCAATTCTCAATGACATCAATCAATCATTCAATCAGAGAACCAATCAACCAACCAATCTCAATCAATCACAGCAAGATGAATCAAATCAAATTGAACTAATCAATCAATCAACCGATCAATCACTGATCACTCGGTCAATCAAACAAAACCATCCATCAGCCAACCAAGCAAGCAACAATCAATTTGCATCATTCAAGCACATGCAGAATCACTCGACCAAATACATACAACATACCGCAATACATCGATAAAAACTCAGCCAATCAATCCAATCCAATCTAGCCTAATCCAACCCAAACCAATCCACACCAATCAATTCAAAGCAAGCCAAATCAAATCACAATGATTTTGAAACAAAGCGAAGCAAAGCAAAACAAAAAAAAACAGCAATCAAATCAAACAACCAATCCATCAGACAATCTGTCACTGAATCAAACAACCAAATTTTTAAGCAATCATCACTCAAGCAATCAATCAGATCAGCCCATGAATCAACCAGTCGGTTACGGCTACTTGATATCCATAAAGCGCAAAATCAATCATTCACGCAACTTCAATGACAATGTGCATGACCTGAAACTCGACGCAAAGACCGAATGTGGCAGACCGACAGGCAAACAGAGATGACACTACCAAGACACCCATCCAAGACATTTCGCAACCACGGATCAGGACGTAATGAAATCTTGAAAATAATTCAATGGGGCAACGAATGACGCAAAGCAAACCGCAGAAACCATACAATACTAAGCGATTCCTCTCTCTCTCTCTCATCCTATCCACGCGCACACTGAAGCTCCAGGTCCCCCTTTCACACGTGAGTCCCTTACTCGACCAAATCAGCAAATTCATGGTTCCCTTCACCAATTCACAATCAATGTGGAAGACCATGAAAAATCAACCAAGCCAGCGATGGAGCCCCCTCAGGGACCATCGTAGTGGGGAACGAAACCACATTCGTGTCATCAACGAACACGACAACAGCTACACCAGCATTCACGCAAAGCCAGTATAGCAAACTTCGCTCATCAAAAGATTGGGCAAGCATCGCCACAAACTTTGCAAAGCCACTGGGCACCATGGCGCAGAAAGAGGCTTTGGCGTCACAGAAAGAAAACGAAGCACCATAGTCAGGGAAGAAACCGAATAGTAATACTTCACCGAGAGGGCTTCCTCTTGCAAGGCCATTGCCAGCGACAGTCGGTGCCAGCGACAGTCGGAGTCCTTATCCCGAGATCACTAGGGGAGCAGCCAACAGAAAGAGGGCATGATGTAAAGGATCAAAATGCCGCACAGATCACACCTTTGGTGCCATGAACTGCTTCACGACGGCAAACTCACCAGTGTCTCGCCTGCAGCAGTCGCCATAGCACCAATCACTGGTCCATACACGGTTCCATGTCATCGCACGGAAAGATGGCACAACGTCTGAAAGGCGTCCATATGCAGCAGCTGCAGCACCAGCGCGAGGAATCCATACTTGCAAACTTTGCTGCACCGAGATGCACAGCGGGGCTACGTCCTAGATGCACAATGAAGTGCAGCCCCACTGGATCACCACCAGTAACATGCTCACTCACGGTAAGTGCAAAAGTTGCCTGCATAAACTGCCAGCGAGCAATAAAATAGAGCCACCACACGAGGAACCGAGAGGCCACGTGCGAAAATTCAGGCGTACAACTACTAGCCGCGTGTAAGCGGCGATGCCGATAAAACTTGCAAAAACACGCAAGTCTAAACCAACTCAAAACCTAGTGCCCAACTTCGCTCTCACTCCTTTTCACACACACGCAACACGAAAAGGACAAAGCCAGAGTCAGTTGTCCAGGCTGCTTGCCTCTGTGCTGTTGTTGTCTCTTGTCCTCTTTTTTTTGACGTGCGCATGCTTGCACAAGTTGTTGTGCACACATGCAGTTTATCTCCGGTTGCAAATTCCAGCTGTAGCAAACAAAATAAACGCATCCATCTCTACATGCATTTGCATACAGTAGCAACCGGACTTGGGACTCACAAAGAGAAAAAGGGAGGAGTTGACATTCATGTTCAAGCTGCAGGGTCGCAAATCTGCTTGCACAACATGTGCGGGCAGCAGCGAAATTCTCCGATGGCTGACCCCATTTTTGGGTCCAAATATGGACCCCAAAATGGGGTCCAGAATTGGATCACATTTTCATTCCTTCTTTTAGGTCTTTGCTTGGGCCCCGTTTTGGGATCCAGATTTGGACCCAAAAGTGGGGTCAGCCATCGGAGAATTTTGCTGCTGCCCGCAGAGGTTTTGCAAGCAGATTTGCGACGCACTAGCATGAGCGTAAGTGTTAATACATGCTTTTTCTCTCTGTGCGTCCCACTTTGTTTCTTGTACAGTCGAGGTCCCTTTCTGGCCGCCATGTTTCTACTGGTTTTTTGGATCCTGTTTTGGGGGCCATGATGAAGCAGGTTTGTTGGCATTCGAGGCGCTCCAAGGCTTACCGAGGCCTGCCCGAGGCACGCATGGCAGGAGCTACTGTGGAAGAAACCGCCTTTGAGGACGTCAACATGTGGCAGGCACCGGTTTCGCAGAAACCACCCCTTATGGGAACCTAGAATGTGGCAGGGCCAAGTCTGGGAGGCGAGACCTGATGGGGAGTCAACGCATTGCAAGGCCAAGTTTGGAAAGAGGCATGGAAGCCGCAAGTGGGAAGAAGAGAACTCCTCAACACGAAGGCGTCACCGAGGGAAGGGGAGGAAACGGCAGAAAACCCCCTCCCCCCCATACAATGTGCCACACACCCCATTGGGCATCCGCACGGCGGGTTGCTTTCTATTACTTTGTATTTCTCAAACGCCGGAAATGCATCCGCGGCCATTTTTTGGGGGTTTTTGGCATCCGCAGTGGTCCTTCGCAAGGGTTCTCCCGCATCCGCAGGGGCATCCGCAGGCATCCGCGCGTGCGTTGGCAGATATGTGAATCAAAATGGCTGCTTTTCCGGACCTTGCCTTGCGACGTTGCTGCCTAGCAGAAATCGCAAGGGCTTGTAACCATTCATCCTGATTTAAATTTTCCTCCTCGCAATATCCTCTCGAAAATTAGAAGCTTCGAAACATGGTGCGTTTTAGAGCCATCCTTTGTTTGGGGGTACCTATCCAGTGTCAACGTCTGCAATTTTATAGACGACCTTGGTGTCAGCGATTCTATAGAGATTTCATGGCTCCGCTACCATGTGAAAACACGAGCGCGGCGTGGCAGCTCTTTTTCACAGCTCGGACTTGAGCCAAACCACACAGGTTGGACAGCTCAGGCACTCTTCTTCTTAGAAGAGTCGTGCAGAGTAAAACGCAGTGACACTCAAACGTTCTCAAACTTCTCAAACTACTTCAAAAGAGTTCTCAAGCTGAAAAACGTTCTTCCAGCTTCTCCAAACAAAACGTCTTCAGCTCAAACTCACAAATACCCTACAAAACTCCTACCCAATACAGACATGGGTCCAACACCACAAACCACAAAAACAAACGAAAATCCATCTCCAAGCTCTTCCATGCACAAACTGGTTCCATTTGGTTCCCAATTGGTTCCTACCTGGTTCCTATACGTTCCTATGGGTTCTCTAGTTCACAGATCGGTTACAAACTTTAAAATGGTTTCCTAAGACTGTTCACCTGCACATACATTGTTCCAAGACAGGTTTAAAGATGTTCAAGTAGGTTCAAGGTGGTTCAGTACACTGTACATCCTCTCACCAAACTTTCACACAAAAAGGTCTTCGCATGACGCAACTGGATCAAAGTTTGGGGAATTGTTTGACCATCATTTTTTTCAACGGAACTGGGGAGGACCACTTCTTGGAGTCCAAGGTCTTTTTTTCCGTCCAACGCCTTCATGGCTTCCGCCAGGTCGTTACACACATTCAATCGCGGCAAACAGTTGAATTGTAATTTCAATACACATGCAGGGCTGTCAACTTGTCGAAAGCCACAAAATTGCTGGTAGTGGACCAGTACGCAGTCCAGAAGCTTCTTGGAGTCCAAGGTCAATGTTTTACAGCTCCGAAAATGAGATTCTGCAGTGACCTTTTTGCCAAAACTGGCGCAGCTTTCACAAACAGCAATACTTTTGCAAGTCCAGAAGGCACCACAGTGTCCCACTGCCACACCATCAATCATTGCGAAGGGACCCCAACAATACTATTATATAGATTCGAGTCCCCGTGAGCCTCGCTTTGTCCTCGTGCCTCGGGAGCCTTAGAGCGCCTCGAATGCCAACAAACCTGCTTCATCATGGCCCCTGAAACACGGCCCAAAAAAGTGGTCAAAACATGGCTGCGATGAAGGTTTTTTGCGTCCAACGCCTTCATGGCTTCCGCCAGGTCGTTACACACATTCAATCGCGGCAAACAGTTGAATTGTAATTTACATGCAGGGCTGTCAACTTGTCGAAAGCCACAAAAGTGCTGGGAGTGGACCAGTACGCAGTCCAGAAGCTGTCTCAGCAAGCAAGAAAAAGACAAGTTTTTTTTCCGTCCAACGCCTTCATGGCTTCCGCCAGGTCGTTCAACATGTTTTATTGCATGTTGCAAATAGGAGTTCATTGGTTAATTAAGTCATGCGTAAGCCGTCTGCTGTAGAGTGGCCTCAAAAGTTAACTGGTGTAGGACCGATACATAGTCCTGTTCCCTGTTACACGTCATCACCAAAACGCAAAACGAAACAAAACAAAACAAAACACCAAAAACAAACAAAAAACAAAAACACAAAGACACACAAACCCAAAACACTCACAAACCAAACCAAACAAACCAAAAAAACCCACAGTGACGTGACAGGTGCCAGTTAATGGGTGACACGGATAATTGCAAGAGGTGATAACTTAGTATCATCTCATTCCATGCATGATGACAGCTTGTGTGTCATGATGATAATGGCCCCAAAAACAACAAGACAAAGAAACACGCCAAGAACAAGGGCCAATTCAGCGGGTGCAAGAAGCAACAAAGCTCAATGCCGAAACCAGGGATCCCCCCAGCCAGGATCCCCGAGATCACAAAGAGCAGCCATCCAGGCATGACATTCACCCTGACACTTGAAGCAAACACCGACAACGCCGGGTCGCAACAAAGTGGTGAGAAGAACTAGCGCGGTGAAACAGAAGGGTGAGACATGGTCTAGTTGTGACAAAGACAGCAAAAGCTACGGCACTCAGGGCGCACTCAGAGTCCGCTCAGTTGTTCTTTTTCTAGCATCAGCATCAGCAGAATTGCGGTTTGCGGTGAGTGCCACTTCACTAGTGCTCCTGCAAATTGTCTTCATGGTATGGGAGATTGTGCTCGTCATCAGTGCGTGGTGATATCTGTGCATTGAGTTCTTCCGATGACGTGCTGGCTCCTTTGGCTGTATGATCCAGAAGCAGTATGGCTTTCTGCGCTTGGGTTACTTCGTAACTGGCAGAGATTGTACAACTATCCAATATACAGCCAATCTGGCGGAGTTGGCGTATGGCAGCTTCAAGGTCAGTGACCCTCTGGGATGGGATGTTTTGTATGCCTTGAAGCTTCTGGCATGCCTTCTCCAGAAGTTTGGTGGCATCATCGACTTCACTGGTAGTGACCTGGCACAGGGTCAGTTGAGTAATAGACTTTGCAAGGCGATGGACAGCGGCATCTTTCATAGGAGTCGGTCGTTCCATACCGCTAGGCTAAGCTGTACACAGGGTCTTCAGTAGACGTAGGGCCGCTGGGCGTTCAGTTCATCACTCACAGTGTTGCAACCTTTGTCGAGGAAAGGCATGGGGAAGTCTGGTGGAAGTCATTTGGCCCGAACTAAGAGACGAACCAACCCCTAACAGAAAAAGGAGAGAGGGAGAAGTCAAAGTGGCGGGTGTGTGCGTATTGTTGGAGTCGACAGTGCTCAGCCATCCTTAGTCACCTCAGTACTCTGCGGAAAGTCACACAATAACAACAAAGCCAAGACGTGGTTACCCGGTGGAAGTCAACGGTACAGGTGAACCTGTCCAGTCTGCAGACAGGCACACAAGTATAATGATAAATTAGGGCCTTAGTTTTTTTTCCTCGAGTTTGGCCGATGTCGCTCTGAGGCTCGGTCCAATAAATTAGGGCCTTAGGTGTACAGGTGAAAGCAAAATATACGAATGTACCTGTCCAGTAAGACGTGAGGCGAAGCCAACACAAGCAAAACGCAAAACAGAGAAACCAGCCAGAGGCAAACAACACAAAGAAGTTTTGGTGGGTTGTGTTGTTTGCTTTTGTCTGTTTTTTGTTTGTTGATGATGACGGCTTATTGGACTATGTACAGGTCCTTCACCAGTTCTCTTTTGTGCCTCAATAGCAGACGGCCTCGAGTGTTAATTTGAATTACTGCTTTTGCAATGCCATAGAGCGTGTTAAACAACCTGGCGGAAGCCATGAAGGCGTTGGACGGAAAAAAAGACAAACATTTTTTTTCCGTCCAACGCCTTCATGGCTTCCGCCAGGTCGTTACACATTCAATCGCGGCAAACAGTTGAATTACAGTTTACATGCAGAGCTGTCAACTTGTCGAAAGCCACAAAAGTGCCGGTTGTGGACCAGTACGCAGTCCAGAAACTGTCCCAGCACGAGAACAAACAAAAAAGCAAACCAAAAACAACAAAGCAAAAACAGGCAAAAACACACAACCACAACAAAAACCAAACAAAAACGACAGAGAGAAGTGGGATCGCAACCAGCAATGGGAATTACATGCATGATGACATCTTATGTCTCATTCTGAGAATGGCCCAAAAACAAGAAACAAAACAGAACAAACACAAAACACACCAATGGGCCACGTTGGTGGGTGAGAGAAGCAACAAAGCTCCATGCGGAAACCAGGGATCCCCCCAGCCAGGATCCCCGAGATCACGGAAAAAAAAAACCTTCAGAACGGATAAAAAAGAGAAACAAAAGAAAGAAGCACCCAACAAACCAAACCAAACAAAAAACAGACCACGCCAACAAACCAAACCAAAACTGCGAAAGAGGGGAGCCAAACCAGGAGAACGGACAACGAGGCGGGCAGACAAGAACAAACACAAGGGCGCGGGGGGAAGAAGGCAGGCGGAGGCCAGCAAACAAGGAAAGAGCGGACGTCCGGGAAGGCAGCAGAGGCAAGAGGGAAGCCAAGAAGGCGGGCGCATGCAGCTTTAGCGGTGTCCTAAGGAGGCGACCCGATGGCTCAGTTGGTGTGGCGTTGGTCTTGTGGATCCGAGTCATTTCGCGAGTGAATGCTGCAGGGTCATCAACCAGTGCTTTCGCTTCAGCCAATGGCTTATCGAGGACAATGGCAATGAGCATTTCGCCACCGTCTTTCTGGATCAGGGCTGGCCGGCCGGCTTGTACCTCTGCAAGGATTGCTACTGCCTTGTTTTCGCACAGGGTGCGTTCCCATTCCTCTAGGGCTCTTTGAGCTAGGGTATCAGTTTGCGGTGAGGCCTTGTGAGCTGCCGGTGTCCCCAACGCACGGATCAGGCAGCGAGGGAGATGGCAGGTTTGCGATAGCCGCTACTGCACGTAAAATGTCACTTTCTTTGATTTCATACGAAGGGGACGACTTCTTCCCAATGGCTGGCTCAGAATCTGCCCATAATTGTTGCAGCGTGTATCCTGTTTTTGGTTCCATGTACCTTCTGTTCCATACTGCATTGTGAGACCATTGGGGTGCGTCATAGTTTACTTCGACGGAATCTCTTTTCATGTCATATTCCTTGAGCATGTCATCTAGTTTCTGCTGGCTCGCAGATCGATGAATATTGTCTGACAGCTCCGTCAATGTGCAGTGGCCATCCTACGGGCATGTGGGAGTCTTCGAGGAGTCCATTCCCATTTTGCTCAATGATCTTTCCTAGCATAGGGACATCAA
Organism: Cladocopium goreaui; assembly: GCA_947184155.2. NCBI lineage: Eukaryota > Dinophyceae > Suessiales > Symbiodiniaceae > Cladocopium > Cladocopium goreaui. Next base: position 73,624 of record CAMXCT020002978.1, read on the forward strand.
TTGTTGCCTTCAGGCTAACCTGCGCACGTTTGCACTTCCACGTGTCAGGTGCGAGTAAGCCACGTGTGGCCAGCAATTCAAGATGGGAATTCCGGTTGGTCTTTCATCGGCAGCACTTCTTCCTTGATGACTAACTTCAGCCCGTGCAGCGGCTGGGACTGCTGCCACTGGGGGTCTTGGTTGGATTGAGACGTGGTATCTTTGGGTGCTGCAATGTCTTCAAACCAGGTAGGGCGGACCGAGGACACCTGTAGAAAAAGACAAGAAAGTAAACCAAAAACAAAAAAAACATGGCTGCGATAAAGGGACCTTGACAGTATGTTGCAAATGCAAATTCCAGTTTCCACCGAAATGCCATTGCAAAAAGTTGACATAGGCATGTCCAGAACCCTCTGGGAACATGTTCCACCTGAACTAGGGCAGCAAGCCGGGTGCTGCACTAGGGGAGTGCCAGGAGTATGAGATGGGAGCCCCAAGGTACCATTTATAGGATTCATTTAAAAATATATATGCCCTTGGGGCATGGCAGATTCATAGGTTTGTATGATCAGAAAAAAAGGATTATGGTCAAAAAAAAAATTGGTTCAACCAAAAATCTAAATGTATAAAACAAAGATAAACTAGATGAGAAAATGTTTTACCTCCAAAAAGACCGTTTTCAATCAAACAACACTTGGCCCTCAATCAACCAAAGATTGGTTCTCAACCAGCCCGAACAAAAATGAAGTACCTGAAAACCATTTCGCTGAAAAAAACAGGGGATTGGCAAAAATCGCATGTGTTTCCCGAATGTGGCAAATCTGTGAAAAAGGCGATCGCTTCCAATTCAACATGAGGTTGGAATTATGCAGTTCATTGCTTTAATGTTTCCCAGTTGGCTGCGGAACGGTGACATGAAAACAAAATGAAAAGGCCAAAAAAAATGACAAACAGTGAAACATTTGTTTTGTGCAATTCTGCTGCCACCAGGATAGGAACATAGCGGATAAAGTTTGCACTAGAAAAACAATAACGTATTTTTCTGCAATCATAAATGTCGGGCGCTTGCACAAAAGTTGCAAGGAAACCTGCCATTCTATCTGCAGCGAAAAAAATTGTAAATACTGACAGGGGATTTACAGCAACTTTGGCATTCTATACAGCAGTTGGCTTTGGGCGGCCAGAAGTTAGCTTTGGGGGGTTCCAATTTTAGTTGCAGGCCCGCCTTACATTAGTGACTGTCCAATGGTTGTATATTAATTTTGAATAAATCAAAACTGGGTGATCCAAAAAAAATTATACATGGAAAAAAATGAACAAATATGAGGAATTCAGAGGATATTAAGAAATTCACGGGGTTAAGTTGCAATTCCACCAGGCATCATACCATTGCACCGGGAAAAGCGATCAGTTGGTGAATGAAACAGATGCATCTCCCGGAACCCCACTGAACATTCAAATAACAAGTGATGGTTTGAGGGATCAAATACTTTTGGGGTATCCAAAAAAGTACAAGACCTAAACCATCAGAACGAAAGGTCAGCAGTCAGTACGTTCTGACTTTCGAGCCAATGTCGCTGCTTGGCTCTTGCCCTGATGTGACCGTGGCTGGGGTAGTGAAATAGTAGTAGGGGTTGTGCAAGTGGCACAGGAAATGCACAAAGGCTACAACAAAATTCAACCAGAATGTTCAACTTTGTGAGCTGATGATTTGACAATAAATCGACAAACAATTGCAGCGCGTGATGTTTTAAAAGGAGTACAAACATAGATTGACAGTTTGACAGTTTGACTTAACTTCGAAGTTTAACCAGCACGCTACTACTGCCAGTTCATTGGTCCATCTTACTACAACGCTCATGGCAGACGTTTGCCAGGGTCACTGGGTCGACGTTTTGGGGGTTGAGGTTGCCCTACATTCAATCAAGTCTTGCAAGACTTACGATGTAATGTCTCCAGGACCCTCAAAATCGTTCAGACACCTCACGACTCATGACCTTCTTGAGTTTCAATTGAAGCATTAACCATGCAAACATACAGCCACTTGTGGGAGGGCCGTATACCATGACCATCACTCGCCTGTAGTTACTCACCGGGTCACCACATCCATGATGATACAATAAGCATCATCAATCAATCACACAGCCGCTTGATGTTCAGAACCACCACATGATTCCAAGCTAGAACAATAGGAGTGATATGGAAGCATGGAAATGAAGACTGCGAGAAAGCGACAACTAACCTGTATGAACTATAAATCAATCATTGAGCAACCAATCATCAGCAACGACAAACACAGTGTGTCCCTTCTTTGCCTGCTGCATCATGAATTGAAAAATGTTTCGTTTATTGGTTTATTGTTATTTATCTAGCTGCTAGCTGTTTTATACTATAAAGCTGTTGTGCTTTTAATCTTTGCATCTTCCTTTTTTACAAATATAAATATAAAACATATACATATAAATATAATATATTACATCGATTTATTTCTTTATTTATGTACTTACCTACTTATTGACTTACATATTTACATATACATATATATATATAATACTCATTTGAATTTAGATACGTATTTATTTATTCATGCGGCCGGCTGCCTAAATAGAACGGTTTCCAAAACACAGAAGATCCAGGGGACAGAAGACATAAAACTTGTAGGCAGTCCTGAATTGAAATCACCGAGCGAATCATGTCAGCTCGCCATTTTTCGGGATATCCAGCAGCTTCGTTTCCATCGCCTCAACTGCAGCGTCTTCTTCTCCCGGGACTAAGCTTGAAGAACTTTGCCCGGCCCTAGGCCAAACCCCCAAGCTAACTAGCTTCGGGCGGCCCGCCTAAGTGCCAAGATTCCACGCCAAGTTTCCTTGCGCGGTCCGCGCCTGTGGTTTCCGCCCTTGAGCCACGATTCCGGAAGTCGCCTTGCACACCAACATTTCCCAAAAATTCAACCGGGCCATGCCCTAGGGCAGGCCACCCTAGGCACCTGACCCTGCGATCTGACGCTGGTGGGCGGGCCGTGAGCCTGACACTGATCAGCTGGGGCAGGCCGCCCTGGGTCTTGACACTGCTCTGATGCTTTGGCGGGCCGCCCTAGGCTGACCTCTCGCAGGCTGTCCTAGCAAGCTGCCCTGGGGCGCGCCTAAGGCTGAGTGAGAACAGTCTAAGGCGGGCCGCCCTAGGCTCACCTCTTGGAACCCCCGGCTTGCGCTCAGTGAGAACAGTCTCTAGGGCGGGCCGCCCTAGGCTGACCTCTGGAACCTGGCCCTAGGGCAGGCTGCCCTAGGATGGGCCGCCTTAGGCTGAGTGAGAACAGTCTAGGGCGGGCCGCCCTAGGCTGACCTCTTGGAACCTGCCCCTAAGACAGGCTGCCCTAGGGCGGGCCGCCCTAGGCCTGGCCCTAGGGCAGGCTGCCCTAGGATGGCCCGCCTTAGGCTGAGTGAAAACAGTATAGGGCGGGCCGCCCTAGGGTGACCTCTTGGAACCTGCGCCTAAGACAGGCTGCCCTAGGGCGGGCCGCCCTAGGCCTGGCCCTAGGGCAGGCTGCCCTAGGATGGCCCGCCTTAGGCTGAGTGAGAACAGTCTAGGGCGGGCCGCCCTAGGCTGACCTCTTGGAACCTGCCCCTAAGACAGGCTGCGGGCCGCGCTAGGCCTGGCCCTAGGGCAGGCTGCCCTAGGATGGGCCGCCTTAGGCTGAGTGAGCCGCCCTAGGCTGACCTCTTGGAACCTGCCCCTAAGACAGGCTGCCCTAGGGCGGGCCGCCCTTAGGCTGAGTGAGGGGCCGCCATAGCCTGACTTCTTGGAACCTGGCCCTAAGGCAGGCTGCCTAGGTTTAAGGCGGGCCGCCCTAGCCCAACACCTGGCGTGGAATCCTGGCCCGGAATGCTATTCCGGAATCTTACTCAGGCCGCGCGCGAAGCTGGTGGAGGTTGGCCTAGGGCCAGGTTACTTGGGTCTTCAAGGTCAAGCTGGGGCAATGTTCTTCAAGCTTCGTCTCGGGAGAAGAAGACGCTGCAGCTGAGGCGATGGAAACGAAGCTGCTGGATATCCCGAAAAATGGCGAGCTGACATGATTCGCTCGATGATTTCAATTCAGGACTGCCCACAAATTTTGCGTCTTCTGTCCCCTGTATCTTCTGTGTTTTGTAAACCGTTCTATTCAGGCAGCCGACCGCTATTCAGTCATATATATATATATATATGTATGTGTGTGTGCGTTAATAAATTGAAGAAATGCAGCTAGATAAATAAAACATAATTCAATAAGCAAAACATAGCAAAACATTTTTCAATTCATGATGAAGCATGCAAAGAGGGGGCACACTGTGTTTGTCGTTGCTGATGATTGGTTGCTCAATGATTGATTTATAGTTCATACAGGTTAGTTGTCGCTTTCTCGCAGTCTTCATTTCCATGCTTCCATATCACTCCTATTGTTCTAGCTTGGAATCATGTGGTGGTTCTGAACATCAAGCGGCTGTGTGATTGATTGATGATGCTTATCGTATCATCATGGTTGTGGTGACCCGGTGAGTAACTACAGGCGAGTGATGGTCATGGTATACAGCCCTCCCACAAGTGGCTGTATGTTTGCATGGTATGGTTAATGCTTCAATTGAAACTCAAGAAGGTCATGAGTCGTGAGGTGTCTGAACGATTTTGAGGGTCCTGGAGACATTACATCGTAAGTCTTGCAAGACTTGATTGAATGTAGGGCAACCTCAACCCCCAAAACGTCGACCCAGTGACCCTGGCAAACGTCTGCCATGAGCGTTGTAGTAAGATGGACCAATGAACTGGCAGTAGTAGCGTGCTGGTTAAACTTCGAAGTTAAGTCAAACTGTCAAACTGTCAATCTATGTTGGTACTCCTTTTAAAATATCACGCGCTGCAATTGTTTGTCGATTTATTGTCAAATCATCAGCTCACAAAGTTGAACATTCTGGTTGAATTTTGTTGTAGCCTTTGTGCATTTCCTGTGCCACTTGCACAACCTCTACTACTATTTCACTACCCCAGCCATGGTCACATCAGGGCAAGAGCCAAGCAGCGACATTGGCTCGAAAGTCAGAACGTACTGACTGCTGACCTTTCGTTCTGATGGTTTAGGTCATGTACCATCACTTGTTATTTGGATGTTCTTTGTTTTTGGGGGAAAACATGTGGTAACTTTAGCACCTGCATGGATCGCCCCCTGTTATGATATGATACCTGATGAAACTGCAATTTGCCAACGCTTGTTTTCTGAAGAAACATATGGTAGATTCAGCAAGTGAAAGGGTCTTCCAGTGTTATGGTATAATGCCTAATGGAACTGAAATTTGCCCAAAAAAGTTCTGAACTGAAGAAACATGTTGTAAATTCAGCAAGTAAAAGGGTCTCCCAGTGTTATGGTATAATGCCTGATGAAAATTAATTTTGTCCCCACGAAGTATTGAAGGTCTCACCCAAACTATTTGATCATGGCCATAGATTACATTGGTTTTCATCACTTTTTAAAAATTCAAGTTTACTTTTTAACAAAATCAGTTTTACTTTTAGCTAGATCTCAACATGTAGGGGGTGCTTGAAGCTAAAGTTGGGCCACCTAAAACTAAATTCTGGCCACCCAAAACTAAATTCTGGCAAACATTTTGTATGTGTTTGATTTTTGGTTTGGGTTGATTGAAAACAAACCTTTGGCTGAGTGAAAACTAAATTTAGGGCCAAAAATACAAGAAAAATGAGGCAAAATATTCCTTATAGCAACTTTATGTTTTTTTTGCATTTCAATTTTTGGCTGAACCATATGCTGTGTATGCCCATCAACCTATGAATCTACCATACCCCTAGTGCAGACAAAGGGTTGCCGCCCTAGTTCAACTGGAACGACTTCAGAGGTGGTTATGGACATCCCTAAAGTTGACATGCAAGACCATGGAAATCAGCGGTTTGGAAGTGTTATTGTAGAGCACAAAGGTCATGCGGGGCAAAACAAATTCCAAACGATTTCCAAAACGATCAACGTCAAAAACACATTTCTGCAAATGTAGTTCTTCTCAAAAACATCCTTAAACGTCCTCGGCACCATTCCAGACACATGCCATCATGCAGCTTTCCAGAATACATCAAAAACCACAAGTTATATCTTGGCCGTGCGCGAAACGTCACAGCACGCCGGATGTATCCATTCACTTTCACACCCTCTTTTTGTTGTGACGGGCAAGTACATTACCCGGAAAGATCACCAAAGGGTGTGTTCAGACCATCGCACGAAAGGGCTTCAACCCCGCAATGCCAGAAAACAAAAACATGCAAATCAAACTAATTTCGGACAAAGTCCAAACAAAATCTGCAAAAAGGGGCAGCACCACAAGAAGGTGACATAAGAACATGAGCCATATGCAAGACAGAAGTCGCAGATCACT